>JAHNEJ010002803.1:0-305180 GCA_022559845.1 Amorphophallus konjac | reverse complement strand
CCCACCGTGATCGCCAATTTGTAGATCGGATTAAAATCCGCTCTTTTTTGAGAGGAGATTAAAATATGACAAAAAGGAGATAAATAAATAATGCAAAAAGAATGTAATAAAAATAGCACGAGGTGCTAAAGTGGAGATGGTGTGATCGCCAGAGGGGTTACCTCAATAAGAAGAAAAGGAGATCGCGTGTACCTGGTGAAAATTGGGATGCGGGATGGATGTGGATTTCTTCCTCCAACTTCAATCGGCCGGCCGATGAAGTGGGTTTTCTTGGTTGATTACCTTGTAAAAAAAGATAATGAAAAACAAACAAAAGAGAGGGGGATCAGCCAAAGTGCAATAGTATCAATACAAAACTAACATAAAATGATGAAAAGACATCAACGTGCGCACCTCTTTTTTGTTTTTTTTTTAAAACCCCTAGCAGAGAACTAGGGAAAGGATATGATAAGATGATGCTTAATGCAATAAAAGAACTAACGACAAGGTGACAATGATAATATGCTAAGAACGAGATGAACAAAACAAGCACAATATATAGCCCTGCTCTCCCTGACGAGAGTAAAGGGAAACCGTGAAGATGCTGAACGGATGCAGAAGGATGGAGAAAACAGTAGCTGAAGGAAGAAGCAGGCGTTTGATTGGATGCAGAAAGGATGGAGTGCAAGCCAATGCTCAATGCTTCGAATGCCTTTTTTCCTTCTGAATGCTTAACGTGCTTGTTGAATACTTAACATCTTAACCTTTTCCACGATCGAATGATATTTTCTTTTATAGCTTCAATCGGATGTGATCAAACAAGGAAATGATAAGAACGGGTAATGAGGCATCCAGGGAAGGATCAAGATCGAGCAAGAGTCCCAAGGATGGTAGGGAACTGTGAGGGAAAGATGAAAAAAGGAAGGACTCTGGAGTGAAACACGACTTAATCCAGGGCGTCGATTTATGAATTGACGACCTGCACAGAGACGTTTCTTGAAACACGACCTAAGAAAGGCCGTTTCTTCCTGGATTTAATTTTGGAAATAAAACTTTCTTTGTTTAGACATTAATGGAACACGCCTAAGATAACGGCGTTGCTTAAAAACACGCCCTGAGGTAGGACGTTACACAGAAAATACTTTTTATTTTGAAAATAGATAATTCCAGAAATTAACGGATAATACCAGGAATTGACGCCCTCATCTATGGTCGTCCTTTCTTTTGAAACGCCCTATCACAGGTCGTTACTTTCGAAAGTAACGCCCTCCGTCAGGTCGTGAATCACGAAGGATGCAGAAAAAAATGCATAAAATTCTCAAAAATAGAAAAACTTCATGTTATAGGAATATTGAAGTCCACTTGGGGCGTTTATATAATGACATGAGATTTGATCAACAAAACGTCAATTTTGGCGTGTCTACATCACCGTGTATCGGTGTGAGTGCGGTGGGGTTCCTCCGCATGTCGTGGGTTTCTGCGGAAGATGGTTCCCGAGTGGGTCAAGTGTATGGCCTTAGACTGCGAGTCTAGTCATCCAGTCTGGGGCTGGAGGTTTCACACTTTTTCCTGGGATGGGGAATCAGCGTGGCGGCTTGTGAGCTGCCTTAGGAATCGTACTTCTGTGCTTTCCGCGTGGGCCATGTGTGTGGCCTTGGACTGTGAGTCCAGCTGTCCAGCCTGGGTTGGAAGGCTTCTCAGTTCCCTTCTCGAGGGAAATAGTCTCGGCAGCTCGTGAGCTGCCTCGGTATTCGTGCTACCTTAGTTTTAGACCTAGGGATTAGGCTAGATTAACGGCATTGTGCTGTTGCGTACGAAGATTTTGACCCCGAGTCTCGTGACTCAAGGACCGTTGGATTTAGTGAGTCTAGAGGACTGTCTAGAGTCCAGTGGCTCGGCGCCACTTGGTTCTTCTCGACTTTCGCGCAGGGTGCGTGCGTGTTTCTCGGAGTTTCTCCTTGGAGAGTGGTCACATCAGTGACTCCCCACTAGTCGTAGCCTTCCAACACGCAAGTGGTCCCACCAGGGAGTGGTGGCGAGGCTATCCCAAGAGACTGTTTTTAGACTGGTTTTCGTAGGGCCTCACGTCTTGCAGCCAGAGTCCGACTGAGGGGAAAACCAGTCAGAGGGCCAGACCAGGGAGGCGCGATCTGTGTGTGCACACGTGGTTGGGGGCGGTTGGACCCGCGCTGACGAGCGCGACCCCAACTAGTCACTTGTTCAGTGGTTACTTGTACGGTGTGCCCGTTCCACCAGGGGTCGAGGGGGACACATGAGGCGCGGACTAAGATGTCATTGGACGCATCCGGCCTTACTTCTGGTGGGCAGGTACTCCTGTCACGTGAGACGCGACTCTCCTGTTTTCGGGTTCTGTTTCCTGTTTGCGAGACGTGGTTTTCTGGACCGTCTGGTGTTTCCGAGTTAGTGGCCAGGGTGCTATTAACTTTACCGAGGTTGCGTCTTGTTGGTGCGGTGTCCGCGACCGGGTGGTCGGGGTTGCACCTTGGACAGCGTGTCCAGGTTGGTCGTGTCTTGGGAGACAGGCCTCTACGGCGGGGTTGCCGTGGGTTTTTACTTCGGTAAGTGGTACTAGTGTGGTTCGGTAGTCCCGACCGTGAGATCGGGGTGTGTTTTTCTGGTACAGTAGGAGTAGCTGTAGTGCCGAGTGCCACCAGTTCGATGTTCCTGCTGTAGTTGTAGCTTTCCTTTCCACTACCGCCGTTGTTTCCGGTTAGGGTTCCGCGAGACCGCTGTTGAGTCTCCGTTTGGAGACTCATCCCTATTTTTCAGGTGTTGCGGTTCTTCCTCGAGGTTCAAGGGTGCTGTTCGGAGGTGATAACGCGAAAGTTTGTCGTTTAAAACACGCGTATAACAATTTTAAAACTGAACTCGCACAAAATGATCAAAAGAGAACGTAGTACTATGGCAAGCTCGGGTCGAATCCACAGGGAAGAAGATACTTTTAGAGTTAAAAACCTTGTAACATTTTAGAAAATGTTTGTGATTTTTTTGTAGCTTGAAGAGAATGATTAAACAAAGAATGATTCCAACAATTAATTCAAAATGCCTATGATTATGAGTCTATGCCATGGGAAATAATTGCATAACATAGAGAAGAAGATGTAGAAAAAGTAGGAAGAGAGGCAAGATGAACAAACTCTAGATCAAATGAACACTTCTTTCATTAACATAAAGAAACGATTACATGAAGTGCAAGACGAGCTTACAATAAAGATGTGACGAGATTACAATGAAGTAAAATGAAACTAAAGCAATAGCAACAAGAGGAGCCTGAGATGTGAAGATGGTAGCTGCAATGGTGATGACGGCGCCGTCCACTCTTGGCCTTGGATCACGAACCACCTTGTGGAAGATGTCGTTTACACCGGGAGGAAGTCGCCTTTGTCGTTGAAGCTGCCTTTGGAGGGTGAATAAATGGGAGAAACCGGAGACCTAAGGTTGGGAGAGAAAGAGTGAAATATTACCCAAAAGAAGAACTCCCTTTCTCCTCCTTGCCATGGGCTATTTATAGGGAAAGTTGGATAGATAGAGGGTGGAGATTATATCAAAAGAAGATGGATGACTGAGATTCAAGTAGAATATGATGCATGGGGAAGAGAAAAAGTAGGTGGGCACCCTCTTTCTTAGACTTTAGGCACCCCATTTCCCAAGGCTCATCATGTCTCTCCTTTATTTCAAACTTTGAATGTCCTTTTCCTCCTTTTCAAACTTAAACTTTGGATTCTTCCTTTTCAAAATTTGAATTCGAAATTTTGAACATTCCTTTCCCTCCAACTAAAATATTTTGAATTCTTTATTTGACTTGGTCAAAATGGTGATGACCATTTTGTCCCCGGCTTCTTTTGTGATTACCTTCGGTGTCCTACATACACACAATTACACTTTAGTCCATAAAAACTACCACAATGTGCACATCAATCTCAAATACTCATAGTTATGCAATAGAGAATTAATGCTCATGGCCCTCAACTTCAAATTATTAGATAAAATTATCAAATTAATCAATTTACGTGAAAGCTCCAATTTAAATGTGGAGTTGAGGTTAATTATGAAATATGCATAATTACCTAATTATATGCACATAAAATGGTGTTTATGCGATGTATTCTCATAAGAAATGGAGACTTATCACACCCCCCAACTTGAACATTGCTAGTCCCTTAGCAATGTAAATAATTATAAAATTAGGACTAGCAAACACTCATGTGTCACAGATCATGGCAAGAACATTATGCATAATGATTTAGACTTTGGAGTATTACAAGTTCAAGTAGAATGCATTTGGTATAAATTTCATCAGTCCATGTGTTTAGACCTTTTCTCAGGATACACTCAAAGTTAAATATCTCTTTGTGTATGAGTGATATAACTTGACTAGTGACTTCCAAACAATCTAGATGAATGAGTCTTCTACCTTTCACTTAAAGATGATTTTCAATTCTGCCCACCTCTTGAATTGAGCTTCTCGAATTACAGGTAGCTTCACTCTGCCAGTTTATACTTCTTTTTTTTCTTTTTTCTTTTTTCTTTTTTCGTTTTGACACACGGTGCTGCACATCCCTTCGCCGTTTGACGCGAACCTCAACTCTTGCCTTAGGAGAAGCAGGCCCTGTTACTAAGTTCATGGGTATTTTCCATGTGTGTGTGTTTTTTTTTTTGGCAGGTAACTTTTTCCTCACGATTATGTTCAACGAATGGGCATAATATTCATCACCACCTAAGTGTCAAGTAAAATTTCCATCATCCTAATATTTGTCATCCACCGATCTTGTTATTGTGCAATTGTGTACAAGTTCAATAGAATTTTCAGGTGTATTCTGAGGAAAATGCTAAAGACATAACCAATTAATTCATCCCTTTAATTTACAACTTTGACATGTAAGACTCTAAGTCCTATCATTCTAAGAAAAGTTTCTCATCATGAAATATGAACATGAAACACGTGTTAGAGGTGTGATGAAAGGTTACAATTATTTTGAGAAAATTCGAGCTCAAGCTACCCCCAACTTAGGTGACATTGTCCCTAATGACATGAGTAAGATATAGAAATGAAATAAAGCCATAAAAAGTAGAGGGAAGGATAGATATGACCTGAGAGAGAGATGTCGTCATCAAAGAAATATTGCTCCATGCTCCATGCTCCTTAGATAAAAGAAGAAAATCAATCATTTTTTTTTGAAAAGAGACAGGATAATTGGGTTGCCTCCCAAGAAGCGCTAAGTTTAACGTCTTTAGCCAGACACAATATAGCTCACAATGGGTCACTCAGCCTGAGAGAGTCCTCCTGCAGCATTGGAAGATTGTCAATGTAAGGTTTCAAACGTTGACCATTGACAGTGAAAGTTTGACCAGTTTTAGGATCAAGAATTGTTACTGCACCATGGTCAAATATTTTAATTACCACATATGGTCCATCCCATCGAGATTTCAATTTGCCCGGGAATAATCGCAGCCTAGAGTTAAAAAGCCAGACCTTTTGGTTGATTTGAAAAGTTTTGCGTGAAATGTGTTTATCATGGAATGCTTTTGTCTGGGCTTTATAAATCATAGAGTTCTCATAGGCTTCATTGCGAAGTTCCTCTAACTCAGTCAGTTGAAAGGCTCTATGGGAACTAGCCTGTGCTAAATCAAGATTGAATTGTTTGATTGCCCAATAGGCCCTATGTTCCAATTCGACTGGCAAATGACATGGCTTTCCAAAAATAAGCCTATAAGGGGACATGCCAATGGGAGTTTTGTAGGCGGTCTGATAGGCCCAAAGTGCGTCATCCAATCTTTCAGACCAATCCTTCCTATCGGGCCTAACCGATTTCTGTAGGATATTTTTGATCTCCCTATTGGATGTCTCCACTTGACCACTTGTTTGGGGATGGTAGGGGGTGGCAATCTTATGAGTGATCCCATATTTCCCGAGAAGAACTCAAAATTGGGCATGAGTGAAATGAGAACCTCCATCGCTAATGGTCGCCCTCGGACACCCGAACCTTGAAAATATATTCTTTCGGACAAACTTCATGACAACTTTGTGATCATTGGTCCGGGTAGCAATGGCTTCAATCCACTTAGACACATAATCGACCGCCACAAGAATGTACTCATGTCCGAATGATCGCGGAAAGGGCCCCATAAAATCAATTCCCCAAACATCAAAGATTTCAACCACTAGAATGGGGTTAAGTGGCATCATATCTCGTTTGCTTATGTTCCCCACAGCTTGACACCTAAGACAAGTTTTGCTAAATTCATAGGCATCTTTGAAGAGAGTGGGCCAGAAAAATCCACTTTGCAACACTTTGGTAGCCGTTTTCTTTCCCGAGAAATGTCCCCCACAAGCTAGAGTGTGACAAAAGTTCAGAACACTTTGGTGTTCCTCCTCGGGGACACACCTCCTAATTATTTGATCCGGACCCACATGGAACAATTCGGGGTCCTCCCAAAAGTAGTGCTTAACCTTTGAAAAGAATCGATCCTTCTCCTGCCTAGACCACCCTCCTGGAATCTATCTTACCGCCAGGTAATTGACTATGTGAGCGTACCAGGGGGTTGAGTTATGAGAGATGAAAAGAATTTGCACATCAGGAAAGGAATCAGACATAGGAGCACTTTCAGGAATCACAATCCTAGACAAGTGATCAGCTACAACATTCTCTAACCCCTTCTTGCCCTTGATCTCAAGATCAAATTCTTGTAGCAAGAGAATCCATCTAATCAAACGGGGTTTAGCATCCTTCTTGGTGAGCAGGTATTTCAATGCAGCGTGATCCGAATAAACAATGACTTTGGCCCCCAAAAGATATGAGCGAAATTTTTCTAGGGCAAATACAACAGCCAGAAGTTCTTTCTCTGTGGTGGTATAATTTAATTGAGCATCGGCGAGGGTGCGACTCGCATAATAAATTACCACATGTTTCTTATCAATTCTCTGGCCCAAGACAGCTCCAATGGCATAGTCAGAGGCATCGCACATGATTTCAAATGGGAGCGACCAATCATGAGACTGTAGGATTGGGGCTTGAGTGAGGGCCGCTTTAAGAGAGTGAAAAGCCTCAAGACAAGACTCATCTAGCTGGAATGGAGTGTTCTTGGCTAGGAGTTTAGTGAGCGGACGAGTAATGGTAGAGAAGTTCTGAATGAATCTTCTATAAAAACCCGCATGGCCAAGAAAAGAGCGGATTTGCTTGACAGACGAAGGGGGGGGGGGGAGATTAGAAATCAGATCAACCTTAGCCTTATCTACCTCTATTCCCCTTTTAGAAATAACATGGCCCAACACAATGCCTTCTCTTATCATAAAGTGACTTTTCTCCCAGCTTAACACAAGGTTGGATTTAATGCATCGTGCTAGCACCTTCTGCAAATTCTTCAAACAGCAATCAAATGAGTCTCCGAAAACTGAGAAGTCATCCATGAAAATTTCTAAAAAATCTCCCACCATTTCAGAAAAGATTGTCATCATACATCACTGAAAGGTGGCAGGGGCATTACAAAGCCCAAACGGCATTCTTCTAAATGCAAACGTGCCATACGGACACGTGAATGTAGTCTTTTCTTGATCTTCCGGGTAGATAGCAACCTGATTATACCCGGAGTATCCATCTAAAAAGTAAAAACATCTTTGCCCAGCCAATTTTTCCAAAATCTGATCTACAAATGGGAGAGGAAAATGATCTTTCTTTGTCATTGAGTTCAATTTTCTGTAATCAATACAGACTCTCCACCCCGTTTGTAGTCTTATAGGCACCTCTTCACCCTTCTCATTTTGAATCACGGTCAGCCCAGATTTCTTTAGAACAACTTGTGTAGGACTGACCCACTTGCTGTCAGAGATGGGATATATAATTCCGACATCTAACCACTTCACTACCTCTTGCTTAACCACCTCTTTCATGATCGGATTCAACCGGCGTTGCATCTCCCTGCTCGGTTTGGCATTGTCCTCTAAATAGATATGGTGCATACAAACATCCGGACTGATCCCTTTGAGATCCGCCACCGACCAACCTATTGCCCCCCTATGCTCCTTAAGAACAGTTAAGAGTTGGGATTTTTGAGCAGAAGTGAGATTAGAGGGAATGATGACAGGTAGAGTGTGATTAGGTCCCAAATATGCATATTTAAGGGAGTCTGGCAGAGGTTTCAATTCAAGAGTATGCGGATGATCCAGAGATGGAAGAGTAGGTTCGGATTGTAATGGAGGAAGTGACTCTACCCTAGACCAGGGTGCAGAAGAGAGAGGATAATCTTGAAGCATGCTACCCTCTTCTAGGGTGTTCTCAATGTTATCTGGAATCACATCCTCAAAGATATCAATGACATTACATTCATCTCCTTGATCCGGATACTGAGAAGCCTTAAAAATATTTAGAGAAACTTTTTCGCCTCCAAATGATATATCCATCATTCCCGTGGCACAGTTGATGTTGGCCTTAGCAGTTGCTAGAAAAGGACGTCCCAAAATAATAGGTGTGTGCTTTAAATCCCGGGACGAGGCCATATCAAGAATGAGAAAATCCACCGGGAAATAACATTCATGCACTTTAACAATGACATCCTCCAACAGACCCCTTGGTGTTTTAACCGAGCTATCCGCCAGTTGGAGGATGATTGAAGTGGGTTTTAACTCCCCTAGATCAAACTGCTCATAGATAAAGGTGGGTAAAAGATTCACGCTAGCACCTAAGTCTAGCAATGCTCGATCAAAAGTGACTCCACCTATATCACATGAGATTAAAGGGGCTCCGGGGTCCTTCAATTTTTTTGGCAAATGATTCATCAAAACAGCACTCACATCCTCACACAAGCGGATCTTTTGAGTCACCGCCCTCGGCTCCCTCTTTGGAGTACAAAGCTCTTTCAAAAACTTTGTATATGTCGGCACATGCTTGATTGCATCCAAGAGTGGAATATTGATATTCACTTATTTAAACAATTCCACTAATTCTTCCTGTTGTACTGGTGGTTTCTTGTGAGCTTTCGGCTTTAGAGCATCGGGAAAAGGGACCTTAGGCACATATTCTTGGGGTCCTTCATCAACTTTCGCCTTCCCTTTATCCAGCTTCTTCTCTCCACTCTCTGCCTTTTTCTTCTCTTGCATAATCACATGCTCCTCATCCTCACTATCACTTTCCATGGGGGTATCTTGACCCGAACTACTACCCACATCCTTAGCCTGATAAGGATCATTAGAGATTTTCCCGCTCCTAAGGGTAGAGATGGCTTTGGCATTCTCAAACTGAGGACCTACAAGAGGGGGCGGCTGAGGTTGATTGGGCTGATTGGGTTGAGGAAGAATGGGAGCTCTTAGGGGGAAGGCTGGAGGTTGTTGATTGCGGGGGTTAGCAATAGGCTGACTTGGTAATTGGCCCATTTCCCTTCTCATGGTGGCTTCAGCCAATTGGCCCAATTGGATTTCCAACTTAGAAATAGTTTGTTGTTGGGCATGGAAGGTCTGTTGGAAAGATTGATTTTGGGCAAGAATTAATTGTTGTAATTGATGGAATCTATCATCAGTTTGGGAGTCCTGGTGGTGTTGCGGAGGAGGTTGATATATTTGGTGGGAATTGGAAGATTGTCCGTAATTGGGCTGAGGAGGTTGGTATGGGACCTGACCCTGGTTAAATCGGGGAAGTGGTTGTTGGGCTTGCGGCCCCCGACCATAAGCATTTCCTTGGAATGGTGGTTGTGCTTGAAATTGGTGTTGGATGGGTGGTTTGTGAGTTTGAGATGCAGAGGGGATGGTGGGCTGATTGGGAGATTGTTGATTTCTCCAATTGAAATTGGGGTGATTCCTCCAACCCGGATTATAGGTGTTAGAAAATGGATCATAGTTGGGCTTAGAGACCCCCTGGGCTGCTTGGACTTGCTCATGTATAAAAGGTGGTAACTGGGCTGCTGTTGGGCAATCGGACACATGATGGTCCTGGCTAGCACATAAAGCACACACCTCATGGTGTGTTGGGTCCGAGTATGAGTTGGACGTAGGTAAGATGGTGGTTTCTTGTTTGTTTTGAGCCAGGAGCTGGTCTAACTTATGGGTATCAACATGTTCTAGCTTTTGGGCCATGATGTCCACCTTGTCCAATTTTTGATGGATGAAATTTACATCCACCCTAGCTTCAGGTTCCACTCGATACATCTCGGCCCGTTTAGAGGGCCCAGTGGTTCTCTCATATGAGGATAAGGAAGCATGGTTGATTGAATTCTCGCTCAACATTTCAAATAAGGCATAGGCCTCATCCTCACTCTTGCTCATAAAGGCCCCACCACATGATGCATCCACAAACTGCCTAACTTGATCATCTAGGCCCTCATAGAAAACTTGCACTATTTGCCATTTGTAGAGCCCATGATGTTGGCATTTTCTGAGGAGTTCCTTTAATCTCTCCCATGATTCATGTATTTATTCATTTGGGAGTTGCGCGAATCCTGTGATTGCACGTCTCATGGTGTTCGTTCTACCGATGGGGTAAAACTTCTTAAGGAACTCATGCTGCATATCTGCCCATGTGCCAATAGGTTTCCCTAAGGTCCCTAGCCAGTATTTGGCTTTGTCCTTAAGTGAGAAAGAGAATAAGGTCAAGCGGAGAGCATCATCTGTGAAATTTTAAATTTTCACAGTGGAACAAATTTCTAGAAATTCATCCAGATGTTTATAGGGATCTTCATTGGTCTTCCCATAAAAGGATGGGAGCATCTGGATGGTGCTAGATTTGATCTCATAGTGCAAAGCAGGGACATTAGGCAGTTGGATACAAGTGGATGGCTGATAATTCGAAGGAATGAAATATTCCTTCATCTGTTTGGGCACCCCTAATTGGTGTTGTTCAGCCATAAGTTGGGTTTGATTTTGAGCCGGATTAAAAATGAATCGTTCAATCTCAATAATGGGCTCAACTAAGTCACGGTGTTGAGATCTTCTCCCTCGCATAAACCAAGGTTAAAGATGAGAGATGGGAGAAATTTTTTTATGATGATTTTTATTTTATTTTTTTATTTTTATTTTTACTCAAACTAAGACGAAGAGAGAGAGGATGATATTTTTTTATTTTTATTTTTATTTTTTATTTTTATTTTTAATTTTTTTATGCAAACACAAACAAGTTGTCACACAAATTAGTTAATGCCCTAGATGTGACTTAGACCTACAAATTGGGTTTCACAAAATGGTTAAAGTGAAACTTAAGTTCACTCTCAATATTTCCACCGGCCAGGTAAGGGGTGGGGTAGTGGGAGGTTCCCCCTACTTTCGTAGGGACCTAATTATGCCAAACCACTAGCCCGCTTAAGGCGTTTGCTGTCCGACCGTCTTGCCTTAGGCACCAATTTTCATAAGAGGGTAAGCTCAAATAACACAAGAATCACAGTGTAAACTTAGGGCCAATGTCTACTGAATTTTTTTTGAGGTCTAGGTGATGCAAAGATGCAAGAGAATTATGATTTGTGGGCTAAGGAAGGGTGATGAAATCCCCACCTTATCTTGCTTATGGGTGTTGCCCTTAAGATATTTTGAAATGATATGCAACAAAACAAGTTCAAACAAGGGGTTCTATGCAAGCATGAAAATGCATGAGCATGCTTTTGGAAAAGTTAGAGTACTCACCTTGCCTCCCGCAATCTTCAACAATGTAATTAACAACAATTAGACAATAAAAAAAAGAGCTTCTATCCTAAATGATGCATGACTTAGAACATGAAAATGTGATTTCTACTCTTAGAATGAGAATTGTTATTAGGTTCAAGTGAAGAGTTTTTTTTTTATTTAGTGAACCTATCTAACTATAATATGCAAGAACATTAAGGAAATGACACAAAATGAGAGGAATAAGTTTGGAGACTTACTTGATGCGCAATCCCTCGTTCTTCTCTCTCTCTCTCTCTCTCTTTTGAAATGAAATGACAAAATGAAAAGATGAAAGAAAGAAATACAAACTTACCTCTTTTTTTTGAATTTTGAATTTTTTTTAACCTGTAAAAAAAGAGCTTTATTAGTACACTATATACACAAGGAAAACAAAGTTCTTAAATCAAAAATCATCATTCTTCCCCGGCAACGGCGTCAAAAATTGATAACGCGAAAGTTTGTCGTTTAAAACACGCGTATAACAATCTTAAAACCGAACTCGCACAAAATGATCAAAAGAGAACGTAGTACTATGACAAGCACGGGTCGAATCCACAGGGAAGAAGATACTTTTAGAGTTAAAAACCTTGTAACCTTTTAGAAAATATTTGTGATTTTTTTGTAGCTTGAAGAGAATGATTAAACAAAGAATGATTCCAACAATTAATTCAAAATGCCTATGATTATGAGTCTATGCCATGGGAAATAATTGCATAACATTGAGAAGAAGAGGTAGAAAAAGTAGGAAGAGAGGGAAGATGAACAAACTCTAGATCAAATGAACACTTCTTTCATTAACATAAAGAAACGATTACATGAAGTGCAAGATGAGCTTACAATAAAGATTTGACGAGATTACAATGAAGTAAAATGAAACTAAAGCAATAGCAACAAGAGGAGCATGAGATGTGAAGATGGTAGCCGCAATGGTGATGACGGCGCCGTCCTCTCCTGGCCTTGGATCACGAACCACCTTGTGGAAGATGTCATTTACACCGGGAGGAAGTCACCTTTGTCGTTGAAGCTACCTTTGGAGGGTGAATAAATGGGAGAAATCGGAGACCTAAGGTTGTGAGAGAAAGAGTGAAAGATTACCCAAAAGAAGAACTCCCTTTCTCCTCCTTGCCATGGGCTATTTATAGGGAAAGTTGGATAGATAGAGGGTGGAGATTATATCAAAAGGAGATGGATGGCTGAGATTCAAGTAGAATATGATGCATGGGGAAGAGAAAAAGTAGGTGGGCACCCCCTTTCTTGGACTTTAGGCACCCCATTTCCCAAGGCTCATCATGTCTCTCCTTTATTTCAAACTTTGAATGTCCTTTTCCTCCTTTTCAAACTTAAACTTTGGATTCTTTCTTTTCAAACTTTGAATTCGAAATTTTGAACATTCCTTTCCCTCCAACTAAAATATATTGAATTCTTTATTTGACTTGGTCAAAATGGTGATGACCCTTTTGTCCCCGGTTTCTTTTGTGATTACCTTCGGTGTCCTACATACACACAATTACACTTTAGTCCATAAAAATTACCACAATGTGCACATCAATCTCAAATACTCATAGTTATGCAATGGAGAATTAATGCTCATGGCCCTCAACTTCAAATTATTAGATAAAATTATCAAATTAATCAATTTACGTGAAAGCTCCAATTTAAATGCGGAGTTGAGGTTAATTATGAAATATGCATAATTACCTAATTATATGCACATAAAATGGTGTTTATGCGATGTATTATCATAAGAAATGGAGACTTATCAGGAGGCTCTCAGTTGCCAGCTCGTCGGGCCGAGTGTTCACTTGACATGTGGTAGTTTTACTGCTGTAGATTGTACTTTCTGTTGGACTGGATTCTGTTGTAGTAGTTATTTATTTATTTCTATTAATTGTTGAATTGTCCTACTTTATTTCCTATTTCTCTGTACCTCCACATTCCTTTTAGCCCTTCCGAGCCCTCCCGGCTCGTGGGCGGCGGGTCAAGATTCGAATGGTATCGTGCCTTCCCGGTATCCGGATCTTGGGTCGTCACAGAACAAGTGACTAGTTGGGGTCGCGCTCGTCAGCGCGGGTCCACTGCCCCCAATCACGTGTGCACACACAGACCGTGCGTCCCTGGTCTGGCCCTCTGACCGATTTTCCCCTCAGTCGGACTATGGCTGGTAGATGTGGGACCCGATAGAAACCATTCTAAAACTGTCTCTCTCTGGTGTAGCCTCGCCACCACTCCCTGGTGGGACCACTCGCGTGTCGAAAGGCTACGACTAGTGGGGAGTCACTGGTGTGACCACTCTCCAAGGAGAAACTCCGAGAAACACGCACACACCCTGCGTGAAAGTCTCGAGGAACCAAGTGGCGACGAGCCACTGGACTCTGGACGGCTCTCTAGACTCACTAAATCCAACGGTCCTTGAGTCACGAGACTCGGGGTCAATACTGTCGTACGTAACGTCACAAAGCCGTTAATCTAACCTAATCCCTAGGTCTAAAACAACGATAACACGAATACCGAGGTAGCTCACGAGCCGTCGAGACCATTCCCTCGGGAAGGGAACTGAGAAGCCTTCCAGCCCCAGGCTAGACAGCTCGACTCACAGTCCGAGGCCACACATATGGCCCACGCGGAAAACACAGAAGCATGATTCCCAAAACAGCTCACAAGCCGCCACGCCGACTCCCCATCCCAGGGAAAAGTGGGAAACCTCCAGCCCCAGGCCGGATGACTGGACTCGCAGGAATCATCTTCCGTATAAACTCACGACATGCTGGGGAACCCCACCGCACTCACACCGATACACGGGGACTCAATCTAGCGTAACACAAGAGCCAGGAATACATGGGGTCACCCGGACCCACCACACATATGGGCACGCTAATCGAGGTAACTTGGTACCTCTAGACACCCCAGAAACATGGACACGGAACTCACGGGGTGTCTGGGACACTCACGAGGCCGATGGTCAACCACTGGGTCACAACCGTGTCGACATGAGACCAACACAACGCGAACCCGACATCGCAAGCACGGGAATCGCCTGGCGGTCCTCTCTTGGGCCGCCACACGGCTCTAGCGGCCCAACCTTAGGCCGCCACAGGTACTGTAGCGGTTCAACAATGAGCCACCACACCCTGGGTCGCGAAAGAACAAACAGTCCTATATAGGGCCGCCACAGGGCATGTAGCGGGCGTACCTTCTGCCGCCAGACCCCAAAACCTCCAACGATCAAAAGCCAGCGGTCAAAATGCCTCGAAGGCCACGCCGACCAACTGGGCTTAGCGGTCGGACCTTCGGCCGCCACCTGGGCTCTGGCGGCTCATCGTGAGCCCGCCAGGCCCAACCCACGCACGGAAAGATTGAAACGGTCTAACGGGGACCGCCAGAAGGATGTGGAGGTCACTGGAAGGACCGCCACACTTCCGGAAAATCGAGAACGGCGGGAAATGCCCCAAAACTCCGATCCACACCCCAATCACCCCCCAGGTGATGGGAAAACAAAGGGGAATCCATCCCCAAACCCCTAGGCATGCATCTAAACCCCTGGATCGGCCAAAAACGCCGTGAAATGAGATATCCGGCTCACTCCCCAAAAACATGGATTTTTCCCCAAAAGTTTAAATAAATCCGCTCGGCTCACCACGGCCTACAAAACTCGTGGGAAAGGAAATGCACGAGCTAGGGGTTCCATCTCCCTGCCTCCACCGAAGATTTCACACCCCGAGGTCGCCGATCCACGAAGAAATGCAGTTTAAACCCTCGCCGGCTCGCGATCGCGCCACCGAGCTTCCACGCGCCTCCATCCCCCGATCCTCGACCCATCCTCGCCGTCCTCCTCTCCCGCGTCGCCCCGCTCCACTCCGTCGGCCGTCGGAGAAGAGAGGGTGAGAAGGGAGAGCGTGAGAGAAGAGAGAGGGAGAGAGTGAGAAATGAGAGTGAGGGAGGGAGAGAAAAAGGAGGTTATATATATAGGAAAATCCAGAAATTAAGAAAAATGCGAAACATATGAAAAAATAACCTCCCTGATCCTCGAAAGATGCACAATGCAGTGGTAACGTTCCGGTGTCGGAGAACGCAATGGTTCACCCTGTACGGGGTTCCAAAGGTCCGACAGACGAAAACACGTGTAAAACTCAAAACGCGACCCGGGACCCACAAAGGCGCTTCGAAAATTAAATAAAAATACCGGCGTGCTCCTCACAACACCACGGACCCAAGAAAACTCACGGGCACACCACCAACGGGTCCGACAATCCGGTATAAAAGTCCGAAGCTCACTCGGACACAATCCGCAATCCGTGGAAAGACGATCTGAAACTCACGGATCCAAATCCAAAAAACCCGGGACATTACACATGTGGCCGCCCAACACCTGGGCTCCCAATGGCCTGGGCGGCCACAGCTCGGGCCGCCCTGAGGGCTGGGCGACCATCGTCCTGATCGCCCAGACCTGGGCTTGCTGGGTGAGGGCGGCCAGACTAGTGGCCGCCCAGTGACTTGGGCGACCAGGGTCTTGGCCGCCCGGACCAGGGCATAGACGGCCACATGGGTGGCCGCCTCCTACGTCTTCCAATAGCGGACCGAGCTCCGCCGTGAGCTCGGTTCCACGCCCCATTCGCCTCCCAGCGAAGGGGAAAACAAGGGGAATTTATCCCTGGACATTCCCACAACCGAAAAACACAATTCAAACCATGATCGGGCCTCAAATCGACCAAAAATCGCCGCTCACCCTAAACATGTGATTTTAGCCCCGGCGTGAAATAAACCCACTCTTGGCCTCACCTCGGCCTATAAAACATGGGGAAAGGAAGTACGAGGGCTAATGATCCATCCCTCTACCTCCACCGAAGATTCCGCACGCCGCGGACGCCGATCCACGCGAAAACGCCCACGAAACCCCCGCCGGTTCACGGACGCGCCCCCGAGCTTCCTCGCCCCACCACGCATCCATCCTCGCCCTGTCCATGCCGCTCCTCGCCCCACAAACGTCGCCACCTCGCCCTCGTTCGTCTCCGTCGGCCGCCTGGAGAGAGGAGAGGGGGAGAGGAGAGAACGCGAGAGAGAGAAGAGTGAGGGAGAGAGTGAGAGAAATGAGAGGAGAGAGAGGGGGGTATTTATATAGAAAAATCATAAAATTCATAAAATATCAAAAATAGGGAAAATTACTCCCCACGATCCCTGGAAAATGCACAATGCGATGGTAACGTTCTGGAGTCGGAGAACGCAACGGTTCGCCCTACACGGAGTTCCGAAGGCTCGACATGCAAAAACACGCGTAAACTGCAAAACTCAATCCGGGACCCATAAAACGATCCGAAACCCACAGATCCTGACCCAATAGATGATCCGAAAACCCAGGGGCATTACTAGATTGAATGTGACTCGAAGGTGCTTGTGGATGTTGTTAACAAAAATTTCAGATGCCCGTGGATCATTATGGGTCTGGTGAGGGAGATTTGGAAAAGACTGCCTTCTCATACCAGCCTCTCTCATGTATACAGGGAGGCCAATTGTGCTACTGATCGTCTTGCTAATTTTGGTTGCTCTTCCAATTGTAATTCTTTTTTCTTCAGTAGGAACTCCCTTCCATCTGATGTAAAAGGGGATGTTTGCCTTGATAAACTGGGGATGCCCAGTCTCCGATTGTAAGGCTTTTCATTTTATTATTATATATTTCCACCTAGGGGCTGGGTGGTGGAGTGAGAACATTCTTATCCCCTGGATAAGGGTGCGCTCTCCCACCTTCTCCTATGCATGGAATTTAATAATAAAAAAAGTTGTATCCTATTTGAAACTCTTCCAACTAACTGTCCTGCCATTCAGGGTGAAGACAAGCCCTAAAATTGATTTGTTGTCATCTACATCTCACTGAAAACTTGAGTCAGTGTAATCTCAAAGCTTCAGGTCATCTCCTCTATATATAATGAACATATCCTTAGTTTTTCTTAATCACTCAAGGATGCATTTCACAACATTCCAATAATTATCACCTAGATTTACATGATATTTGCGAGTAACACTTAGATCACACGCTATATCAGACTTTATACATGGCATAGCATGCATGATGGATCCTATGACAGCTACATAAGGAACCCTATTAATGTGCTCTCTCTCCTCAGGAGTATTAGAGGACATATTTAGAAAGAGGTAACTTCCATGTCTCATCGGTATGAGACCCTCTTAAAATTTTTCATACTAAATCTTTCAACAATAGTGTCTGTGTACATAGACTAGGTTAAGCCAAACATCCTTATGAATTCATCTCTATAGATCCTAATCCCCAATACATAGGATACTTCTCCCAAGTCTTACGTGGAGAAATGTATAATTATAAAAATTCTACAAAATTTAAAATTATATAAATACCCCCTTCATCTGTAACCCCGATGTATATGACCCTCTAAGCCCACTGTCAGTCTGGTTAGGCCCATTAAGTTTAAGAACTTCTTTTAAACTTTTCCGCATTAACGTTTAACAAGAAATTAATTATTTACCCATATAATGACTTAAATAATTAATTCATCATCTCATGATGGATAATCATATCATAAATATTTCTTATTGAGTTTCAGGCCATAGCAAGCACTAAGCAACACTCTGTGACTCTAGAAGACAAGGAGTTTATAACTTACTCAGGGACATTTCCATCCACAATTACTACACAATTATATCCCTTCATTCATGCAATACCCCCAGCTATAAATAAGGGTATATATTGTGATACTATCAAACCCTTCTTGTTTATGACTTGATGAATGTAAGTGAAGAGGCGAAATCTCGCGTTGGTTCCTGAGCTGGCTGGTAATCACCAAGATGATGAACTACAAGACAGGGAAACGGGTTAGAGGGCCCAGGGGGATTCCCTGGGGTAAAATCCTCCGACGCTCAAGTCAGTAGAGCAATGGTGGGAGCAGCGATAGGGAGGGGGAGATGAGGGCGCGAGATCCCTCTCCACCGATGGGGTGAAGTGGTCCTTGCTCAGGAGTTCGGGGGTGGAATCATACCCTTCTTGACTTGCCTTTCGCCGGAGGGTATCCCAGGTTTTTATAGTGCGCCGCCTTCTGGAGTCCTGCAAGCTTAGAGGTCTCCGGCGGAGGTTACATCCCCGTCGTGGGCTTTGATGGCCCCATCATGGGGGCGTTATCCTCGCGGGGAAACCGGAGCTCCTGGACTTCTTAGTGTTTGGCCCGCTGTGGACTCTAACGGCTGCAATGATTTCATCGGTCGTCCCGAGCTTAAGGGGGCCGGCCATATCGGGCGATAGGCCTAGCTCGGTGAGGAGATGGGTCGGATAGACCGGCTAGCGCTTCCCCCCTTCGGGCGGAGGGGTAGCTCGTGCGCGGGTCTTCATGTGACCTGACCGAGGCTCGGGCTCTCCGAGCCTTGGGGCCGCCTAGGAGAGTTGTTTCCTCGAGCATTGTTTTATTGGGCTTTTCCGAGTGGGCCCTGTGGGCTGTCACTTGGGCAAGCTTACCTCGTTGGGCCTTGTTGGGCCTAGTTGGGTCTGCAGGAATCCCCCTCTCCACTTGTCCCCCTCCTACTCCCGAGCCAAGGAGGCTCGGTTGAGTAGTTCTTTTGAGGCTTTGGACCGGCGTGGCTCGGGTGGGTGGAATCCTGTTGGCGTGATGATGCCACGTGTAGTGGTCGCCTGGGCCCATAGTAATAATGATCCTGACGGATTTTGAAATGAAGGGGCCCCCTTTTTCTCGGAGGTTGAAACGGCGCGCTGCCTCCCGCGAGGGTTTATAGGCGTAGGGCGCTGCTCGTTCTTCCCAGTCTTTTCAGGGTTATCGGCCTTTCCTCCATTTCTCTGCTTCTGGGGCTCCTTGATGCGCCGTGAAGATACAGCGGGGGAGCAAGCCCTTGCGGCGGCATTTGAGGAGTTGGCGCGCGTAACCGCGGAGGCGATCCGGTGGCTTCCTCCTCCTCCGGAGTCTTCGGGCTCTAGCGAAGGTTCTTCTTCCAGCTCGATGGCGGATCTGCGCTCGGAAATCGAGCAGGTGAGGCGGGAGCCCGTCCCCAATCGCAGCGAGTTGGGGGAGGCTGACGTGAAGAAATTGGAGCATCGGTTTCGCCTGCCTCTCCGGTATAGCTTCGTAGCCGCTGCCCCGTACGAGACGAGCTTGGACAGCCGCACGGGCCATATTTGTACTTTTCTCCTGGCGTGGAAGAGCGGATTCTGCCTCCCCTTCGAGCCTTTCATCTTGAAGCTCCTCAATTTTTTCGTGTTGGCGCATGTTCAGCTGGTGGCCAACTCGTATCTCCTACTTTCTGCCTTTCGGATCCTCTGCCGCCTGCAGGGGGTTCCCCCGTCCCTGGATCTTTTTCATTATTTCTTCGACCTGAAGGCACATCCATCGGTGGGGGAAGGCTTCTATTTTATCCAGGCACGCAGGAATCGAAGTTGTATTCCGCTGGCGGCGAAGGATTCTTCGCACAAAGGGTGGAAGAGGCAATTTTTCTGGGTGAAGGCGGAAGCAGCGGATGAATCCTGGGGTGCCAGGTTATGCCCAACTTCCATCCGAATCTTCCCCCGCGACAGGAGGAGTTCCCCGCCGATGTGGAGGAGTACGCCGCTCGCTTGTTGACAAATCGCCGGTCGATTGAGGAGCTGGTGACGCTGGAGAATGTGGAGCGGTATCTGCTTACACAGCTCAGGCCATCAGGTGCCATTCTTCAGATTCTGCTGCGGGGTCGGAGGGTCGACTTTTCGTTTCCTAACCGAATCCTCTTCTTCATTGCAGACATTCGGCAGGAGCCCTTGGAAGAGGTCACCGAGGTCGTCGATCTTGGGGATGATTCGGCAGCCGATGAACCTGTTGCTCCCGCGGGTCGTTCCCAAGCCCGGGATAAGGGCAAGGGGGCGGCCTCCGAGGGATCTTCGCGGTCAAGCGGGGCGAAGCGCAAGGACCCCCTGGAAGGGAGATTGCGGGAAGCCGCGAAGGCCAAGAAACGGGCCAAGAAGGCCGGCCATCCTACCGCCGCCGGGGGTGATTCAGGCTCGGCGGCGCTCCCCTCTCGGGGGCAAGATGGGGCTGACTCTTCAGGGCCAGCTCCCCCACCTACCACGCGAGAGGGGGCCGAGGAGACCAGGGGCCCCTCAGAGGGCGGAGATAGGTCGGTTCTCCCCTCCCCGGGGATGGAGGGGACCGGTGCCGAAGTGGCCGTCGCCGAGACCAGGAGACCGGTCGAGGTCGGTGATGTCTCGGGCGGCGAGGCGCGGGCCGAGACAGATAGGGATGGGGGTTCGCCCGCGAGGGCGTCGCAGCCCCAAGTGCTTGAAGTTCCTGGTGCGGTCGATCCTGCGGCGTCGGTCGAGGTTGGGGGTTCGCCCGGAGAGGCGTCGCAACCCCAACCGACCGCGGCGTGCGGGGCGGTCGGCCCCGTTGTTCGACCCGAACCTTCTGGCGGGGCGTCCGGTGGGGAGCGGATCTCCATGTCGGAGGCCTTGGAAAGGCTCGGTGTTTCGGGCGACCTGTATCGGGTTTGCCGAGAGGTTGCCGCGAAGACGAGGGGGGGAGACAAGCGCTACTCCCCCGCCGGAATCCTCGACGTCCTCATGGAGGGCGGCCTAGTCATAGCTCAGACGGCGGCCTTGATGGCGGAGACGTACGCTCGGGCGGAGGCGGAGCGGTCGAATCTCGCCTGGACCCTCGGGGGGTGCGAGAGGAAACTGGCCCGCCTCAGCGAGGAACATGAGGGGCTCCGACGGGAATTCTCCGCGTTCAGGGACTCGGCACGGGCGAGCCGGCTAGAAACCGAGGCGCTGACTGAGCAGTTGGCTAAGGCCCGGGGGTCGCTCGAGAGGAAAAGCAAACTCTTGGAAGAGGAGCGTCTGCGTCACCTCGAGCTGGACGGCCGCTGGGAGCTCGAACGGGCCGAGTTACTGGACCGGGCGGAGGTAGCGGAGCGCCTTCGTTCCGTGGCCGAGGCGGACCGAGTCCGGGCGGAGAGGTGGTCGAGCGAGGCCGAACGAAGGATGGTTGCGGCAGAGGAACGCCTAGCGGGAGCAGAGGAGCGTGCGGCCGAGGCGGAGCGGGCTCGAGTCGAGCTCGTTGGAAGGACGGAGCAGATCGAGGCGGAGGCGGTCGAGCGATATAGAAGCTCGGACGCTTACTCAGCCGACCTGGAGAGAGCCGCCCTACCATATTACGAGGTAGCGCTTCGCCGTGGCGCCCGAAAGGGGTTTAAGCAAGGTTATCGCCGGGCGGTGGACTACGCCTTCGATCGAGACTCCGGGATCGAGTTCCCTTTGGGCCAGGCTTATGACTCGGATGAGTCGGTTTCTAGTTCCTCTGCGTCGAGCGGGGAGGATCCAGGGGGGTCTCCCTCGGCGGGGTCACCAACTCCGGACGCCTCGGGAGGGCTCGCGACCGAGACAGTTCTCGCACAGGCGAGGTCAGTGCCCGGGTCGGCCGTCACCGAAGGTGCTGGGGGTAACACGCCTACTTCCGTTGCTTCCGAGCGTCAAAGTGGGCCCGAGGCCTGATGTATTTTGCCTTATTTTGCCCCTTTCTCTCGTTTGTCTCTCTTTCCTCCTTTAGGGAGTTTCCTCTTTATGAGATAATAAATGACTTACTTGTTTGATCGCCATCCTTGCCGTGATTTGGTTGGCGTATCTGAAGTAGTTGGAAAGTGCCGATATGTCCTGCGTGGTTTTCGCATGCTGATTTGGTAGGCTTCTGACGGGGCGTCCTTCCGTTCCCTCATGCTTTGAATGTCAGGCCGCTTCGTGAATCCCGCTAGGGCGGGAAACGAGGAGTTGGAGGTGATTGTTCAGGGGAGAAATCCTTTGGTGTGTTTCCGAGGGGGGGGGGCATTTAAGGCGTGTGGCCTCCTTTGGCCTGTAAGAAGGACCGAAAGGCACCCTTTCCTCTTTACCGCTTGGGATTTTCTCTAACAGTCTTTCCTCACTCCTTCCTCTTCACTCTGCGTCGTGCCGTTGCATTTGGAGCATGGAGGATCCTTAGGAGGGCGACGCCGCCGATGACGGGGAGCAGAGGGTCCTAGCTGTCCCAGCTTGTTGGACGAGTCCCACGGTCGCCGCGCGGGTTTGAGACGGGTCCGACGGTCGCCGCGCGGATCTGGAGAGGGCTTCGACGTATGAGGGCACGGCTCTTGCCCTTTCTCAGTTCCGGCGTGGCTTCCGGGCGGGCGCCGAGGCGGAGGACGGATGGGGGTATTAGGGAAGCGTGCCGCCACTCCCCCTCTGCATGGGGGGGGGGCATCAAGTTCCCTCCTCACCAAAGCCTTCCTCCATCTGCAGCCTCTTTTTCCCTCTTCTGCTCTTCATTTCTTTCACTCTTCGGAGGCTGCTTGCTCTCTGTTCCCTTCCAAGAGTTGGCGGGTTGAAAAAAAAGGGCTTCATGGTGCTCCTTCTCCCTAGCCTCCATCAACTTGGAAGGTAGCCTTCTCCGACTTTAGAAGGTGGCTATCTTCTCTGCAGTCCCTCTGTCACCTTTGGGGGTCGTCTGAGTCAACTGGATCGGCCCCCTCTTGTCCGAGCCAGTTTCTACGCGAGGCAGAGTCAGTGGCTGGATGCGAGGAGATCGAGATCGAGTCAACCGAGCGATGCCCCCTTGCAGCGGTGCTAGACGGATTTTCTTACTTTTTGTCATGCAATGTACTAGCCTTTGCCTTTCTGATGTATCAATAGTTTGGAATGAAAAGAAAAGGGATTTATTCCTTCCATCTTGCTGTACAATTTCAAAAATAGAATTTGCGTAGTGCGGCTGCGTTCCATGTCCGAGGAATGGGTTCCCCTTCCATTGTTGCTAACCTGTACGCACCTTTCCCGAGCGTCTCGACCACTCGATAGGGGCCTTCCCAGTTAGGGGACAGCTTGCCCGCCACCTCTAGTGGTCGAGAGGCTTCAGCTTTCCTGAGGACGAAGTCTCCCGGTCGGAAGTGTCTACTTCGGACTCTGGCGTTGTAGTATCGAGTGAGGCGTCGCTGGTATTCTGTCGCTCGGATGCTGGCAATGTCCCGGAGTTCATCTGCTAGGTCGAGGTTCTCGAGTAACTTTTGGTTGTTTTCCTCGATCGAGTAGCGGATGACTCGGAGAGACGGGTTGGCGATCTCCAATGGAATGATGGCCTCGGTGCCGTACACCAACTGAAAAGGGCTTTCACCGGTTGCCGTCCTGGGAGTCGTTCGGTGTGACCACAGTACGCTAGGCAATTCCTCGAGCCAACTTCCCTTGGCTTTGCCGAGTCTGGTCTTTATGCCTTTCAAGATAGTCTTGTTGGCATTTTCGACCAGCCCGTTGGCCTGAGGGTGGGCGACCGAAGTGAAGTGGTTGCGGATGTCTAGGTCGGCGCATCTGTCTCAGAAATATCGAGAATCGAATTGCCGACCGTTATCGCTCACTATCACTCGGGGGATGCCGAAGCGACAAATGATCGATTTCCAGACGAAACTCCAGACTACTGTCTCGGTGATCCTTGCAGTGGCTTCGGCCTCGATCCATTTAGTGAAGTAGTCGATGGCGACGATGATGAACTTTTTCTGGGACTGAGCCGTGGGGAATGGTCCGAGAATGTCGATCCCCCACCGAGCGAAGGGATAAGGCTCGGCGAGGGTGACGAGTTCTGTGGCCGGCCGATGGACCAAGTGGTCGAACCGCTGGCATCGGTCGCACTGTTGAGCATAGGCCGAGCAGTCGCGCTGCAGGGTGGGCCTACCAGTACCCCTGTCGTAACAGGATTCTGGCCAGTGACCTTGCCCCTGAGTGCGCTCCGCACAGGCCTTCATGAACCTCTCGAATGGCTCGCTGGCGTCGTCGGGGCCGAGGCACTTCAGGAGAGGGCCGACGAAGACCTTCGGTAGAGTGTGTCGTCCAGGACGACGAAGCGCCGGGCTTGGTACTTCATTCGGCGTGCTTCCCGAGGGTCGAGGGCTCTTGGGAGTCTCGAAGCCAAGACAGGTAGGGGGTGCGCCAGTCGCTCGGGACGGCCGAGTCAACAGCGAGGAGCTCCGAGTCGATGCTCGGGCGCTCTAGCTCTTCGAGGAGGACCGATCGGGTACCTTCTGGGTCTAGGGAGGAGGCCAATCGAGAGAGGGCATCCACTCGGGAGTTTTCTTCCCGGGCTATTCGGACTACCTCGAATCCCTCGAATCGTTGGGCCAAGCTCCTGACCAGCTGGAGGTATTTGATCATGGGTGCCTCTCGAGCTTCGTACTCGCCATTGACCTAGCTCGCGACCAGCTGAGAGTCGGTGTGGATCCTGACTCGCTCAGCCCCCAGCCGCCGGGCCATACGTGCTCCCGATATAAGGGCCTCGTACTCGGAAGCGTTGTTGGACGCCTAGAAGTTGAATTTCAAGGCGTACTACAGCTCCACTCCTTCGGGGGATCTTAGGAGGATCCCAGCACCGCTACCGATCGAGTTGGAAGAACCGTCGACGTAGAGTTCCCAGGTTGGCCCAGGCATGGTCAGTAACCGCCCTTCGGCCGCGATAGTGCTCTCGGCGATGAAATCGGCGAGCGCTTGACCTTTTATAGCTACGTGCCGGCGATACGAGATGTCGTAGGCCCCAAGCATAAGGGCCCACTTGACGAGTCACCCCGAGGCCTCGGGGTGGGCCAAGATCTTCTTCAACGGATCGCCAGTTAGCACGGTGATGGGGTGCCCCTGGAAATAGGGTCGGAGGCGTTTCGCGGAGGTAACCAGCGCTAGCACGAGCTTCTCGGTTGCGGGGTATCTCCTCTCGGCCTCGCTAAGCACTTTGTTGGTATAGTAGACTGGCCTTTCGATTCCCGAGTCATTTCTGACCAGGACCGAGCTGACCGTTGATGACGTCGCCGAGAGATAGAGTAGCAAAGCTTCGCCCGGCACGGGCTTGGAGAGCACTGGGGGCGAAGCCAGGAACTCCTTAAGCTCAGCGAACGCTTTCTGGCATTCCTCATCCCATGCGAACATAGCAGATGCCCACTTGGGCCCCTTCAACATTTTAAAAAAGGGCAGGCATCGTTCGGCCGTACGGGATAGGAAACGGCTCAGAGCGGCGACACGCCCTGTCAAACGCTGGACGTCATTGATGCAGGCGGGCGGGCGCATGTCCAGGATGGCCTGGACCTTGTCAGGGTTAGCCTTGATCCTACGCTGAGTGACCAGGAAACCCAGGAGCTTCCCGGATCTTACTCCGAAGGCGCACTTGGCAGGATTGAGCTTCATATTGTACTTGAGATTGAGTCGGTGTAGCACGGTCTCCTCAGGTATCCCAGGGAGCTGATCGTCGGACCAAGCGAATACTCGGATGTACTCAGAAAGAAAATTCTTATATTGCTGTTGTTCCTCGAGTGGTAGGTCGGCTCCGATCCTTACTCCTAGGGTCGGGTCGTCGTTTAGGAAGATCGTCAGCAACTCGCCTCCTAGCTTAGTAGCTGCAGACTTCTCCTCGACTTCCCGGGGGCCCTTATTATTCCCGTCCGGCTGCGTGGCCTCCACCGAGATATTGTAGCACCTTCGGGCCGTGGCCTGGTTACCTCGGATTTCCCCTACCTCGTTCTTGGTGGGGAGCTTCATTTTCTGGTGATAGGCAGATGGTACTGCCTTGATCCGGCTGAGGATTCCCCGGCCGAAAATGGCGTTGTACGCTATCATCCCTTTGATCACCATGAAGTCTACCACGACCGTAACGGTTTTGGGTGGGGGTGCCGAGGGTAACCGGCAGGCTCAGGGCTCCCTCGGGGAGAGTGGCCAGGCCATTGAACCCACAGAGGGGCGTCCGGATCGGGCGGAGTTTGGATGGACTCTCTCCCATTTTGAGGAAACAGTCATAAGACAACACATCAGGGGCACTTCCATTGTCCACAAGAATCCGATCTACGTTACAATGGTTTATAGTGGTCGATATTACGAGGGTGTCATCGTGCGGGGTGCTCAGCCCTTCCAGGTCTTGATCGGAGAAGACTATGACCTGGGGCGGGGCCTTGGGTGGCTCTAGGGCTCGGCTCGCCCGCTCGGCATGACGCTTCCTTCCACGGCTGTTGTCACCTCCTGATGCCATTCCTCCAGACATCACGTTGATGTGGACCCCTCGGGGGGCGTTGTCAATCTCCTCTGCGGCGCCTTGATCTTCTCTGCGCTCGGCAGTGAACCGAGCCAGATGCCCCAGGCGGACGAGGCGCTCGATCTCGTCTTGGAGCTGGTGTCAATCACCAGTGTGATGCCCGTGATCGCCGTGGAATAGACAGTGTCTGTCTCGCTTGCGGTTCTTCGACCTCATCAGCTCGGGCCGACGGAGAAGTCCCGAGTCTTTGACGTCTTCATAGATTTCATAGACTGGGGCGGTTAATGGGGTGTACCGCTCGTACTTCCGCTAACGCTCTCCATCTCGATCCCGCTTCTTTCCCGAGCTAGGATTTGGCTCGGGGCACCGCTTCTTGTCCCCCTCCCGACCCGAGCCGGTTGCGTCTCGGCAAGCGCTGAGCACTTCCTCGCACTCGGTGTGGCGTAGAGCCAAAGTCACTAGCTCGACAAGGGTCGAGGGAGGGTGGAGGACGAGTTCGCGGCGGAGATTCTCATCCCGGGTACCCCCGGTCAGTGCGGTTGTGGCCGAGGCCACATCCAGGCGAGAGATTCGGAGGGCTTCCGATTTAAACCGGTGGACGTAAACCCGGAGCCTTTCCCCTTGCGCCTATTTGAGGGCCAAGAGCCCCGCCACCGACCTTGGGGGGGCACTTCCGGCGAAGCTCTCCTTGAAGACTCGCCCGAACTGCTTGAAGTCTCGGATGGATCCGGGGGCGAGGGCCCGGAACCATGCTTGAGCGCCCTGCACCAGAGTGGTCACGAAGGCTCGACACTTGATGGGGTCTGACGCTCCGTGTAGAGTCATCAGGGCGTCGAAGCTATCGTAATGATTGGCCGGGTCGCCTTGTCCGTCGTAAAGCTTGAAGGTTGGTATGGGGGCTCTGGGAGATACCTCCGCCTTCAAGATATACTCGGAGAATGGGGATTTCTCCTCGTCTTCCGGGGAAGAGGCCTTCTGCAGGGCGCGAAGGGCGCGCTCCTGATCAGCGAAGCGCCTTTCGAAGTCTCGCAGCCGGAGGGATAGCTCCAGTTGCTGTCGTGTCGCGAGGCTAGGGGGGTGCCTTGGCGGTCTCCGGGGGCGTTGGCTTCCGGATCGGGCCGTTGCGCCCCCTGCCTTCCTTTCCTTGGTGTGGAGGAGGCCTCCTGCTCCGGAGGCGGAGCTTGCGAGGGTCCTCCGACCCTGTTACGGATGAGCTGCTGGCCGCGGAGGGTGAAGCGGCCCCCAGCTGTGTGCTGGGATGTACTCCTGCGGGGGGGGCTCCCTGACGGGGCGCGGGACCTTGCATCCCTGGCCGCCTGGGTCTTCATGAGATCCACGAGGACATCTAGTGTAATATCCCGGACCTTTCGGATCCTTCTTCGTGGGTCCCGACTCTGATTTTTGGAGTGTTCAGCTCCGTTGTGTCCGAAATTTCGTTTCGGACATCTTTCGTGTTCGGATCGGCGCGATCCGGAGCTGTTTCGGAGGCCCGGAGGCGTTCCGCGGCTTTTCCGCGTGTGTTTTCCGATTCCCGGTGTGTGTTTCGGCTTTTTCTTCGGAAGCTCGCTGCCGGCGAACCGGGCGGTTCCCCCAGGCACGAGTGGTACCGTTGCGATCGGTGCGTTCCGAGGATTCCGGAAATGTATTTTTTCTATTTTTCGATATTTTTCTGAAAAATCGGATTTTCTATATAATCCCATTTCTTTTCTTTTTTCTTTTCTTCCTTCTCTTTCTTCTTCTTCTTCCTCCTTCCTTCCCCAACCGTGGCCGCCCTCCTCTCTCTCCCTCTCTCCCGTTCGAGCGCGACGACCACCGTTTCGGCTGCAGACGGCGGCGGTGCGACGCGGCGAGGACGTGGGTGACGTCGAGACGATCGTGTGGGCGTGCGGCAAGCGTGGGAAGCATGGGGAGGTAAAGTTTCTAAAAGCGTTCTTCGCGATTCGCAGGTGATTCGGCGGAGCATTCGCTCCATTAAGGTAGGGTGACGTTCCTTGGCCTCTTGCCGATCTTTTCTGTGATTTAGATGCCGAGGGGAGGCCGAGAGGGGCTTGTTTGAGCATGCTTGGGGTTTTTCCATGATTTGGGGAGAGTCGCCCGATCTATGGATTTGATGCATGAATTCGCGTTTTGATGGCCTAGAATCATGCTAGGGGTCCCCGGGGGCCTTCCCCTTTGATTTCCCCCTCTCCGGTGGAGGCATGGGGGCGTGGATGGTGTTTTTGGCCGTTTCCCGCCGTTCTCGGTTTTCCGAGATGATAGCGGTCTACCAGTGGCCGCGTTCACTGGTAGCGGTCGGGTGGGGACCGCCTTCACCAGGGTTTTTGACCGTTGGGGCTTGTTCTGTCGGCAGGCGGTCGCGGTCTTGCGACTGACCGCGACTGCTGGTGGCGGTCAGGGGGCGACCGCTTTCACCATGGGGTTCGGCACGGTCTTCGAGATGGTTTTTTGACCGTTGGAGTCTGGTCGCGGTCTCCTGGAGATCGCTATCAGGTGAAGACGGTCATCAGGCGACCGCATTCACTTTTCGCGCACCAGGGTGGTCGCGGTCCCAGGAGGACCGCGACTAGGTGGTAGCGGTCCTAGGTCGACCGCGACCACGGGAGGCGGTCCTCCGGTGACGGTGACTCCTTTTCCTTGCCAATTCGAGTCCCGGACGAGCTAGTCTCGATCCCTGTGCTGACCCGTAGTCCGACTGATGCGGGGCATCATGTGGGGGCTACACGTGGGGGTGTCGTGGGGTCCCGGGAGGTGGTGACTCTGGTTTGTGTCACCGTGCGTTAGTGTGGGTACAAGGAGCGTCCCTCGTACCTGTGGTTGCGACGTTGTTTTCCGTGATTTGAGACTCTACTCCTTCAGTGACCCTCCACTAGTCGTAGCCTACCAGTACGCGTGTGCTGGTCGCACCAGGGAGTGGTGTACGGGCCGACCTTTAGAGACGGTTTGTGGACCGGTTACCGTTGGGCCCCACGTCTTGCAGCCAGAGTCCGGCTGAGGGGAAAACCGGTCAGAGGGCCAGACCAGGGACGCGCGGTCTGTGTGTGCACACGTGGTTCGGGGCGGTTGGACCCACGTCGACGGGCGTGACCCCAGCTAGTCACTTGTTGTGGTTACTTGTACGGTGTCTGCGCCTCAGGTAGGACCTACCACGTCAGGCGGTTCACCTGCGGTGCGGTGTAAGACGTCAGGGGACGCTACCGGCTGTGCTTCTAGTGGGTGGTATTCATGTCGAGTACGGAGTGACAGACTGTCAGTCGTGTGTTTCCGACCTTCGGGTTTTGTTGGGTTGGCCGTAGAGCTTCGGTCTTCTTACCATGGCACGGGTGTCAGTTTGCGTGCCATGGGACCTTGTTTTGTAGAGTACAGGGCTTTCCCTTCCGAGGTACTCTTCTACCGCTAGTGTAGTGGTTTCTCGTTTTACGAGGTAGGATTCGAGTGATCCCTACTAAGTCTTGTTCCGAGACTCATTCCCTGCGTGTTTTCACCGTGTTTCAGGTGAGGCGCCGCCCCAGGGGAGCGCGTCTGGGGTGCAGCGGGGTGCGGGTGCCCAGAGGTAGTGTCAGAGGTCAGAGCCGGGGTATGCCCCGTGTAGCTGTACTTTTCTTCCTTGTCTCTGTACTAGTCGTGGACTATTGTTATTGTTGTTAATTTCTATTGTGGACCATGTAAAATGTTAATTTATTTCCTGGTTACTATTATAACTGTTTAATTTCTGTAATTATTTGTGATACTTGTGTAGTTTCCACACCATCCTTCTAACCCTTCCGAGTCTTCGGACTCGTGGGTGGCGGTACGAGTCTCGGGTTATCGGGCCTTCCCGGTAATCGGATTCTCGAGTCGTTACAGTTGGTATCAGAGCGCGGTTGTGGAATTACATGAGAATCATAGGTAATTGTAGTGGTCCACTAGTCCACAACGATGATGTACAGGTGACGCTGGCATTGGACATCGTGTGTTTTTCTTGACCTTGCCATTTTCGTGTTTCCTGTCTTTTTGCTTCAGGAGCGAGTATGGCGCCGAGGAGGAGCTCTCGCTCTCAGCAGGGGCAGTCGGCTGGAGGTCAGGAGATCCAGCAGGGGGTCCAGAGGGACCAGGAGGAGCTTAGTAGAGCGCCACTGGGGGCTACCGAGGCCGCGGATACTGCGAGGGTTCCGGGGGCCGAGGATTTCTTCCGTGGCATGTACCAGCTTATGTCTCAGCAGTTCGGCGGAGAGGCTGGTGAGGGCTCGTCTGTCAGGGGTGGGCCAGGCCGAGCAGTGAGGGACTTCATTCAGTTCCATCCGCCTTACTTTAGCGGTCAGGCAGACCCTGATGCGGCTCGTGATTGGCTTGATGAGATGGAGCGGGTGTTCAGTTCTGCGAAGAGTGCTGCCGAGGACAGAGTGGTGTTGGCCTACAACCAGTTGCAGGGTACGGCTCGGAGGTGGTGGTCTACCGAGTGGAAGACGTCCTTTCAGCTTCGTCCACTTGAGCAGATCGAGTGGGATGACTTTGTCAGTGCTTTCGAGCGTACGTACTATCCAGATATAGTTGCCATGCAGCGGATGCGGGAGTTTCTGGAGCTGGTGCAGGGTGACATGTCCGTGTTGCAGTACAGGGCCCGATTTGTCGAGCTGGGTCGGTACGCACCTCACATCATGGAGCATGAGAGGATGAGGACCACGCAGTTTGTGCAGGGCTTGAGGCTGGAGCTGAGACACCATTTGATCGCGAACGGGGCCACTGATCTAGAGACAGCATCTCGTGTTGCGTTTCATTTATAGATGGATATGCAGAGGACTCGAGGACCGATCAGCCAGGGGCAGTCCTTGTCAGGTCGCAGCCAGCAGTCGGCTACCCAGCAGCAGGGTTTCTTCCAGCATGCGTCGGGTGGTTCAGGAGTACCGGCATCGGTAACTTCGGTGACAGGATCTGTGTCCTTCGGCTCGAAGGTCAATAAGTTCTTCAAGAAAGGGTTCGGCAATAAGAAGTCCAGGGACCAGGGGCAGGCTTCATCGGGTAGTGTACAGCAGCCGATTCCTTTGCAGCGTCAGGGATCAGGGGGTGGATTGCGAGGACTTTATCCACGGTGTGGTGGGACCCACCCAGGCAGGCAGTGCACGGCGCCGATTGTCTATTTTCGGTGTGACCAGCCAGGGCATATGGCGCGTGACTGTCCCCAGAGGCCGCCACAGCAGCAGGTTCCCCAGCAGCAGAGGCAGCAGCAGCAGCAGGGACAGTATCCGCCGCTACCCAGGTCAGCTAGTGTGGGAGGCAAGCAGAGAGCTCGGGGCCAGATCACGCACATGACCAGGGCAGAGGCAATGGCGTCGCAGCTCGTGGAAGGTACCGTTCAGATTTTGGGTTGTGCGGCTCGGGTTTTGTTTGATTCGGGCACGTCTCATTCGTTTATTTCGGAGGATTTCGCGTCGAGCGTCGAGGAGCCGGTGACCCAGTTGTCCTGTGATTTGGCAGTGGAGTTGCCTTCGGGTGATTTTATGATCACTCCGTATTGCTTCGATCAGGTTCCGGTTTGGATCGATGGGCGGAGTATGCCAGGCAGGTTGTATGCGTTGCAGCTTCGGGATTACGACGTGATTCTAGGCATGGATTGGCTCGAGACCCATGGAGCGGTGGTGGATTGTGGAATGAAGAGGGTCTACTTCCAGCATCCGAGCAAGAGGACCTTCTATTTCCAAGGTATCCGTTCCACCTCTTCTCGATTCCTTATCTCTGCTATTCGAGCCCGTCGGTTGCTTGATTCTGGTTGTCAGGGTTTTCTCGCGTCCGTGGTTGTGTCTGACCGGATGGAGCCGGATGTCGAGGACATTGCGGTGGTGTGCGAGTTTCCCGACGTTTTTCCCGAGGAGTTGCCTGGATTACCTCCCCAGCGGGAGATCGATTTCGTGATCGAGGTTGTGCCTGGTACGGGACCTTTGGCGAAGGCTCCCTACCGTATGGCCCCCGCTGAGTTGAGGGAGTTGAGGGCGCAGTTGCAGGAACTGTTGGCCAAGGGGTATATCGTCCTAGCTTTTCCCCTTGGGGTGCGCCCGTGTTGTTTGTGAAGAAGAAGGACGGTAGTCTGCGGCTTGTGCATTGACTATCGGCAGCTGAATGAAGTGACCATTAAGAACAAGTATCCGTTGCCGCGGATTGATGATTTGTTCGACCAGCTGCAGTCTGCGCGAGTGTTCTCGCGGATTGATTTGCGGTCCGGTTACTATCAGCTGAGAATTCGCGAGTCCGATGTGGAGAAGACTGCATTCAGTACGAGGTACGGGCATTATGAGTTTCTGGTGATGCCGTTTGGGCTCACCAATGCCCCTGCAGCCTTCATGGACTTGATGCAGAGGGTGTTTCATCCGTATTTGGACCAGTTCGTGGTCATCTTCGTGGACGACATCCTTGTTTATTCGCAGTCTGCTGAGGAGCATGCGTACCATTTGGGTGTGGTGCTGCAGACGTTGCGAGATCACCAGTTGTATGCGAAGCTCAGCAAGTGCGAGTTTTGGCTCAGCGAGGTGCACTTTCTGGGGCACGTGATTTCTGGTGATGGCATTTCCGTGGACCCCGCCAAGGTCGAGGCAGTAATGCAGTGGCCGAGGCCGAGGTCGGTGACGGAGATCCGGAGTTTCTTGGGGCTTGCGGGTTATTATCGCCGGTTTATCCAGGATTTTTCTCGCATTGCGACCCCGATGACTAGACTCACGCGGAAGGATGTGCCTTTCGTCTGGTCTGAGGAGTGTGAGCAGAGCTTCAGGGAACTGAAGAGATTGCTCACCTCGGCTCCGGTGTTGGTTTTACCTTCTGGATCGGGAGGTTTTGTGGTGTGTACAGATGCTTCCGGCGTCGGATTGGGTGCTGTTCTGATGCAGCATGGTAGAGTGGTGGCTTATGCATCTCGGCAGCTAAAGCCCCATGAGGAGAACTACCCTACCCATGACCTTGAGTTGGCGGCGGTGATCTTCGCGCTGAAGATCTGGAGGCATTATCTGTACGGCGAGAAGTTCGAGGTGTTTACTGACCATCAGAGTTTGAGGTATGTGTTCTCGCAGAGAGATCTGAACCTCAGACAAAGGCGTTGGATGGAGTTCATGAAGGACTATGACTTCACCCTGTCTTATCAGCCGGGCAGGATGAATGTCGTCGCTGATGCCTTGAGTCGGAAGGTTGCGGTTAGTGCCTTGATGTTGAGGAAGTGGAGGCTCTGGGAACAAGTGCCCGAAGTATCCTTCAGGCTCAAGATTCCCCAGGAGCCAGGGTTGGCAGTGCTTGCGAGTCTGACTGTCACTCCTGCTATCCGTCGTCAGGTGACAGAGGCTCAACATGCGGACCCTGAGTTGCCCCGGATTCTGGCGATGGCTGATGTGGAGCTCGGCGAGGACGGTGCTGCGAGGTTTCGTGGCAGGCTGTACGTCCCAGCGGAGGAGCAGGTTCATCGTGCGGTGTTACGCGAGGCTCATGGGAGCAGGTACACTGTGCACCCGGGTGCGACGAAGATGTATCGGAACTTGCGGAGGCAGTTCTGGTGGCCTGGCATGAAGAGAGATGTCGCAGAGTTTGTGGCCAGGTGCCTGATCTGTCAGCAGGTGAAGGCAGAGCATCAGCGACCAGGAGGTACTCTCCAGCCCTTGGATGTTCCTGCTTGGAAGTGGGACCATGTGACCACAGATTTCGTGGTGGGATTGCCGAGGACCCCGAGTGGGCAGGACAGTATTTGGTTGCTGGTGGATCGGCTGACGAAGGTGACGCGGTTGTTACCGGTCAAGGTCAGCTGGAGCGTGTCTAAGTTGGCTCGTCTTTATGTGGAGCGGATCGTTCCGTTGCATGGGGTTCCCATTTCGATCATGTCGGATCGGGATCCGCACTTCACTTCTGGATTCTGGAGGAGTTTCCAGCGAGCTCTTGGCACGGAGTTGGCATTTAGCTCGGCGTATCATCCTCAGTCAGATGGTCAGTCTGAGAGGACCATTCAGACTTTGGAGGACATGCTGAGATCCTGCTGCCTGGAGTGGCAGGGGAGTTGGATTCATCACCTACCATTGGTGGAGTTTGTCTATAACAACAGCTATCATTCGAGCATTGGTATGGCTCCCTATGAGGCTCTGTATGGGCGTCCTTGTCGGACTCCACTTGATTGGTTTGAGGTGGGTGAGCGTGTTTTGACGGGACCGGAATTGGTGCAGCAATGTGTGGACGTTGTGCACCTGGTTCGTCAGAACATGTTGGCGGCCCAGAGTCGGCAGAAGAGCTATGTTGACCGTAGGAGGCAGCCTCTCGAGTTCGCCGTGGGCGATCATGTGTTCTTGAGAGTTTCTCCGATGAAGGGGGTGATGCGTTTTGGACGGCGTGGGAAGTTGAGTCCCCACTATATTGGTCCTTTTGCGATTGTGGAGCGCATCAGTGAGGTTGCTTACCGGTTGCAGCTACCTCCTGAGTTGGCGTCGGTGCATGACGTGTTCCACGTCTCGATGTTACGGAAGTATATGCCCGATGACTCTCATGTGCTCGAGATTTCTGTTTGGCCTGAGGTGACTCCAGATCTTTCTCTCCCAGAGTTTCCGATCCGCGTGGAGGATAGGCGAGAGCAGCGCCTGCGGAACAAGGTCATTCCCTTGGTAAAGGTCGTGTGGCAGCGACACTCTGGTGGTGAGGCTTCGTGGGAACGTGAGGACGAAAGGCGTCGGCAGTTCCCGTATCTGTTTGAGTGTGTCTTCCTCTTCTTTCCCCTTGGGTTGTTCTCAATTTCGAGGACGAAATTCCTTAAGGGGGAGGGCTGTAATATCCCGGACCTTTCGGATCCTTCTTCGTGGGTCCCGGATCTGGTTTTCGGAGTGTCTGGCTCCGTTGTGTTCAAAATTTCGTTTCGGACATCTTTCGTGTTCGGATCGGCGCGATCCGGAGCTGTTTCGGAGGCCCGGAGGCGTTCCGTAACTTTTTCGTGTGTGTTTTTCGATTCCCGGTGTGTGTTTCGGCTTTTTCTTCGGAAGCTCGCTGCGGGCAAACCGGGCGGTTTCCCCAGGCACGAGTGGTACCATTGCGATCGGTGCGTTCCGAGGATTCCGGAAATGTATTTTTCTATTTTTCGGTATTTTTTCGAAAAATCAGATTTTCTATATAATCCCATTTCTTTTCTTTTTTCTTTTCTTCCTTCTCTTTCTTCTTCTTCTTCCTCCTTCCTTCCCCAACCGTGGCCGCCCTCCTCTCTCTCCCTCTCTCCCGTTCGAGCGCGGCGACCACCGTTTCGGCTGCAGACGGCGGCGGTGCGACGCGGCGAGGACGTTGGGTGACGTCGAGACGATCGTGTGGGCGTGCGGCAAGCGTGGGAAGCGTGGGGAGGCAAAGTTTCTAAAAGCGTTCTTCGCGATTCACGGGTGATTCGGCGGAGCATTCGCTCCATTAAGGTAGGGTGACGCTCCTTGGCCTCTTGCCGATCTTTTCCGTGATTTATAGGCCGAGGGGAGGCCGAGAGGGGCTTGTTTGAGCATGCTTGGGGTTTTTCCATGATTTGGGGAGAGTCGCCCGATCTATGGATTTGATGCATGAATTCGCGTTTTGATGGCCTAGAATCATGCTAGGGGTCCCCGGGGGGCTTCCCCTTTGATTTCCCCCTCTTCGGTGGAGGCATGGGGGCGTGGATGGTGTTTTTGGTCGTTTCCCGCCGTTCTCGGTTTTCCGAGATGATAGCGGTCTACCAGTGGCCGCATTCACTGGTAGCGGTCGGGTGGGGACCGCCTTCATCAGGGTTTTTGACCGTTGGGGCTTGTTCTGTCGGCAGGCGGTCGCGATCTTGCGACTGACCGCGACTGCTGGTGGCGGTCAGGGGGCGACCGCTTTCACCATGGGGTTCGGCAGGGTCTTCGAGACTATTTTTTGACCGTTGGAGTCTGGTCGCGGTCTCCTGGAGACCGCTATCAGGTGAAGACGGTCATCAGGCGACCGCATTCACTTTTCGCGCACCAGGGTGGTCGCGGTCCCAAGAGGACCGCGACTAGGTGGTAGCGGTCCTAGGTCGACCGCGACCACGGGAGGCGGTCCTCCGGTGACGGCGACTCCTTTTCCTTGCCAATTCGACTCCCGGACGAGCTAGTCTCGATCCCTGTGCTGACCCGTAGTCTGACTGATGCAGGGCATCATGTGGGGGCTACACGTGGGGGTGTCGTGGGGTCCCGGGAGGTGGTGACTCTGGTTTGTGTCACCGTGCGTTAGTGTGGGTACAAGGAGCGTCCCTCGTACCTGTGGTTGCGACGTTGTTTTCCGTGACTTGAGAGTCTACTCCTTGAGTGACCCTCCACTAGTCGTAGCCTACCAGTACGCGTGTGCTGGTCGCACCAGGGAGTGGTGTACGGGCCGACCTTTAGAGACGGTTTGTGGACCGGTTACCATTGGGCCCCACGTCTTGCAGCCAGAGTCCGGCTGAGGGGAAAACCGATCAGAGGGCCAGACCAGGGACGCGCGGTCTGTGTGTGCACACGTGGTTGGGGGCGGTTGGACCCACGTCGACGGGCGTGACCCCAGCTAGTCACTTGTTGTGGTTACTTGTACGGTGTCTGCGTCTCGGGTAGGACCTACCACGTCAGGCGGTTCACCTGCGGTGCGGTGTAAGACGTCAGGGGACGCTACCGGCTGTGCTTCTAGTGGGTGGTACTCCTGTCGAGTACGGAGTGACAGACTGTCAGTCGTGTGTTTCCGACCTTCGGGTTTTGTTGGGTTGGCCGTAGAGCTTCGGTCTTCTTACCGTGGCAAGTGTGTCGGTTTGCGTGCCATGGGACCTTGTTTTGTAGAGTACAGGACTTTCCCTTCCGAGGTACTCTTCTACCGCTAGTGTAGTGGTTTCTCGTTTTACGAAGTAGGATTCTAGTGATCCCTACTGAGTCTTGTTCCGAGACTCATTCCCTACGTGTTTTCACCGTGTTTCAGGTGAGGCGCCGCCCCAGGGGAGCGCGTCTGGGGTGCAGCGTGGTGCGGGTGCCTAGAGGTAGTGCCAGAGGTCAGAGCCGGGGTATGCCCCGTGTAGCTGTACTTTTCTTCCTTGTCTCTGTACTAGTCGTGGACTATTGTTATTGTTGTTAATTTCTGCTGTGGACTATGTAAAATGTTAATTTATTTCCTGCTTACTATTATAACTGTTTAATTTCTGTAATTATTTGTGATACTTGTGTAGTTTCCACACCATCCTTTTAACCCTTCCGAGTCTTCGGACTCGTGGGTGGCGGTACGAGTCTCGGGTTATCGGGCCTTCCCGGTAATCGGATTCTCGGGTCGTTACATCCAGTTTGGCGTTGAGGGCCTGGAAGGCTTCGCCGCCACCGTAGGGGGTAGCCCCGCTGTCGCGGGGGGTGGGGGTGGTGGTCCGTCGGCGGGGATGCTGGCGTTGGAGGGAGGGTTCTGTGAGGCCCTGGAAGGGCCATCCCCTGCCGCTACCACGGCCTTACCCCTCTCGCCGGTGGACCTCCTCCCTGAGCTCCTCCTCACCATGTTGGCTCTTCGTGCGTTTCCCACAGACGGCGCCAGATGAAGAGGTGAAATCTCGCGCTGGTTCCTGAGCTGGCTGGTAATCACCAAGATGATGAACTGCAAGACAGGGAAACGGGTCAGAGGGCCCAGGGGGATTCCCTGGGATAAAATCCTCCGACGCTCAAGTCAGTAGAGCAATGGTGGGAGCAGCGATAGGGAGGGGGAGATGAGGGCGCGAGATCCATCTCCACCGATGGGGTGAAGTGGTCCTTGCTCAGGAGTTTGGGGGTGGAATCATACCCTTCTTGACTTGCCTTTCGCCGGAGGGTATCCCAGGTTTTTATAGTGCGCCGCCTTCTGGAGTCCTGCAAGCTGAGAGGTCTCCGGCGGAGGTTACGTCCCCGTCGTGGGCTTTGATGGCCTCATCATGGGGGCGTTATCCTCGCGGGGAAACCAGAGCTCCTGGACTTCTTAGTGTTTGGCCCGCTGTGGACTCTAACGGCTGCAATGATTTCATCGGTCGTCCCGAGCTTAAGGGGCCCGGCCCTATCGGGCGATAGGCCTAGCTCGGTGAGGAGATGGGTCGGATAGACCGGCTAGCGCTTCCCCCCTTCGGGCGGAGGGGTAGCTCGTGCGCGGGTCTTCATGTGACTTGACCGAGGCTCGGGCTCTCCGAGCCTTGGGGCCGCCTAGGAGAGTTGTTTCCTCGAGCATTGTTTTATTGGGCTTTTCCGAGAGGGCCCTGTGGGCTGTCACTTGGGCGAGCTTGCCTCGTTGGGCCTTGTTGGGCCTAGTTGAGTCTGCTCTTTGAGTGGGCTGCAGGAATCCTGTAACGACCCGAGAATCCGATTACCGGGAAGGCCCGATAACCCGAGACTCGCACCGCCACCCACGAGCCCGAAGACTCGGAAGGGTTAAAAGGATGGTGTGGAGACTACATAAGTATCACAAATAATTGCAGAAATTAAACAGTTATAATATTAAGCAGGAAATAAATTAACATTTTACATGGTCCACATTAGAAATAACAACAACAACAACAGCAGTCCATGACTAGTACAGTGACAAGAAAGGAAAGTACAGCTACACGGGGCATACCCCGGCTCTGACCTCTGGCACTACCTCTGGGCACCCGCACCACGCTGTGCTCCTGACGCGCTCCCCGAAGGTGGCGCCTCACCTGAAACACGGTGAAAACACGCAGGGAATGAGTCTCGGAACAAGACTCAGTAGGGATCACTCGAACCCTACCTCGTAAAACGAGAAACCACTACTCTAGCGGTAGGAAAGTACCTCGGTAAGGAAAGTCCTGTACTCTACAGAACTAGACCCTATGGCACGCAAACCGACACACTTGCCACGGTACGGGAAGACCGAAACTCAACGATCGAACCGCCAAAATCCGAAGGTCGGAAACACACGACTGACAGTCTGTCACTCCGTACTCGACAGGAGTACCACCCACTAGAAGCACAGCCGGTAGCGTCCCCTGACGTCTTACACCGCACCGCAGGTGAATCGCCTGATGTGGTAGGTCCTACCCGAGGCGCAGACACCGTACAAGAAAACACAAACAAGTGACTAGCTAGGGTCACGCCCGTCGACGTGGGTCCAACCGCCCCCAACCACGTGTGCACACACAGACTGCGCGTCCCTAGTCTGGTCCTCTGACCGGTTTTCCCCTCAGCCGGACTCTGGCTGCAAGACGTGGGGACCAACGGTAACCGGTCCACAAACCGTCTCTAAAGGTCGGCCCGTACACCACTCCCTGGTGTGACTAGCACACGCGTACTAGTAGGCTACGACTAGTGGAGGGTCACTGAAGGAGTAGACTCTCAAGTCAACGGAAAATAACTTCGCAACCGCAGGTACGAGGTACGCTCCTTGTACCAACCCGACGCACGGTGACACAAGTCGAAGTCACCACCTCCCGAAACCCCACGGCACCCCACGTGTAGCCCCCACATGATGCCCCACATCAGTCGGACTACGGGTCAGCACAGGGATCGAGACTAGCTCGTTCGGGACTCAAATCGGTGAAGAAGGGGAGTCGCGGTCACCGGAGGACCGCCTCCTGTGGTAGCGGTCGACCCAGGACCGCTATCACCTGGTCGCGGTCGGCCTGGAACCGCGACCACCCTGGTGCACGAAAACGTGAAAGCGGTCGTGTGAAGACCGCCTTCACCTGGTAGCGGTCTCCTGGAGACCGCGACCAGACTCCAACGGTCAAAAACCCATCTCGAAGACCGTGCCGGACCCAGGCTAAAAGCGGTCGCCCCCCGACCGCCACCAGCAGTCGCGATCAGTCGCGAGACCGCGACTGCCTGCCGACAGCACAAGCCCCAACGCTCGAAACCTTGATGAAGGCGGTCCCCACCTGACCGCTACCTGATGAAGGCGGTTACTGGTGGACCGCTATCATCTCGGAAAACCGAGAACGGCCGGGAACGGCTAAAAACACCATTCCACGCCCCCATACCTCCACCGGAGAGGGGGAAATCAAAGGGGAAGACCCCTGGGGACCCCTAGCATGATTCTAGGCCATCAAAACAAGAATCCATGCATCGAATCCATAGATCGGGCGACTCTCCCCAAAACATGGAAAAACCCCAAGCATGCTCAAATAAGCCCCTCTCGGCCTCCCCTCGGCCTATAAATCAAGGAAAAGATCGGCTAGAGGCTAAGGAACGTCACCCTACCTCAATGGAGCGAATGCTCCGCCGAATCACCCACGAATCACGAAGAACGCTTGAAGCTTCACGAACTCCCCACGCTTCCCACGCTTGCCGCACGCCCGCACGATCGTCTCACCGTCGCCCACGTGTCCGCGCCGTCGCCCTGCCGCCGTCAACAGTCGGGGAGGGGTCCGCCGCGCCTGAATGGGAGAGAGGGAGAGAGAAGAGGGCGGCCACGGTTGGGGAAGGAAGGAGGAAGAAGAAGAAGAAAGAGAAAGGAAAAAAGAAAAAAGAAAAGAAAAGGGGTTATATAGGAAAATCCGATTTTTCGGAAAAATACCAAAAATTAGAAAAATACATTTCCGGAATCCTTGGAACGCACCGATCGCAACGGTACCACTCGTGCCTGGGGGAATCGCCCGGTTCGCCCGCAGCGAGCTTCCGAAGGAAAACCCGAAACACACACCGGAAATAGGAAAACACGCGCGGAAAAGCCGCGGAACGCCTCCGGGCCTCCGAAACAACTCCGGATCGCACCGATCCGAACACGAAAGATGTCCGAAACGAAATTTCGGACATAACGGAGCCGGACACTCCGAAAACCAGATCCGGGACCCACGAAGAAGGATCCGAAAGGTCCGGGATATTACAGCCCTCCCCCCTTAAGGAATTTCGTCCTCGAAATTGAGAACAACCAACGGGAAAAGAAGAGGAAGACTCACTCAAACAGGTACGGGAACTGCTGACGCATCTCGTCCTCACATTCCCACGAAGCCTCACCACCAGAGTGTCGCTGCCACACGACCTTCACCAAGGGAATGACCTTGTTCCGCAGGCGCTGCTCTCGCCTATCCTCCACGCGGATCGGAAACACTGGGAGGGAAAGATCTAGAGTCACCTCAGGCCAAACGGAAAACCCGAGCACATGAGAGTCATCGGGCATATACTTCCGCAACATCGAGACGTGGAACACGTCATGCACCGACGCCAACTCAGGAGGTAACCGCAACCGGTAAGCAACCTCACCGATGCGCTCCACAATCGCGAAAGGACCAATATAGCGGGGACTCAGCTTCCCACGCCGTCCGAAACGCATCACCCCCTTCATCGGAGAAACTCTCAAGAACACATGATCGCCCACGGCGAACTCGAGGGGCTGCCTCCTACGGTCAGCATAGCTCTTCTGCCGACTCTGGGCCGCCAACATGTTCTGACGAACCAGGTGCACAACGTCCACACATTGCTGCACCAACTCCGGTCCCGTCAAAACACGCTCACTCACCTCAAACCAATCAAGTGGAGTCCGACAAGGACGCCCATATAATGCCTCATAAGGAGCCATGCCAATGCTCGAATGATAGCTATTGTTATAGGCAAACTCCACCAACGGTAGGTGATGAATCCAACTCCCCTGCCACTCCAGGCAGCAGGATCTCAGCATGTCCTCCAAAGTCTGAATGGTCCTCTCAGACTGACCATCTGACTGAGGATGATACGCCGAACTAAACGCCAAATCCGTGCCAAGAGCTCGCTGGAAACTCCTCCAGAATCCAAAAGTGAAGCGCGGATCCCGATCCGACACGATCGAAATGGGAATCCCATGCAACGGCACGATCCGCTCCACATACAAACAAGCCAACTTAGACACGCTCCAGCTGACCTTGTCCGGTAACAACCGAGTCACCTTCGTCAGCCGATCCACCAGCAACCAAATACTGTCCTGCCCACTCGGGGTCCTCGGCAACCCCACCACAAAATCCGTGGTCACATGGTCCCACTTCCAAGCAGGAACATCCAAGGGCTGGAGAGTACCTCCTAGTCGCTGATGCTCCGCCTTCACCTGCTGACAGATCAGGCACCTGGCCATAAATTCTGCGACATCTCTCTTCATGCCAGGCCACCAGAACTGCCTCCGCAAGTTCCGATACATCTTCGTCGCACCCGGGTGTACGGTGTACCTGCTCCCATGAGCCTCGCGCAACACCGCACGACGAATCTGCTCCTCGGCTGGGACGTACAGCCTGCCACGAAACCTCGCAGCACCGTCCTCGCCGAGCTCCACATCGGCCATCGCAAGAATCCGGGACAACTCAGGGTCCGCAAGCTGAGCCTCTGTCACCTGACGACGGATAGCAGGAGTGACAGTCAGACTCGCAAGCACCGCCAACACTGGCTCCTGGGGAATCTTGAGCCTGAAAGATACTTCGGGCACTTGTTCCCAGAGCCTCCACTTCCTCAACATCAAGGCACTGACCGCAACCTTCCGACTCAAGGCATCGGCGACGACATTCATCCTGTCCGGCTGATAAGACAGGGTGAAGTCATAGTCCTTCATGAACTCCATCCAACGCCTTTGCCTGAGGTTCAGGTCCCTCTGCGATAACACATACCTCAAACTCTGATGGTCAGTAAACACCTCGAACTTCTCGCCGTACAGATAATGCCTCCAGATCTTCAGCGCGAAGATCACCACCGCCAACTCAAGGTCATGGGTGGGGTAGTTCTCCTCATGGGGCTTTAGCTGCCGAGACGCGTAAGCCACCACTCTATCATGCTGCATCAAAACAGCACCCAATCCGACGCCGGAAGCATCTGTACACACCACGAAACCTCCCGATCCAGAAGGTAAAACCAACACCGGAGCCGAGGTGAGCAATCTCTTCAGTTCGCTGAAGCTCTGCTCACACTCCTCGGACCAAACGAAAGGCACATCCTTCCGCGTGAGCCTAGTCATCGGGGTCGCAATGCGGGAAAAATCCTGGATGAACCGACGATAATAACCCGCAAGCCCTAAGAAACTCCGGATCTCCGTCACCTATCTCGGCCTCGGCCACTGCATCACTGCCTCGACCTTAGCGGGGTCCACGGAAATGCCATCACCAGAAATCACGTGCCCCAGAAAGTGCACCTCGCTGAGCCAAAACTCGCACTTGCTGAGCTTCGCATACAACTGGTGACCTCGTAACGTCTGCAGCACCACACCCAAATGGTACGCATGCTCCTCAGTAGACTGCGAATAAACAAGGATGTCGTCCACGAAGATGACCACGAACTGGTCCAAATACGGATGAAACACCCTCTGCATCAAGTCCATGAAGGCTGCAGGGGCATTGGTGAGCCCGAACGGCAGCACCATAAACTCATAATGCCCGTACCTCGTACTGAACGCAGTCTTCTCCACATCGGACTCGCGAATTCTCAGCTGATAGTAACCGGACCGCAAATCAATCCGCGAGAACACTCGCGCAGACTGCAGCTGGTCGAACAAATCATCAATCTGCGGCAACGGATACTTATTCTTAATGGTCACTTCATTCAGCTGCCGATAGTCAATGCACAACCGCAGACTACCGTCCTTCTTCTTCACAAACAACACGGGCGCACCCAAAGGGGAAAAGCTCGGACGAATGTACCCCTTGGCCAACAGTTCCTGCAACTGCGCCCTCAACTCCCTCAACTCAGCGGGGGCCATACGGTAGGGAGCCTTCGCCAAAGGTCCCGTACCAGGCACAACCTCGATCACGAAATCGATATCCCGCTGGGGAGGTAATCCAGGCAACTTCTCGGGAAAAACGTCGGGAAACTCGCACACCACCGCAATGTCCTCGACATCCGGCTCCATCCGGTCAGACACAACCACTGACGCGAGAAAACCCTGACAACCAGAATCAAGCAACCGACGGGCTCGAATAGCAGAGATAAGGAATCGAGAAGAGGTGGAACGGATACCTTGGAAATAGAAGGTCTGCTTGCTCGGATGCTGGAAGTAGACCCTCTTCATCCCACAATCCACCACCGCTCCATGAGTCTCGAGCCAATCCATGCCTAGAATCACATCATAATCCCGAAGGTGCAACGCATATAATCTACCTGGCATACTCCGCGCATCGATCCAAACCGGAACCTGATCGAAGCAATACGGAGTGATTATAAAGTCACCCGAAGGCAACTCCACTGCCAAATCACAGGACAACTGGGTCACCGGCTCCTCGACGCTCGACGCGAAATCCTCCGAAATAAACGAATGAGACGCGCCAGAATCGAACAAAACCCGAGCCGCACAACCCAAAATCTAAACGGTACCTTCCACGAGCTGCGACGCCACTGCCTCTGCCCTGGTCAGGTGCGTGATCTGGCCCCGAGCCCTCTGCCTGCCTCCCACGCTGGCTGACCTGGGTAGTGGCGGATACTGTCCCTGCTGCTGCTGCTGCCTCTGCTGCTGGGGAGCCTGCTGCTGCGGCGATCTCTGGGGACAGTCACGCGCCATATGCCCTGGCTGGTCACACCGAAAATAGATAATCGGCGCCGTGCACTGTCTGCCTGGGTGGGTCCCACCACACCGTGGACAAGGTCCTCGCGATCCACCTACTGATCCCTGACGCTGCAAAGGAATCGGCTGCTGTACACTGCCCGATGAAGCTTGCCCCTGATCCCTAGACTTCTTCTTTCCGAACCCTCTCTTGAAGAACTTCTTGACCTTCGAGCCGAAGGACGCATATCCTGTCACCGAAGCTGCCGATGCCGGTACTCCTGAACCACCCGACGCATGCTGGAAGGAACCCTGCTTCTGGGTAGCCGACTGCTGGCTGCGACCTGACAAGGACTGCCCCTGGCTAATCGGTCCTCGAGTCCTCTGCATATCCATCTCCAGGGAAATCGTAACACGAGACGCTGTCTCAAGATCAGTGGCCCCATTCGCGATCAAATGGTGCCTCAGCTCCAGTCTCAAGCCCTGCACAAACTGCGTGGTCCTCACCCTCTCATGCTCCATGATATGAGGTGCATACCGACCCAGCTCGACAAATCGGGCCCTGTACTGCAACACGGACATGTCACCCTGCACCAGCTCCAGAAACTCCCGCATCCGCTGCGTAGCAACAACATCTGGACAGTACGTACGCTCGAAAGCACTGACAAAGTCATCCCACTCGATCTGCTCAAGTGGACGAAGCTGAAAGGACGTCTTCCACTCGGAAGACCACCACCTCCGAGCCGTACCCTGCAACTGGTTGTAGGCCAACACCACTCTGTCCTCGGCAGCACTCTTCGCAGAACTGAACACCCGCTCCATCTCATCGAGCCAATCACGAGCCGCATTAGGGTCTGCCTGGCCGCTAAAGTAAGGTGGATGGAACTGCATGAAGTCCCTCACTGCTTGGCCTGGCCCACCCCTGGCAAACGAGCCCTCACCAGCCTCTCCGCCGAACTGCTGAGACATGAGCTGATACATGCCTCGGAAGAAATCCTCGGCCCCCGGAGCTCTCGCAGCATCCGCGGCCTCGATAGCTCCCGGAACTCTGCTATGCTCCTCCTGGTCCCTCTGGACCCCCCGCTGGATCTCCTGACCTCCAGCCGACTGCTTCTGCTGAGAGCGAGAGCTCCTCCTCGGCGCCATACTCGCTCCTGAAGCAAAAGACAGAAAACACGAAAATGGCAAGGTCAAAATAAACGCACGGTGCCCAATGCCAGCGTCACCTGTACATCATCGTTGTGGACTAGTGGACCACTACAATTACCTATGATTCTCATGTAATTCCACAACCGCGCTCTGATACCAGCTGTAACGACCCGAGAATCCGATTACTGGGAAGGCCCGATAACCCGAGACTCGCACCGCCACCCACGAGCCCGAAGACTCGGAAGGGTTAAAAGGATGGTGTGGGGACTACATAAGTATCACAAATAATTGCAGAAAATAAACAGTTATAATATTAAGCAGGAAATAAATTAACATTTTACATGGTCCACATTAGAAATAACAACAACAACAACAACAGTCCACGACTAGTACAGTGACAAGAAAGGAAAGTACAGCTACACGAGGCATACCCCGGCTCTGACCTCTGGCACTACCTCTGGGCACCCGCACCACGCTGTGCTCCTGACGCGCTCCCTGAAGGTGGCGCCTCACCTGAAACACGGTGAAAACACGCAGGGAATGAGTCTCAGAACAAGACTCAGTAGGGATCACTCGAACCCTACCTCGTAAAACGAGAAACCACTACTCTAGCGGTAGGAAAATACCTCGGAAAGGAAAGCCCTGTACTCTACAGAACTAGACCCTACGGCACGCAAACCGACACACGTGCCACGGTACAGGAAGACCGAAACTCAACGGTCGAACCGCCAAAATCCGAAGGTCGGAAACACACGACTGACAGTCTGTCACTCCGTACTCGACAGGAGTACCACCCACTAGAAGCACAGCCGGTAGCGTCCCCTGACGTCTTACACCGCACCGCAGGTGAACCGCCTGACGTGGTAGGTCCTACCCGAGGCGCAGACACCGTACAAGTAAACACAAATAAGTGACTAGCTGGGGTCACGCCCGTCGACGTGGGTCCAACCGCCCCCAACCACGTGTGCACACACAGACCGCGCGTCCCTGGTCTGGTCCTCTGACCGGTTTTCCCCTCAGCCGGACTCTGGCTGCAAGACGTGGGGACCAACGGTAACCGGTCCACAAACCGTCTCTAAAGGTCGGCCCGTACACCACTCCCTGGTGCGACTAGCACACGCGTACTAGTAGGCTACGACTAGTGGAGGGTCACTGAAGGAGTAGACTCTCAAGTCAATGGAAAATAACTTCGCAACCGCAGGTACGAGGTACGCTCCTTGTACCAACCCGACGCACGGTGACACAAGCCGAAGTCACCACCTCCCGGGACCCCACGGCACCCCACGTGTAGCCCCCACATGATGCCCCACATCAGTCGGACTACGGGTCAGCACAGGGATCGAGACTAGCTCGTCCGGGACTCAAATCGGTGAAGAAGGGGAGTCGCGGTCACCGGAGGACCGCCTCCTGTGGTAGCGGTCGACCCAGGACCGCTATCACCTGGTCGCGGTCGGCCTGGAACCGCGCCCACCCTGGTGCACGAAAACGTGAAAGCGGTCGTGTGAAGACCGCCTTCACCTAGTAGCGGTCTCCTGGAGACCGCGACCAGACTCCAACGGTCAAAAACCCGTCTCGAAGACCGTGCCGGACCCAGGCTGAAAGCGGTCGCCCCCCGACCGCCACCAGCAGTCGCGGTCAGTCGCGAGACCGCGACTGCCTGCCGACAGCACAAGCCCCAACGCTCGAAACCTTGATGAAGGCGGTCCCCACCTGACCGCTACCTGATGAAGGCGGTTAATGGTGGATCGCTATCATCCCGGAAAATCGAGAACGGCCGGGAACGGCTAAAAACACCATTCCACGCCCCCATACCTCCACCGGAGAGGGGGAAATCAAAGGGGAAGACCCCTGAGGACCCCTAGCATGATTCTAGGCCATCAAAACAAGAATCCATGCATCGAATCCATAGATCGGGTGACTCTCCCCAAAACATGGAAAAACCCCAAGCATGCTCAAATAAGCCCCTCTCGGCCTCCCCTCGGCCTATAAATCACGGAAAAGATCGGCTAGAGGATAAGGAACGTCACCCTACCTCAATGGAGCGAATGCTCCACCGAATCACCCACGAATCACGAAGAACGCTTGAAGCTTCACGAACTCCCCACGCTTCCCACACTTGCCGCACGCCCGCACGATCGTCTCGCCGTCGCCCACGTGTCCGCGCCGTCGCCCTGCCGCCATCAACAGCCGGGGAGGGGTCCGCCGCGCCTGAATGGGAGAGAGGGAGAGAGAAGAGGGCGGCCACGGTTGGGGAAGGAAGGAGGAAGAAGAAGAAGAAAGAGAAAGGAAAAAAGAAAAAAGAAAAGAAAAGGGGTTATATAGGAAAATCTGATTTTTTGGAAAAATACCGAAAATTAGAAAAATACATTTCCGGAATCCTCAAAACGCACCGATCGCAACGATACCACTCGTGCCTGGGGGAACCGCCCGGTTCGCCCGCAGCGAGCTTCCGAAGGAAAAGTCGAAACACACACTGGAAATCGGAAAACACGCGCGGAAAAGCCGCGGAACGCCTCCGGGCCTCCGAAACAACTCCGGATCGCACCGATCCGAACACGAAAGATGTCCGAAACGAAATTTCGAACACAACGGAGCCGGATACTCCGAAAACCAAATCTGAGACCCACGAAGAAGGATCAGAAAGGTCCGGGATATTACAAATCCCCCTCTCCAGTAAGGATATGGGCCAATATTAGAGGAACAGAGCGGAAACAAGAAAGTAAAATTTTTATCATCGCCAATGTTGATCGCTCAACCATGATTCCCATTGACTATATATGAGAAGGGATTCGACTTTACCTCTGCGATACATGGATCGTAGCAAAGAAAAAAGTAAACTCTCATAGCAGTAATAAACGGTGCAAGTGCTCGGTCTCTAGCGGTATTCACACTGACACAAACAATGGAGTTCTCTCCACATAGTGCTCCTCAAACGATCTCATTAGTGGTACTCCAGCATGATCTCAACACTTGGGAGGGCGAAGAAGAGAGAGGAGGGGGTGTTGTTATGGGAGGAGAGAGAGAATGGGACAACCTTAATTAGAGAAACTCTGGATGCTTGGCTCATGACTACCTCAATGCAACTATTTATGACAAGGTTTGTCGGGCCGACCGTACCGCTATTTTGCTGGCATGGTATAGTACGACATCGTACCGCATTGTATCGCTGTGTGCTAATAATGAAGGCTTATTTAATAAATATATATTATAGTAAAATATAATAATAAATTATGTGTAGCTTAGTGTAAGTGTGTTAACTACATGTGAGGTGAAAGGTTAAAATCTCACAAGTGTTATGAGTTTTTGGCTTCGTTTTTGAAAAAAAAACAAGGAAAATGGTGCGCCTCTACACATTTCAAACTTGGGTCCAAACCTTTCAAAGGAATAGTCCAAACCAAATTATCTATGAAGACATATTTGTTATAAAATATTATATATAATTTTTAAAAGAAGATAAGTAGTGTACTTCGCAAAGTTTTACAAAACTCTCATAACTATATAAATGCATAAATACTCCCGTCGTCTATAATACTAATGTGTGTAACCCTTTAGGCTCAGTGTTAGTCTGATTTTAGACCCATTAAGTTTAATAACTCATTCTTAATTTATCTATATTAACACTTAACATGTATTTAATTATTTAATCATATCATAACTTAAACAATTAATTCACCATCTCATGATGGATAATCATCTCATGATTATTCTTTCATTGGACTTTTAAGTCACAGTAAGTACTAAGTAACACTCTGCGATCATATAAGATAAAGAGAGTCTATAAACCACTCTGGGCCTTTTCATCTATAGTTACCATACAGTTATAGTCCCATAGATTTTCATATACAATGTTGAGACTTATGGCGTAGATAGCAAAAGAGGTCGTGTAACATGCCAACAATTACAGTCTAACGGTCATTTGGAGCAATAAAAAGTTCAAATTTGAAGATATCTTATATAAGTATATATTGAAAATATCTATGAAAGAAGACTTAAGCAAGAATTGCAGAGCAATGTATTTGTCTTGATTCGCTATCAATACAATGTGTGGAACCCTAAGTGATGCCACTCTAAAAGCATTGGGACCTACACTTATTTCAGCACGAGGGAAGTCAATCTAATGATGATTTGGAATGCATGAAGTGCGCTGTTCATAATTGTCGGTGTAGCTACTACCTGCATCGGAAGTTAATGAATATGCAATACCAATCTTATAAGATCTTGTGAAAAAATCATGATTTACATAGGAATCATGAAAATAGAACTCGTGTGGTTGATGAAAGAAATATGGCAACGCGAGTCCTCAGCACGAGGGTAGGTGGGAGCTCCCACCTACCCCTCTGAACTTTCACCGCCCTCGGGCAGTGGCTACCGTCGCCGGAGGTTTTCTTCAGCAGCTTCTCCATCGGCGGTTCGCCCCGGCGGCTCGTCGGGCGGGGGAGTTCCCACCGGGATCTCCCCCCCCAGGTACCTTCGTGTCACCGATCCCCTCCCCCCCCTCGTCTCCACCGCCATCTCCTCGCAAACCCCTCCCGCCCCCCCCTCTCCTGCCGTTCCCCTCTCCCCGCAGCCTTCCCCCATCCTCCTCCCCCGTCGTCCTCTCCCCCCCTCCGCTGCTCTCCTCCCGCCCCCCTCACCACGGCCGCCTTACCCCCGCCCCCCTATCCCGCTTCCATGTGTGTTCCCCTCTCACCCCCCCGCCTTTGCCCCCTCCTTCTCCCTCCCCCTCTCGCCATCCCGGCTTCCCCCCTTGCTCTTGCTTCCCCCTTCACCCCCCTCCATTCTCTGCCTATGACCCCCTCCACATTTCCCCGCCCCTCCCCCCTCCTCCGCCTAATAACTCCCCTCCCCCTGCCCTCCCGGCTCCCGCGTTCCCCGCCCCTCTCCCCCCCATTTCTCCCGACCACCGCCCTCCCCCTCCGAGCTCTTCGTAACCCCTCCCGTCCAACACCCTCCTCCGCCACCCTTCCCCCCCATCATTTCCAACAACCTTCCTGCATCCTATGCCTTTTGAAAGCCGATCGTCTCTCCCCCCCTCTCCGCCATCCCCGATTTGGATCTACTTCGTCGATTGGGAGGTTTCTCCGGCTCCAGCCGAAGACCGTGCCAGACATCTGTGAAGCAGGTATGGGTCTTAGTACCCAGTCTCAAAGGAGCTCGGAGTCTCTGTGCGTATCCCCCTTGCATTCACTCGGATGCTTGCTATCCGAGCGTCCTCTTCTCACCGCCATTCGCAAGAGCGGTCCGACAGCCAAGCGTCTCTCGAAGACGGGAACTGTCACCTTCAGCAGTGGCCGGCATATCCTCGGAGCATCCAAGAACCCTCCCCCTCCGTGGAAGTTTAATGATCTCTACAGTATCTGTTTTCCTGTCTTGTGTGTATGTTGCACTGTTCACATCATGGGCCAAGTATGGCTTTCTTGTACGGTCGGCGACTCTGTTCCCTTGTACTGACTATCTTTAAGTATGAATGAAATATCGACTCTGTGTTGTTACAAAAAAAAAAAGATGAAAGAAATATGGCTACAACTGCTTATTCTATCCAAAGCAATGTTGCGGAGCATGTTTCACAAAGTATAGTTCGAGATGCGAAACTTATTAAAAGTGAAGGTCATCCAAAACAACTATATATTGATCTCCCTAAAAGCTTCTCAAGACCGAACAAAAATGAGAACACATAGCCTTTGTGGGGGAAAAAAAGGGACATTACATGACCACTCAGAGAGGGAAGAAAAATAGTACTTAACATGCTCCATTAGAAAGTTTAATAACTTGTTACTAATTTATTTATGTGGATTCTCGTAGATCTGTACATGACTAGAATGAGAACTATATAACTTTGAGTTGAGGAACTTTTCATTTTTCCTATGGGTTTGGCCTACAATGCCATTTATTAATCTCTTTCTATTCTATGTATTAAATTGGAGAATAATTTTATTGCTATATTTCTGCAGGTGAATTGAAAAAAGTGAAAAATTAGCTTGCAATGGAGTTTTGTTAGTTTTAGTCAGACCAGGAGATATAACAGTGCTCACTATGTTTTGGTAGAAAATTTATGTAATGGCATGTGCTGTAAAATCATGCATTGAATTGTAAAGAACAACATGAGATATAGAGAGAGAGAGAGAGAGAGCGCATGAGAGTGGAGTAAACAAGCCTAAGAGTGTGTCGGGTTCCTGGAGATGCTCGCCTCGTCCAACGAGTGCTCGCTGGACGCAAGATGTGCTCGGAGGCTTCCTTCTTCTTGTCTCTCTCCTTTTCTTCTGCGCAAGTTTGGGTATATCCCTGTGTATAGGTGTCTACGTCTATGACTCTCCTCCTCTCTTATGTGTGCCCCCCCTTTGTCGTCTGTCCGGAGGCCTATTTATATAGGTTCCCCTGGCGATGGAGATCCGTTTCCTAACGGGGAAGGGCGTAAGTCGTAAGATAACGCCTCCTTTATCATGGGTGGAGTTTCCCGTTATGCTCATGCTTAATCGGGAAGTGCGTCCTCGGGGTGAGGATCCTGACGTAGTGGATGTGACCTCGTCCCTGACGGAGAATAGACCTACAATGGTGGAAGTAACGTTTGATCGTTGGAGAGTCGTCCGGCGCCCGGGACGCTCGCATCGATGTCTCCTGTGGGCTGGTGAATTCTTGATATGTCTTTATTGGACCGTCAGATTTTGGGCCATAGGCTACAGATCGGCCTGCTTCGATCCCAATCGGATTGCGTTGAAATGGGCCCAATACTGGTGTGCCGCGATGGACCTGACAGATTTTACCCTCCTTATTACTATAAACGGGATGCCATGTCTGTATGTATAAGAATGAAAGATACTAGTATGATTGCACATTGTTCCATGTAGATGGTTACTTGAGTTGGGTCTGAATTCTTTAAAACTATATGTAAATTGTGGTAAATGACAAAAAAGCATTGCATCAATTATAGGATTGGTCCAATATGATTTTACTTCAAAATTTGTGCGAGTCATTTTGAATTTTTACATTGATTATCAAAAAATACAATCTATTGGGATCGAATTCTTGTGTATTGTTGCGATCAAATCACCGAGTACTAACATCGTTTGAGTGTTAAAGACCTACACATTTGAACATGCTGGCTCTTAGACCATTCTTAAATTAAAAAAATGAAAAAAACACTATGCTCATTGCAATTTTAAAAAGTTATCTCTTGAGTAGAGATATTTACTTATTCCGGCTTGGCCTCGTGGGTCACCCAAAATGTCGATAGAGAACGACCATATCTTGTATGTTCATAATCTGCCAATTTTCAAATTAAGATTTTATTGAAAACAAAACTGTTATGCATTGGTTATTGCATATACGTAGAAAGATGCAACAAGGGAACGTGGCTTCCATCGTCTAGATTTGGGGAACTTCTATACTGAAAGGGTGTTTGGGAATATTTTTTTTTTAAAAGTATTTTCATCTAAAAATTTATGTTATGTCAATTTTTGACTTAAATTTTAAAATTGATGAAAATTAACACTTTCTATTTGACAGTAGTATCATAATTTTTAAAATTTATATAAATATGTTTGACATATAATTTTTTATAATTAAAATAATACACGCATCCACATAGATATACATTAAAAAAATGTGGAGAATCTTTTGGGAGTTGGAAAGTAAAATAGGATAAACACTGAGTTAAAGAAGATTGAATAGAGAAGATTAGAAAAATATAAAAATTAATTAATTTTATTACACAAATCGGATAAAAATCGAAACTCAAATCAGCTTATCTGCATATCATCCAAAAATACTTTCATCTAATATTTCAAACAGAAATATTTGAATCATGCAAATGTCTATTATTGTCAAAAACATAGCAGGGACGCGCAAGGGGAGGGAGACGCCGGCCAGGGGAGGGGGGACGTGCAGAAGAGGGAGAGGTCATGGCGGCAGGGGGAGGGATGGCGGCAGGGAGACGCTGGCCAGGGGAGGGGGGACGCGTTGGGGAGAGGTCACGACGGTAGGCGGAGGGATGGCGGCAGGGAGACGCCGACCAAGGGGAGGGGGGACGCGCAGGCCCGGGGAGGTCACGGCCGCAGGAGGAGAGGGAGACGCCGGTCAGGGAGGACGAGGGAGAACGGCATGTCTTCATCCAGAAGTTCCTCTTGAGGGAGACGTGGGATGAGAGAGTTTGCGATTTCAAAAAAAAATAGTGAAGAGTTATTTTTATTTAGAAATAGATTATAACGGGTGAGATTATTTCTTTAAAATTTAGAAAAGAAACATCAAACGAGATTATATAAGTCTCTTACTATTATTTTTAAATTTAAAAAAAAGAGAGAAAAAAAACAGCAACCAATCACCCTATAAGTATTTGATAACATATAAGTTCTCTTTTATCTAATAATGGATTAGATATATCTATATGCACACCCCTATTAAAACTGGATTTGCATAAAAATTTATCCTACTTTTGCATTTACTTGTGTATCCTAGTTTCCTAGATATGCGAGTTTCATGCTGCCCAAAATCTTGTAGTCACATTTCATTAGCACTCTATTGCATTAGTTAAAGTTAATTGTGGTTAGTGATTAACTAAGGGGGGGAAGCAAGGGGAAGAGGCGTAGGATTGGGGGGTGATGGGCCTTGCTAGTAGGGGCGGGCAGAGAAAGAGAGATTTTTTTAAAATCAAAAAATAAAACAATAAAGAGAGAGATGGAGTATCTCTAGAATATATGACAAAAGTTTACTGCATGAACATAAATGACATTTAATAATATAATGATCAAACTAAAAAATATATATACACAATTAGTATTCATGATTATATAATTATGTATATAAAAATAAAAATAATATAATTAAATAAATTGATTTTAAAATTTTATATTATTTCATTATTTTTTCACTTTTCATAATTTACATATATGCTCTTTTAAAGTTTAAAATTTTAAATATATTTAAAATAAAATAATAAATAATATTAAATCAATAATATTCATATATAAATATTATTTTAAATATATAAATATTATTTATTTTTTATTTAAAAGACGAATCAAGTCAGATCAATTCATCTAATGATTCCTTTAAATTTTTAACATTAAATCTCACGAATCTTAATCAAATCGCTTTATAGATTGATTGGTGGTCGGTCTGACCGACTGATCCGATCTCATTCTGATAACATTGGATCCGGTCGAACATCTGGCCGGACATGTGACGGAGAAGAGTTGAGCTTTGTTGGAAGAGCTCGCCCAAACGAAGCGCGCTGGGTGTAGAGCCTCTGGAGACGGCGCGGCGGCCATCTCGTTCCCCTGCATCGGAAGTGGGTGGGTTCCGCTCGCGGTTCCCTTCCGGGCGGTGGGTAGCCCTTATTTCTTCTCCACCCACACAACCCTAATCCGTCGTTCCGCCTTCTTTCCAGGAGCGCCGCGCGCGAGTGAGACCAGCGAGGGAGCTCCTTTTCAGCCCTGTTCTGGGCTATAGGCGTCGTCCTCTTTCGAAAGGTTCGTTCTTTTTGACTTGTGCTTTGCTCCTTTGGCCGGCCCATCGTCTGTAGTTTATGTTACTGTCATATTTTTTTGTTAATTTGTAGCTTGTTCGGCAATTGTGGGGGGGGCTGGGGTTCATTTGTTTCCAGTGATGCTAAGTTCGCAAATTTGGGTGGTGTGTGACGAACAGGGAGGTGGGTCAGGGGTTTACAAAGGGGCAGTTGCCTTGCCCGAACGGAGTGAAGTCTGCGCATGCATCTTTCAGAAGATTGCTTTTTTCTTGCCTTTGCATTTCAACTAACAACTGATTGTTGCTATCTCTTGTTGTTTTTGCTCGCTTTACGAAAGCCTCATCTTCCTTTATTGCCGGGAGCTGGGAGGGATTGTGTTTGATTTGTGGCCATGGAAGATGTATATGTTTCCCCGCATTCTGGATTGGGATTATTAATTCTGGGCACATGGTAGTCAAGGCGACTGAGGCAAGAATGGTGGTGGCTTATTGCCTTATCAAGATGATATGGCTGCGAAAAAGTCAGTTTAATAAAATATGACTTTCAATAACATGTAGTGCTCTAATGGACTGTCCTCAAATGCCTCCGCTTGGGATTATATTTGAGTTCATTAACCCAAAAATCCGATATGATTAATTCTTGTCTTGCTGCTTTGCTAGCTGCTTTTTTGTTATTTGAAATTCTGTAAAGTTTTATCTTTGATCATACAGTACAAAGATTAGTCAAAGGGACTGAATTATAGAACATTTGGATTTTTTTTTTAATGTGCAAGAGGGGATATTTCTAATGCCTTCATTATAGTTTCATGCGATGCTTTTTCTTGAAAGTGGTTGGTACCATTGATTTTGTAAATAAAAAAAGAGGGATTTACAAGTATGGTAAGTGAAATCACAGAATGGCCTTACATCATCTATACAAAATATCACACCAAGGAAGTGTGGGTATCTCTATCCCCCCCCAAACATGCAAAAAGTGAGGAGGATCCTGTGTCTACATTACACAAAAGCTTAGCCCATTCTTTGACCTTATCCCTAATAAAGTCCCCTATTCACTCCGGAGTGTTGGCTTCTGCAAGTTGAAATGTAAATTAACACATCACTTGTTGTGTCATTTTCTTTGGTCCTAATGTCAACATGTTAGTCAGAAAACTTCACGTACCTGAGAAGGATTGGAATAGAAATGAGGATAAAAGGGCCAAAATGATAGAAGTAAATGAAGTGTTGCCATTTGCTTGAATGGTACTCATGTGATCATCATCTGATTGTTGGCACTTAGAGCTCGGAGCAGGAGGACGATCATAGTGGGATTGAGATGAGAGAGCAAGGGATATTTTTGGTCGACAATTCAATTTTTCTTTGGAAGCAGGAGTGGAAATGGGGAGCAACAGCACTTTCGGGAGAGGGATCAATGGCAAAATGGGCAAGTCCTACTTCTAAGGCTTGATGATAGTCAGGCCAATGAAGGATTCCATCTCGCTGTGTCTTATTGTCACATATGGACTCTATACTTTTGGCAAATGATAAGGATTTGTCCTGACATTGTGGAATCATCTCAAACACACCTTAGCATAAACAAGAATGGCAGCAGCACACGTTGGCTTTGGCCCTAAAACTGAAGGACGCATGCGAAAAGAAAAAAAACCCGACAATCAATGACGGCATTTGCACATATTGGCACTGGCATTAGTTCCAGAAGTAGGCACATGGTTTAAGACCAGCATTAGCAAGAAACATGCGCACACATCGGAAAAGATACTGCAGTTAAAAGTGGGAAGAGAAGAAGAAGATGGAAGAAAGAATTATAATAGTATTATATAATGCAGGTTAACGGAAAGTAATTGCCCATCTTTCCTTCACGTTCTATCCTCCTCTTCTTCTTATAATTTGTAAACCTCAAAACCACAGAGCCTCTTGCCACACATACACAAAAGAGAAAACACAGCCTAAAAAGGCAAATGGATGGATTCACTTGGTGCTTTCATACTCTTTAACACAATAATGCAGACCACTAGAGACGGCGTGGCGGCCATCTCGTTCCCCTGCATCGGAAGTGGGTGGGTTCCGCTCGCGCTTCCCTTCCGGGCGGTGGGTAGCCCTTATTTCTTCTCCACCCACACAACCCTAATCCGTCGTTCCGCCTTCCTTCCAGGAGCGCCGCGCGCGAGTGAGATAAGCGAGGGAGCTTTTTTCCAGCCCTGTTCTGGGCTATAGGCGTCGTCCTCTTTCGAAAGGTTCGTTCGTTTTCACTTGTGCTTTGCTCCTTTGGCCGGCCCATCGTCTGTAGTTTCTGTTATTGTCATGTTTTCTTGTTAATTTGTAGCTTGTTCGGCAATTGGGGGGGGGGCGCTGGGGTTTATTAGTTTCCAGGAATGCTAAGTACGCAAATTTGGGTGGTGTGTGACGAACAGGGAGGTGGGTCAGGGGTTTACAAAGGGGCAATTGCCTTGCCCGAACGGAGTGAAGTCTACGCATGCATATTTCAGAAGATTGCTTTTTCCTGCCTTTGCATTTCAACTAACAACTGATTGTTGCTATCTTTTGTTGTTTTTTGCTCGCTTTACGAAAGCCTCATCTTCCTTTATTGGTGGGAGCTGGGAGGGATAGTGTTTGATTTGTGGCCATGGAAGATGTATATGTTTCCCCGCATTCTGGATTGGGATTATTAATTCTGGGCACATGGTAGTCAAGGCGACTGAGGCGAGAATGGTGGTGGCTTATTCCCTTATCAAGATGATATGTCAGCGAAAAAGTCAGTTTAATAAAATATGACTCTCAATAACATGTAGTGCTCTAATGGACTGTCCTCAAATGCCTCCGCTTGGGATTATATTTGAGTTCATTAACCCAAAAAATTGATATGATTAATTCTTGTCTTGCTGCTTTGCTAGCTGCTTTTTTGTTATTTGAAATTCTGTAAAGTTTTATCTTTGATCATACAGTACAAAGATTAGTCAAAGGGACTGAATTATAGAACATTTGGATTTTTTTTTTAATGTGCAAGAGGGGATATTTCTTATGCCTTTATTATAGTTTCATGCAATGTTTTTTCTTGAAAGTGGTTGGTACCATTGATTTTATAAATAAGAAAAGAGGGATTTACAAGTATGGTAAGTGAAATCACAGAATAGCCTTACATCACCTATACATAATATCACACCAAGGCAGTGTGGGTATCTCTATCCCCCTCAAACATGCAAAAAGTGAGGAGGATCCTGTGTCGACATTACACAAAAGCTTAGCCCATTCTTTGACCTTGTCTCTAATAAAGTCCCCTATTCTCTCCGGAGTGTTGGCTTCTGCAAGTTGAAATGTAAATTAACACATCACTTGTTGTGTCATTTTCTTTGGTCCTAATGTCAACATGTTAGTCAGAAAACTTCACGTACCTGAGAAGGATTGGTATAAAAATGAGGATAAAAGGGCCAAAGGGATAGAAGTAAATGAAGTGTTGCTATTTGCTTGAATGGTACTCATGTGATCATCATCTGATTGTTGGCACTTAGAGCTTGGGGCAGGAGGACGATCATAGTGGGACTGAGATGAGAGACCAAGGGATATTTTTGGTCGACAATTCAATTTTTCTTTGGAAGCAGGAGTGGAAATGGGGAGCAGCAGCACTTTCGGGAGAGGGATCAATGGCAAAATGGGCAAGTCCTACTTCTAAGGTTTGATGATAGTCAGGCCAATGAAGGATTCCATCTCGCCGTGTCTTATTGTCACATATGGACTCTATACTTTTGGCAAATGATAAGGATTTGTCCTGACATTGTGGAATCATCTCAAACACATCTTAGCTTAAACAAGAATGGCAGCAGCACACGTTGGCTTTGGCCCTAAAACTGAAGGACGCATGTGAAAAGAAAAAAGACCCGACAATCAATGACGGCATTTGCACATATTGGCACTGGCATTAGTTCAAGAAGTAGGCACATGGTTTAAGACCAGCACTAGCAAGAAACATGCGCACACATCGGAAAACATACTGCAGTTAAAAGTGGGAAGAGAAGAAGAAGATGGAAGAAAGAATTATAATAGTATTATATAATGCAGGATAACGGAAAGTAATTGCCCATCTTTCCTTCACGTTCTATCCTCCTCTTCTTCTTATAATTTGTAAACCTCAAAACCACAGAGCCTCTTGCCACACATACACAAAAGAAAAAACACAGCCTAAAAAGGCAAATGGATGGATTCACTTGGTGCTTTCATACTCTTTAACACAATAATGCAGACCACTAGATTATCCATCTAAAGTGAAATAATAAGTCGAAACCACTAAAAAATGTTTGCTTTTAATCTCAAGGATTCTGGGGTACTAAGGACGGACCAAAGCATAACAAACCATGCCCAAGCAAGTGCCTTTTATGCACATCTCTGTTGCCCTAGCCTCATCGGTGCCTTAAGGCACTGGAAATTTGTAGGCGATGCTTTTAAAAACAATGCTGCAAACTTTTGGAGGGCCAGATTAGTAGGAATAATGCATTATATTCATGTCAGGTTTCTTCCTTTAGGATGGCAATGGTGAAGGCAAAAGCCTTGTAGTGTTCCATGTCTACTTCTTTGCGTTTGTTAATCGCCATTTTGACAGCATAGTATATTTGGTGTTTTCTGTTCTGTTCTGGTTTTGTTTTTATTTAATTATCTTTTGCTTGAACACCTTTTCACATAAATCATCTTTCTTTTTGCTAATTTCCCATGTTCTAGTGATTGTTTATTTTGTTCTATCAGTCATTTGTTTGCATCAAATCATTTGATATCTCAAGTGCCAAAGCATGTTATTGAATTTGAATTAGTAACCTTTCAATTTCTAATTCTTATGCAGTTTATAAAGCATTCACAGAATGTCTTGGTGTACTATTGAATCTGACCCTGGTAAGTGCTTTTCTTTTTACTTTTCTGAGTAACAGTAAAAATCCACTGATGCATTTCTTATCTATATCATCATCATCATCATCATCATCATAGCCTTATCCCAATTATTTGGGGTCGGCTACATGAATCCTATTCCGCCAAAGATTTCTATCAAGTGTTATATTCATATTTAAACCCAAGAAACTAATGTCCTTCCTAATAACATCGCACCATCTCATTTTAGGCTTTCCCCGAGCTCTTTTACTAGCATACGCCAAGATTCGGTCACATCTTTTAACCGGTGCTGAGTTAGGGCGACGAAGCACATGTCCAAATCATCTGAATCTATTTTATCTCATTTTACTATCAATTGGGACTATCTTCAAGTCCTTACGGATACGCTCATTCCTAATCTTGTCTTTCTTAGTCTTGCTACACATCCATCTCAGTATCACCATCTCTGCTACACACATTTTGTGAATGTGTTCCTTTCGTACTGCCCAACACTCGGTACCAAAAATAAAATGTCAGCTGCATTAGTAGGGATTTGTCTGCCCCTGCCAAAATCAGGCACCCGCGGTCCCCGCTGCAATGCCGCCCGCGCAGCCTCTCCCCTCCTTCCTCACCCGGCGGAGCTGCCAAAGCGCCCGCACCGGCCCCTCTTCTATATGAGAAGTGAAATTACCTTTTAATATGTTGAGAAATGAAAGGTCTTATCATTGTCTTATGGCATTTTTCGTTTCTTGGAAAATAGTAGTAGATGATTTTGTGTTTAACAACTTAACTTTCCTGCATATGACATGTTCTGGCTATCTTGACTTTGAAATTTATTTGGGCTGTAACTAAGCAAATAGCATTCAAGTCTACATTGATTTGCTAGAAAAGTGATGAAATTTGGGCTGCCACTAATTATTGGCTTGGGGGGGATTTAAAGTTTTTGAATGTTGAGACTTACTGCATCTGGTGCCTAGCAAACCCCAAGGGGAAGGGCAGATATGGCCCGCCTTTCACCATGTTAGTGCCAGGTTCATTTGGACACAGCTTTTGTTTCCTGAGGAAGGTGCTGTGACCAACCAACTCATCCTGTGCAGGCTTGTGCATGTCAAACTTTCAATGTACATTGTGAAATTTTGGGTCTTGTCATTCAACAATGGATAAAATTGATGTCTGTGTCCTACTAACTTGGGCTTTGTTTTTGTTATTTGTCTTTTTTTTTGTTTTTTTGGTTGGCGGTGTACCATAACTATCATAATCATCTAAGACTAGTTTTAGTCTTTCTTTGTAGTGATGTGGTTCAATGTGTGTCATTTGTCTTGGTCAATTCCCCCTGGTAGTGTGCTTTTGGTGCTTCTCTTTTGTCAGTTTTATAGGATGCTTGGTGACATTTTTTCGATGCTCTCTCTTATAAAATATGTTTTGAGAGAGAAAACAGGGCCTGGCCCTGTTTGGAACTTCCTTCACTATTTCTAGGGAGAAATTTCTGTCTTTGTAAATCTTTCTTAAGAAAGAAAAAAATAGTCTTTCCTTGTCTTCCCCCCTCCACCTTGAAAATGCTTCTTGTGTGTGCAACCCATTCCCCCCCCTGCAGAATGCGCTTCGTCTTCTGCTTTATTTGTCTTCCTCTTCACTGTCCACCTCCATCTGTTCCTTCTCCAGCCTACAACCGGTTCTTCCTCTCCCTATCGTAGCATGGCACAGATGCCTCTTTTTCATGCCAGTGATGCCACTTCCTCCCCCGACTTCTTCTCACATATTCTTCCTCTCTTGTCTTAGAGGGTAGTGAGGGGGTGATGGCGGGGTGGCAGGGCTACTGGCCATTGGTGGGTTTGCCGTATCTGGTGGGGAGTTGGGTTGCAGCAGCAAGAGTAGCAGCTAGCTGGAGGTGCCTTTTGTATTTGATCTTAACAGTGAAATTTAACTAATGGACATGGTAAAGGAAGTTTGACATCTCTGGTTTGTGGACGTAGCCCTACTTGTTCTTCTCCTCCTAGGTGGCATGAACTTAATCTTTCTTAATCAGTGAATTTAGCCATTGTTAGTGATGTTAGAATAAGGGTCTCAACACAGATGAGAGATGAGAGTTTTGACATCTTGTTTTATGTAGTTCGGATGGGAGCAAGAACATGAACTGTGAGGTGAGTATGAAACAGTTGCAAGGCAGAGAAAGGGAGCACAACGGATATTATAGCCTTTCCCTTTGACACTGAAAAACATAACCATGGTTGACATGTTCCACTCCGGTGCATAATTATTGAGATAAATATTTGTCCACAAGTGTATACAGATTTTAAAAATTTAAATCCCACCAGACAGGTTAGCAGCTAGTTATATTGTTTTTAAAATTTGAGTCAAAAAATTAGATGAAACGAATTTTGAGAGCAAAAAAACAACAAATGAAAAAGTGTTCCCAACCACCCTATTAGCATTGTATGTTGTAGTAATTTTTTTTGAGTGTAAAGGTTCCGTCGATGTGGCCTAGATGATTCAAGAGCCAATGTACAAAGTTCTAAATCCTTTGGAGGATATTCGGATGGAGGTCACCTTGATTCACGGTTTTTGCTCAACTCAACAACGACTTATCCCTTGCTTCTTAGGTCGTTCAATTTATAGGCGAGGGTGGACCGCTTGTTTCTTTCGAAATATTACTTCACTGGATGGTATAGAAGCCAATGAACAAACAAAATTGGCTTTTGGTGCGGTTACTTGATCCTCTCATCTATAGCAAGATCTCTATTTACGATGAAAGGTATTCTACTCTCTGACTCCCTGGATCTTAGGATTTGGGCTGATCAGGTGATTCTCACTAGGCTTCCGAACCATTCTAAGAAATCTCATGTTGCATCTCTATAGGATGTCTTACCTTTATTTATTTGTATGAAATTGGTAGTATGTCCTATATTTTTCTTCAAAGAAAAAGTGTTAGGATGCACGGACAATTTTGAAAGATCTAAAGATACAACAATCTACTTTCTTTCTCTATCCTCACAATTCTATAAACTATGTGAACTATTAGTGGCTATGTAGACAGGGGCGAGAGGCACTTGACACGATCAAGGGGTCGCCTTAGCCTCAAATACCTAGGCAATGCCCTAGGTATTTGAGACAATTTTTTAAATATATTAAATAAAACAGATGTATAATATATATCCTTAAATTTGTCAACAACACATATAAAATCAATCAGATCAGTAAATTCATCCATTTAGATGTGAGAAGCAAATTAAAAAACCATCAAATTCAGATAGACCTGGCCTTGTTTTGCAGATTGGCCAGCGCTATTAGGTCGGGGGGGGGGGAGTTATTGGTAAGGCTTGGCCTTATGATGTGTCTATTTACTGGATGCAAGTATTCTTATTTTATGAGAATGAACACTCAACACTATGTGCAGGAAAGTAAAGGTTCTTCTATTCTTGGAAAGAATTTTAGTCAGGATAGAATTTTCATTTTTTAAATGTTAGATTATGTTGATAGGCCCATGGGAGGTTCATTTCTTAAGTGGTAGGGGAGGAAAGCACAGTGACATTAGATGGTGTAGACTGGAGTATTGCCAATCCGATCACAATTGTGCTCTTCATATTGATTGCAATTGCAAAATTCTCTAACCATGTTTTTTGGCTTGTAGTTTTCTTTTTTATTTCCTTGTCACAAAAGGTTTTGTTGTTTACGTGGCATATGTAGAACTTGAGAAAGCTTATGATGGGGTAGTTTTGTGTTCTTCTGGAAGGTGATTGAATTCCATCAATTCTCAGACCAATGGGTACACTGGAAAAAAATGTATAACCTAGTAACCTCTGCAATCTCCTAGTCATCGATAAATGGGAAATTTTAAGGCCATTTTCAGAAGTTTAAAGGGATTGTTGTCTCCTTATCTCTCTCTTGGTAGCAAATTTGCTGAACCGATTTTCTAAACTTGATCTGCTGATGTGAATGATGGGGTGTTAAAGGGAGTCTATACCAAATTTTAACTCTGCAGGCTGTGCATCATGCTTTATAAATGATGGCAGGGAATTATAGGGAATGTGAGAATGCTCGCTGTTTTAGGAAAACTAATGAGATTCTTTCTGGGTTCAAAATTAACTTAAGCAAAAGGCAAATCATGGAAAGAAAGGTTGGTTTGGGGTTTTTGAAAAAAAACTTTATTTCTTGGTAAATGAATTTGTTTTTTTTAGTCTAAAAGAGTATTAAGAAAAAATAACTTTCCTATTGTTACATTTTGTTAAAAAAAGAGAATCCATGATTAGGGATTTGCGGGAAATCTTTATTTACTTTTACACATACCCAGATTTGTTTTAGTGCCTAGGCACTCTTTCTCTGAAATGTTTGTGATAGTTAACTTGCTTAATAGTTAATTAAATACCATTCGTTCTGCTCAGCTGCTTGCACACCTTTGCCTATTGTGCTCACACACCGTCAACCCCCCTTCTCCTCCCTAACCAACTGTTTTCCTAAATCTTCAATGTTGGCAAAATGACTTTTCCATAAAACTGTGCTTTCTGTTTACTTTTCAGAACCCCTAACCAAATGTGTCAGATGAATAAACTTGGAGATGCTGAAATTTTGAATTGTCTAGTGAGCTGTCTCAGGTATTTGGCTGCTCCTCTGGATTATAAAGTGGGTTAGGTGTTATAGAAATTGAGCAGAGGGGGTAATTTTCTGAGAAAAGTAATATCCCAAAAGTTAGGTTTTTTGCTAAACTGACAGTTATGGGTCCCCCATTCCGGGGTCAACAAAATAGGGTGAAACTTGCCTTACAATATCTTTGCATGAATCTGAAGGAGATATTTTATGAATATCTTCAATTACAAGAGGAGCAGAAGTGAGATCATGAAGTTCGAGAAGAGACAAATCCTTGCAAACCTTGGAGAGCGTTCTTCATGCTCGTGGAGTTATTGTTCGTACCGTCCAACATCCCAAATTAGAGATGGGGGTATTCATAGGCTGGGAAACGTGAGAGCATGGAAAGAAGGCTCCTGGTAGGGGTAAGTTTGAGTTCCACACACTGGAGGGTGGGTAGTTGGGCCTGCTGGGCTTTCTGACCTCCACTGGGTGGGAAATCCAACCTGGTCAGAGTTTTGGAAGCTTGTTTGGGGCTTCCCGCCTCCACCGGGTGTGTTTCCCAACTTGGTTGCAAGGGCTTCCTGAACTCTGACTTTCCTCATGGGGCTTCTTACCTCCAATTGCGGGTTTCCCAATGCAGTGGGTGATGAGAAGCCCCCATGGGTTTTCCTTCCTGCTGGGGTTAGGTGAGCCCTGTGCATATCCTTAATCCCCATTAGGTGGGAACCCAACTTGCTGGTGGTTGGGAGACTACTACCATTTCTGAAACATTGACACTGAAGAACAATAATGAGTCCTCAGAGGGATTGGTAAGAACATTAATGAGACCTCAGAGATTGGTAAATTTCTAGAGCAACTTACCATCTTGGAGGGAAGAGAAACCATCATGGAGCCCTAGATACAGAGATATGTTAGATAAATCTTGAGAGAATTCAATTCATTGGATCTGGACATCTGGGACCTCGTCTACTATGAGCAGGGTTCTCTAATACCTATAACTAAACCTCCAGAAAACTCTACCTTGATAACAGGCCTTGGAGGGTACCATGGACATGACAAAAACAGGATAAGCCCTTCTCCAACGACATTCAAGCTGCCTGATGCCTGCCCACCCCATTCATTTACCAAATTCCTAATGAGTAGGTATGCCAATGGTAACTGATGACCCATTATCTCACCATTTTGTTAGCTTTAACAAACAGCAAATAAATAGTATTTTTCCTTCCGTTAAGCTACCCGATATGGGTACAAATAAATCCAGTTTCATATCGGATACAGAAACAGATAGACCTCTTTCTGAACCTGTATCTGTTAATGACTGTTAAGGATATCATGTTTATGTATATATTTATTATCCTACCCCTTGGATTTGAATCAAGGGCTTATATGATGTCTATCTCATATGCTTCTATTTTCATTTTATGTTTTTCCATGATGACATGGAGAATTAAACCTGAGTGTGTTTTTGTTTATTGTAAAGATTGTTATTTTTCTTAGTTTATATTTGACTTAACCAAGGAAGGACGAATTGCTGGTCTGGATCGGTGGCCCAAAATCCTATCCGGTTTGGGCGATCCGAGTCCAATCCGCAGCCGATCCAGGCCAACCCTGTTTTCTTAGAGGTTAATATGAGTTTACATGCTTTTACAAGGGCTTTTATACCAAAGTCTAACATACTTTACCTTGGTCGAGAGTCTCGAGGGTTCTTCTGTCCACCACTCCCCCCGACGCCCCACTCCATCGCAGGCGGAGGCTCCACCGTGAGCAGGAAATGGACGGAGGAAGAGGAGGCGGCGGCACCGGCGGCCGGTGGCAGCAGGGACGGTGATAGCAGCAGGTAAGTATTTTCCTTTGTTTGGTTTTCCGCTTCTTCTGTTCTTTGTCTCCTTCTTCTTCTTCTTCGGTTCTTCTTCTCCTCCATTTTTTTTTAATTTTCCTGGTGGCTAGGTGGGATTGGCCTAGGGATCGCGCCTGATCGGCCGGTCCCAACCTGATCCACCTGATCCGGCTGATCCTGGTTAAAACTCGGGCCAGGTGGATCTCATCGGGCTACGGTCGGTTGGGGTTGAATCTGATCGGATTGGTTGTTCCTGGCTGATCCAATCTGATTCTTCCTTACATGGACTTAATGAAGTTAATTTGTATGTCAAAATATCAGCTTTTCATGTACTCTTTTGACTGTTAACCATCCACTAACCGTCTGTTAATTGCTTTTATCTGGATGGTAGAAAGCAGTTTCGGACATAGTACCTCCAGAATTCTTGGCAAACAGCAAATGGACAGTCCCTCCCCTTAGCAGACATGGGAATGGATAGTCTACCATCCACATTGTATCTGACCCATTGAGGCCCCACCAGTCAAAATATGCCTCAGATGGTCAGATGGAACCATTGTAGGTCTGGCTGCACAGGCAATCCACCATCTCCGGACCCCTTCCCGAGCTTCAAAGGAATCAGGTGCTGCCTTGGCAGCCTAGATCTGCCACTGACCTTTAGGGCCATTTCTCTTGCTGCTATGACAATGTCTTTGACATTGAGTAGAATTGCAAACTATTTGATGGGGTCAGACTGCTGCTTCTTCTGATCGGGAATCACAAGTCCTATGATTTCTGCGGCCTTGCTTCCCTGTTCCAATTCTTGTATCCCTGTATGGAAGTTTCAGTGGTGAAGCAAACTATATTTCATTCACCTCTTTCATATAATTTTTCACTGCTAAATGCTATTTCTTATGACTGGCACCAGATGATGAAACCTAGGGAAGATACTGGATTCTCCATTTCATGGTGCATCTCCATAACATCTGCAAATGACTTCCTGACTCCTCCCCATGATCTTCGCCTTTGATCAGACATCACGTGCTCATAGTCAGCTGGTCTCCATTACTGTAGAGCAAGGATCCAGGATGGTTACCTGAGCAACAATATGCTCATTAGAATTCCCAAACTGCCCTTTATCTACCTTCTAATTTCCGCTTGATCAGGTTACTGAGCTTGTGATGTTTTTTTTTGATTGGTAAGTCTTTTTTTCTATAGGGGAGGGGAAAGGCGGGGATCGAACCCCTGCCTTCCTGCGCCACTGGCACAGGTGGGGTGTCCACTGCGCCACTGGCACGGGACAGCTTCTGATGGTTACTTGGAAGGGACTGCATCAATCCCACTGCAGTGGAGCGGCAGATGGCTTCCGATGTTGTTTCGTGTTGTGACCCCATCATTGTTATCTTAAACTTGAGCCCTGTGCTCTGCTGGAAATCTAATTATTCAAATTGCTTTTTGATTGAGAGGGAAATCATATCTATCACAATGCAATTCAACCATCTATAAGGTATGTCTGCTTTGGCCCAAACTTGCACATCTTTGTCACAACAGGTGCCTTACAGAGTATGAATCCAAGCCTTACATATGTAGTAAAATAAGTTCTTCTCACTTTCCTATTCATCCTTGCCCCAGCCTCCGGGCACCATAGTGACTGCACGCTGGCATGCTTTACCCCTATGTTCAGATAGCCCTCTCCTACTGTCTGGCTGGTGAATGGACCATAGGGCCACCAATTTCATCCTGCTTCATCTATGGACTAGCCCACATCTCACTGCAAGGGGTCTGCTATGATACTATACTCTCATGACCCGATTCAACCCTTGTGACGTGTTATCTGCTTGGGACTAATGTTCTATAGTTTTGTCCCTTGAATGCACGTCCAAGTTGCTCGACAATGACGCCAGTTTTGGGCCTGTTGGGCTCTAGATATGACCATGTTATTTGATGATAAGGTTTGAAGCTCTAAGGGAGCTATGTAGCCTAGTTTTCAGATGGTCTCATGGATTTTTGAGAAGTTCTAAGCCTTAGGTTGTGCTTGTTTTCTTTTCTTAGAGTACTTATGTCTTAAGTTCTTAGAGAGAACAAAATAAGAGTATTTGATAAATTTCATTAATTAAGTACTAAGTAGGAAAAAACGACCCATTGTCCTCTTAAGCACAAGCCACGAGAGGAAGCTTAATGCTTAAGGGGGCAAGTGAAATTGGGAAAAAATCAAATGGTGGCATATGTACCCCAAACTAATAATTCGTAGTTGTTCGTATACTTGTATATTGATTTTATGAACATAGTATATAGTTTGAATAAAATAAATTATATATTTTTTGTGTGGTTATAGAAGTACATATATATTGATATTTGCTAATTATTATTATCAAATTAGTGTAAAACTAAAAATATGTCAATTAACTTAGGTGTCATTTTTTCGGGCGGTGTACAAAGGGCACAAACATAGTCAACGCGAGTTGATGAGTCACACTTACTAGGAATTCCTCGTTGAAGATCAATAATTGCAATGATCTATCCCCATCATGATGAAAATTTAAAGATTACTTAGGCCTGTCGGCCATGGTTTAAATAGACTTGTGGAATACATCAGTGTAGCGTATGTGCGGCCCAAAAACCTCTAGAGAGAGAAGCTCTAGAAATTGGGGCATGCTGCAGCCCTCGGCCTTCGCGTCAAGGGTGAACTGGGTCCCTTTGGGGAGTGGTGCTGGTGGTCCATGAGAGACCTACAATGTCTCGGCGAGCAGGGTGGATAGGGGATGGAAGCAGGCAGGAGGGAGAGGCTCGGGTAAGGCCTTGTCTGCTTCCGCTACCAGAGATATGGTCACCTGTAGAGGTCTTGCAGGACGTCATAGGGAGGTATGGGGCCGGCTCCCGCTTGGGGTGCCAGAACCTTTGTAGATGCCATGACGGGCCAAGCTCCACCAGTCTAGAGGGGTAGATCGGAGTGCCTTGACGTCAGAGATATCCCTCGTAAGTTCTTCAACAATAGAAGGGAATGGCTCCGTTGATGTGTATGGATGTCTCCGGTACAAGGTGGAATGGATCTAGAGACAGTTAGAAGGTTGTTGAATGAGTGATGGGGTGGGAGGGGGCTTTGGGTGGTTCGCCAAATCCATTTGGGAGGCCTTCTAGCGATAGGTCCTATGAAGAGGCAACATATGCAGTGGTGGTGGTGGGGGTCCTGGTCGTCGGCAACGCCATCCTTCGTGCTCGACGTTGGGAGCTAATGGGAGGGACTTATCCCAGTCTCGAGAAAGTAGGCATCTAGTGTCTCTCTCATCCTTAGTGATGAGGACGAGATTGCTCTTCTTATTAGGCATGCCAGGCAGGTGGAACAGGGGAGCATCCGCTTCGTACCGGAAGGGACGGTGTCTATGGTGGAAGCCACCATTTGGACGGCCACCACGGCGGCGGTGCCACCAATCCTCTCCTTCTTTATGGAGAGGAGACCTTCCTTGTACGAGTGGTTCGGCAAGTGCTACAGGGGCGGCAGTTGGTGTTTCAAGAAACCCTAGGGCGACCTTTCACCTGTCTGGAGGTAGGGCACAACCTCAATTCAAATTTGAATTGGGGTGCCACCATAGCTGGGTCAGTTGGGTTGGAAGTTGGGCTTGGGCGGGGCGATGGGCCTCTATATGGGTCGACTGAAGGTGAGCCGAGCTGTAGTGCAATTGCCCGTATAGGAGTTGGATCGGGTATCTACCACAAACTGGATCTAGGTCACGGGTCAATGGAGCCCTATGTAATGGGCTTCAGTTGTAGGCCTACAACTGAGCGCGATTGCATTGGAACATGGTGGGGCTTTGCCAACAGACTGCTTGTTACTCCATAAGGATACTCGGATCCATCCCTTTATGCCCATGACTTACTCGAATCCGGAAGTCATGGGCATAATGGGCCCCATGGCCTGTTAAGGGTTGCCTTCCCCACCCGATATGCACAGGTGCTCCTACAAGCAGGTGTCTGGTGGGTGATGTCTTCTCCGACCATTGGCTGCCACCGACGATCGTACTTCAATCGGCCAACCCTTTCCGACAAGTCCACCAGTAACAAGGGTCGGCTTCAGCGATAGCGCAACCAACCTAGCAGGACCGCGAACAGTCGGGCCCATTACGACAGAGCTTAAACACCCTCAGGTTGCACCGGGGATCAGCCAGCCGGGTAGCCAGTCGGGTTGGCTGATGGAGCAGCACATGAGGGAATCTGAAGGTGCGACACCTTTGAATGAGGAGTCCGGAGCCAGGAATAGCCCGCCACAGCCAGAAATGGCAAAGTAGGCCCACCTGTGCCGGACTGTTCCCCTGGATACGGTATTGGACCTGTCGGAGCATCCGAATTAGTAGCTGAGCAACATTCTGTGCTTCAGGGAACTCCAAGAGGATCGGGTTTGTTGGGAAGCAGTGGCGGAGGACCTACCATCTGTAGGAGAGGGTGTTATCTCGGAGAGACTCGGGGAGGTCAGGATGTCGGAGGAAGGTTAGTTTGATGGGTAGGGGTGGACAAAAGAGTGCGGTTTGGGGAAGGAGGTGGTGAAGAAGCTAGTCTTGGTGGCAGAGAGGCTGACAGAGGCACAGGTTAAGGAGCTAACGGATAAGGTGGGCATTTCCTCTGTGGGTTTGGAAAATGACCTGAAAGGAGTGTTCACCAAAGTCCTGAAGAGGTGGTTGATGAGCATTGCTAGGGAAGTTAGGGGGGGGGGGAAATCGTAGAGCAAGGGGGTAATGTTGAGGGAGGAAGGAGAGGAGGGGGGGGGAGAGCTAGAGGAAGGAGGTCAGTGTATATCCCTGTCTTCATGAGGATTGTCTTGTGGAACGTGGGGGATATTTGTGGGCACGAGAAGAGGAGGATGGTGAAGGACCTAGTTAGAAGATGTAAGATTGACATCCTCTGTTTACAAGAATCCAAATGTGAGGGGGATGGGGATTCTATTATGAGAGAGATTGGGGAGTTAGACTGTCAAGGGTGTGGCCTCCCCGACAGAGTGGAGGTCTGGTGGCGTCATGGTTCTATAGATTTAGTTTGAGGTGGAAGAGATGGAGCAGGATAGAAAGATTAGTTGAGGGGATATTTCCCTCCATTTTCACAATGTGAGGGATAGTTTTTCTTGGGATTTCTATGGGGTATATGACCCCCAACATAGAGAAGAGAAGAGGCTTCTTGGGGATGAATTGCTGCAATGCCATCAGAACTCAGGGAGGCCTTCGTGTGTGTGTGTGTGTGTGTGTGGTGGCTTCAATGTAGTAGTTGCACCATGGAAAAGGATAGGTGATCACCCTCTTTCAGGAGACAGAGGATTTCATTGAGTTTATACAAGAGGTTGCACTGATCGATATTGGAATGTCAAATGCTCAATTTACTTGGCCGCATATGAGGGCGGACCTCACTTGTTTAAGGCTTGACATGTTTCTTGTTTCAGTGGACTGGGAGGACCCCTATCTCCATGTGCATGCATCATCTCTAGTTAGGCTAATATCGGACCATAAACCGATTTTATTGAAGTCTAGCTACTGGCGTGCGGGGAGGCAGAACTTCGGACTAGAGAGGTATTGGTGCAGAGAGGCTGATTTTATGGACACAGTCAGACGGGCATGGAGTGTTTAGAGATATCAAGGGTCAACAATGGCTAGAGTAGTGGGTAAACTGAAGAATGTGGCGCAAGTGTTGAAGGAGTGGGGTGCTAGCAAGATCCTACTAGGCAGAGCTGCAAACGACAGAATTCTTCAACAAATAGAGGGACTGGGTAGGTTTGAGAAGGCAGGGCTGTTGGATGAAGAAGACAGAAGGCTCAAGGGCACACTCAAAACATAATTTGATGAGATTTTTATAAGGAAGAAAATTTATTGGAAACATAGATCAAGAGGGCAAATGACTCAAGGAAGGGGACCATAATACATTCTATTTTCAGCGAGTGGCATTTGCAAGGAGAGTCTTATTTCTTGCATCATAGTGGGGGAGTAGATCTTTACTAGGTATGAGGACATCAGGGTAGAGGCGAGGTACTTCTACTCCAAGCTCTTTACTAAAGAGGACTCGTCTAGACTAGTGATAGCTGATGGACTCCTACCTTCTCTCTCCACAGTGAAAAGGGAAGCTCTCTTCTGTGCCTTTACATAGGACGAGGTCCAAAAGGCGGTCTTTTCTCTTGTAGGTGACAAAGCTCCAAGTCTGGATGACTTCTCTCTAACTTTCTTCTAGAAATGTTAGGGCATCATCAACAATGACTTTATGCATGCAATACGAGAATTTCAAGAGGGCATGGCACACTTGAGGGGCATTAATAGTACTTTTCTGGCCCTTATCTCCAAGAAACAAGGTGCCTAATGTTTCTTGGATTTCAGACCCATCAACCTTCTGAATGGCACATACAAGATAATTACCAAGCTGTTGGCTATGAGACTAATACCATGATTGATAGGTTGACCAATGGATTCCAAGGGGCCTTTATCAGGGGACGATATATATATGAAACTTCATGGTGGCACATGATTGCTTTATGCCATGAAGACTTAGAAGAAGAAAGGGTTGGTCCTGAAGTTGGATTTTAAGAAAACATATGATTGTGTCAACTGACATTGCTTGTTTGATGTGTTTGTGAAGATGAGATTTAATGACAGATGGATTGGATGGATTCGTGTTTGTGTTGCATCGGCCTCTTTTGCAGTATTAGTCAATGGCCAGCCCTCATCTTCCTTTCATAGTGGCAGAGGCCTCCACTAGGGAGATCCCATGTCCCCTCTTCTCCCTGTCTTGGTAGCACATATTTTGAGCAAGATGTGGTTGAGGGCGGAAGCCTTAGAGCTGATAAGAGGATTCCGGGCTAGTTCAGGTGGTGCTTGCATTACCCATTTGCAATATGTGGGTGACGCCATCTTATTCCTATTTGAGAATGAGAATCAACTGTTTGTTGCCATGTTGATGTTGGCATTGCTGGAGGAAGTTAGTGGTCTCAAGGTGAACTTCAACAAGAGTCATCAAGTAGGAGTGAATATGGCAGATAGAGCCCTGTTGGTCACATATATATATATTTTTTGTATTCTCACATAGTGAGAGATGGGTATAGACTTCTCGACCTTTTCAGAAAAAAAAGGGAAATCTACGCCGGCGCACGTATGAAGCTGTTTAAGTAGCCCGTGCGTAGTTCATTCCGTGGGTTTGGTTTAATTAGACAATGTAGGTTCGGGTGCGGGACCTTTCCCCACTCACCGCAGTCAGTGTTGATTTACATCGGCATAGAGTTCGAGCACCCTTGATTAACTGTCAAAGAAAGCTCTAGAATCTCTCACATTAAGTCCTGATGTCTAAGACACACTCGCTTGCATGGCTCACAATCCACCCCCTCTACATCGATAACAACAACTACTGAAGGAACTAGGGTCTCAGCAAAGGCTGTGTTTAATTTGGCAAAATCTTATGATTTGAAGGCATGAGTACGATTTATAGGAGGCCAGAGATATATTAGGGCGTCCTGGTGGTTTTTGGATCCCAGGGGTGTTTTGGTTAATTTGTGGGTTCCAGGGGTATTTCGGTAATTTGAGATTAGGCTAGGGACATTGCACAAGTTTTGGGCTGGGTGAGTGACTGGACACTCTGACTTCTAGGGGCACTCAGGCAATTTTTCAGGAGTATTTTAGTAATTTTCTCTCTGGACGCCAGGGGGCAAGGTTTCAGCGACATTTGGGTAGACTCACAGTCAGGTAACACCACGAGTGTGAGAACACGCTCGGGGTTTGAAAAGAAAACAATACACATACAATCATCCCTGACAAAGCAGGGGCGTGTACATAATTTTACCGCCAACCATGGTTTGTATACAATCACACAAATACACATGAACTGACATTTTGATAATTTGTGTGAATACAAAGAGTTGTCGGCCGATCGTCAGCTGTACAAACGTGGTCTCTGCACTGACGCGGAACATAGGGGCATAGCCACCATTACAAAAAGTTATAGGATATAACTACAATTTATAGGACTTGGATATTTTTTGCCACCAGGGGAATGACATTTTTGTAATTTATGATTAATCCATAAAATTACAGATATTTGCCGTCCGAGGGGTGTAGAAAATTACACAACAGACAGCTCCGAGGACATAAATGCAAGGTCTAGAGTATGTTTATAAAATATACCGTTAATAGCCTTCACAAACAAACAAGCGCCTCGTCCGTGTCGTGAGTCGTCTGTCTCTTCTCCTTGTCTCTGTATATGTATGTCTCCTTGAACTGAAGGGGTATTTATAGGAGTTGGGAGAGCCCATCTTGACAAAAAAGGGAGTTTTTGGACCCTACCTTGACAAAAAAAATACAATTTGTTGACTTCAGGTTGTCAAGGTGGGTCCTCCACCTCTTTTTTTCTTCTTTTCTTTTTTTTGGGCGGAGGAAGAAATAGACCCCGGCAGGGTCGAAGGAGGCTGGTGGGGTCCACTGGACCCCACACAGACCCCACCCGGGTCAAATGACCCTGCGGGACTCATTTGACTCCGGTTGGGGGGGGTCTGTTTGACCCTGCTAGGTCCCAGCAGGGTCAAAGGAGCCCCGCGCGGGTCTTTTGGCACTGGTGGGTCTCCTCCGGGTCTTGAAAAAAAGGGCGCCCCCTTTAAAACCATGCTTCACCCCCTTTTTTGTCTCCTTTGCTCGCGGCGGGACGCGAGGAGAGGAAAACGAGGTTGTTTCGACGTTTGTTTGTGTTTGTTTTGTGCCGTCGACGACGAGGAAGGAGCTTGCATCCGTCTAGACCACGTGATACACGGCGCTTGGTCTCTTCTACGAGTGCACGTAAGAATTTTCCCCATCCTTCTTTGCTACGACACAGTTTGTCATTCGACATGATTGGGCTTTGGGACCCGACGTGTGGAGATACTCCACAAAATGATGGTGCTGGTTTCAAGCCGTAGTTTAACTACCAATTAACATGAGGGAAGTTGTCTCGAACTATTCGAGAAAATTAGGGGTGCAACAAGCTCTCAGGAGAGCAACTTTCATTCTAGGGTGTCTGATAGGTCAGTTTCCTTTGTCCTATCTAAGCCTGTCACTATCTCTAGGGGTGCTACATTGTAGTGGTTGGCAAATTGTGGTGCAAAAACATGAATCTTGATTGGCATGATGGAAGGCAAAACTCCTCTCATACGAGGGGAGATTGATATTGTGCAAATCAGTGCTGTATAGTCTACCGATATACTATTTGTCCATTTTTTGCATCCCGAAGATGGTAGCCAAGAAATTAGAGGCAATCCAAATAAGATTCTTCTGGCATGGTAGTAGGCATAGGTATAGGGGTTGGAATGATGTTTCGGGGGCAAAGTGTGTAAGAGCAAGGGAGGATTGGGTATCAAAATATCAGAGATTTCAACTTGACTCTCTTGTGCAGGTGGCTGTGGAAACTAGGGGCTGATGAAAGTGGTCTTTAGCTACAAGTCATCAAGCACATGTACTATGGCAGATCCAGGGAATGGGACTTAACCTCAACAACTCAGACTTATATTTCTCTCGTCTGGAAAGGAATCTTGTAATGCAAAGATATTATCTGCACCAGCGTCTGGGTCTGATTGGGAAGTGGGCTGAAGTGCCGATTTTGGAAGGATAGATGGTGTGGTGACTTGTCCCCAGAGGAAACTTTCTCTCGGCTCTTTGCGGTTGCAGTTGTGCCTTTAGCATTGGTCTCCCCAAGTTTTGATTCAGAACTCTTTAAGGGAAGGTGGACTCCCTCATTTAGGAGGAATTTTAGGTCAGAGGAGATAGATCAACTACATGAGCTCCTCCTTCTCCTACCCCACTACACTCTTTAGCTTGGAAGAGTAGATCATTGGTGTTGGAGGTGGGAGAAAGGGGGTTTTCTCAGTCAGTTCAGCATATTCTCTTATCTCTAACGGAGGAGTGCGCCATCGCTTTGCTACACCGCTTTGCTATGTAGGTTTGGACACCCAAGAGTCCCTTGAAAGCGAAACTTTTGATTTGGAGCATCTCACATGGACAGTTGGCAACTTGTGATAGATTTGCGCCCTTCTTGCAGGATATACCCACCTGCTGCTATTTGTGTGGGGATTAGGAGACCTCGAATCACCTCACAGGCTGCCCTTATTCTCAAGAGTTATGGACTCAGCTCGCTAGCAGGATTTAGTGCACCATCGGCTCCCCGAACAGTGTGGTGGACGTGATTAGACATTGGCATAGGAAGTGGGATCTTAAGGGGATAGAGTTATCTGGTGACTCATTCTCCACGCCACCCTTTGGGTTTATGGGGAGAAAGGAACAATATGATCTTCAGAGGAGAAGCAAGAACTTCAGATAGGGTTGTTTCTTTCAGTTGTGAGAAAGTGAGAGAGTGGGCTGAGCACCTATGTAAAGTTGATTCACACAACTCCTCTCTTTTTGTTTTGTCGGGGGGATAGGGTGGATTACACCGCCTTGGTGTGTATTTTGTCTGTATAGGGAACTTTTGGGAGCTAACTCATTATACTTGTAAATCCCTTCTTTGACAGTTTAATACAATGGTGGTATCACCCACTTTCAAAAAAGAAAGGTGTCATTTTTAATCTATATATATCTTATTTTTTATAGTAAGAATTATAGCGAAGTTTGTTTTATATAATATATTTATATCATACTATAGCATATATTTTATAATACACATAATTAAATATTATTGATTATGTATTGAATTTTTAAATAAAGTAAATATTTTTATTTTCTCAAATGGTAAACTGATGACATCATTTGTTCAAACATTATTTTTGTAGTTATCAAACAGTCTGTTTCATTCAGCATTTAGGACTTTTAACTACCTATTCTGGTTCAAGATGTGAATATCAGATTTCATACTTAAGTTTTCAGTCTTATCAAACACATGCTTGCACAATTTTATGACATGGCCGAAGCAGGATTTTTCTTAATGGTTTAAGAAGCAATCCTTATACAACTAAATCATAATAATCTGAAAAGCCATGTGTATTGGCCTTGAGAATTGCATACCACTGCAGCAGTCAAGCACCTACGCGTGATTCCAGGCTTCCAGCAGGTGTTGTTGTGCCCTTGTGTTTTCTGTTAATGGCAAATTCATAGCATCTCAGCCACTCGTCCCAAGATTAGGTGGTGATTAAATTTCATATTAATACATGAAGGGTGTACAAAGTCCATCACATAACTTTAAATTATCATGCATTCATAAACTAAAACTTCAGTTGATGCTACTTGATTTTCTTCCCAAAGTTCACTCGCTCTTTGGAGCTTAGCATCACAAACTCCAATGTCAGCTTTATGTGCACAAATTAGTGAATTAGATCTCTTTGAAACTTAATCTTTTCTTGAAGTTGCTTCACAAATACCCAAGGATTAAGAATTGATACTCACCCCCCAAACCCCCCCCCCTCAAAAAAAAAAATGTGAATTATATCACCGAGTTTATTAAAATAAATGGAGGTAGTACAATTGTTGAGGAAGAGGAGAGGGTTCATCCACCTCCTGCAAAGAGACTACACTACAAGAAAAAAGAAATTACAACTGTGTCAGGATGCTCGTCATGAACTATAATCTCTCTTCTCTCAACAAACAACTAAACTATGTAATTTTGACTCACATAGACACTGCACGCCTTGTTCTTCTTGAGGAATTTGAGTTATTATCAAACATCATTGTCTTGGCCTACTTGCTTTCAAAAGATTCTCTTGATTGTAGTATAGTCACAAGACCTAAGCCTGAATGTAATATCTTTTGCTGTGTTGAACGGGCTCATTCAATCTGTATGAAGATAAATTTATTTAATGTAGTATCTTTTGCTGTGATAAACTTGTATCAAGATATATTGTTTTGATTTCTAAATTTTTACAGATTTTTTTTCATTCAGCTTGTGTAAAGATAGATTTGTTTTGTTTTCTAAAATTTGATAGATTTTTTAATTTCTATAATATTTTGAAAAATAAAAACTCAGAAAAAATGCACAAACTTGTTTATATAGCGAGAAAAATTTCAGAGATCCCATGAGGACTTCATGGATTAGACTTTAAATAATATATGAAGTTTGGATCTAGCTTTACATACTTTATGTACGATCAACAGGAAACATCAAATGATCATTTTCATATGCCATATTTTGCAGACTTGATCAATCCCCTCCCCCTCCTCCCCCACCCCACCTAATAGAGGGGGAAAAAGAGGAGTCATCACCATCATTATCAAAACCTTATTTTTTGTGGGGTCAGCTACATGATTCCTTTCCTGACTCTTACCAATTTACTCTATCCAATTGCGTGTTCATGACTATCCTAGAAAGGCCATGTCCTTTCTTAACCATCCTATTTAGGCCTTCAGCGAGTTCTTTTACTGTCCTCTGCTTGAATTTGATTGCATTTTCCAAGTTCTAATTGGTGTTGATCTTGGGTGCAGTGAACATATCCTGAATCATCTAAAGCATATTTTGTTCTGCTAAGCTTTGTTTGGAGCCAACTTCCTGATCGCCACATATATGTTCATTCTTCCCCTTTTTAGTCTTCCCAGTCATCCATCTCATCATCCCTATCTTTGCCTTAACATTTGCTGTTGATTGTTTTCCTTGGTTACCCAACACTAAGCTTCATACATCATAACTGGTTTTACAGCAGTTCTATAAACTTCTGTTTAAGCTTTAAGAGTGTTTGACAATCAGAAAGGATTCAAGACACTTCCTAACTTCAGTCAACCTGCTTTAACACCTCCTCTTGGATCTCCTCATTCTTTTGGTTAATAGAACCTTAGTCTGGTTGTACTATGTATCAAAATTACTACTTCTAGCATAGTTGTCGAGGTGACAAAGGCATCCACAGATTGTCTGAGTGCCTAAGCAGCACCTAGGCATCAAGTATTATAAAGAGAGAGGTGGGGTTCAGGTTACACAGACATGGCTTACACGTATTATAGTTTACGCATACAAAGATTATGATGGGTAACAATGAAGGTGTACCACTTGGCTCAAGATAAGTGGGTTACAGTAAAGATTGGTACATACAGCAGGGAACTTTTTACTGGCAGGTTCTTTGACAGGGTCTCAAGGAGGATGAAGAAATTGAGTGTTTGGCCGTGTTCCAACGTTTACAGACAGTAAGTATAGAATGCAATTAGACAGATGTGGTTGCTTGGGGAAAACATAATGGTGCATTTCTGTTAAAGTCTTGTATAACTGGCAGTGGAACCACTTGACAGCCTACAGTAAACCTGGGGCTGTATGGAAGGTCAAAACACCTTTAAAAATGAAGGCATTCATGTGGTTGCTGTTTGAGAAGACTTGTCACTAAATTATAGAGGTAAAAATGGAAGTGGGACTGTGAGACAATGTGCTCATTGTGTAACATTGCAGATGCTGATAATGAACATCTCATGTTTTCTTGTCCAGTTGTCCTGTCATCGGAGATGTTTGGAAGGTATCTGGATAGCTGGTACCTCTTACTTTCTATTTCACTGCAGTTTATACCATAGTTATCATGGGAAACAAAAGTGGGAAATGAAACGTGAAACGAGGCTCAAAAATTTAGTGAGAAACGAGAAACGATATACGTATGGGAAACAAGGGGGATTTTAATCATTTTAGGAAGGTTTAGCTCTTTAAGTGTATCTCCTCTGAAGACGTACGAATTTGGGATGTCTCCTTTGAGGTATTGTCTCCGCTACGTCCAGGGGCGACTAGGGTTTTGCCCTTTTTTTCTGGTAAAAGGGCCCTCAAAGGAGAAGACTTGGGCCTTGCTTATAAGCACATGTCCATCTTTGTAGTTTTCAATATGGGATCTTTTGAGTTCCCTTTTTAAGCCTCTACACTAGCCGGTGGGCTTTGTGCTTATTGGGCCGGTGTTCCCACAGACGGCGCCAATGACCTCTGTTCCTCATCACTCTCTATCTTCTAAAGTGTTGACTTAAGCATTGGAGGGTTGTCCCCTGGGGTAGCGCCCGGGGCTCCTTCTGACGCCGTTTTCCTGGTGATTGCAGGCTTTCACGGGTGGCCGGACGATCCTTCCCCAACAAACAAATTTAAAAGTGTGGTACGAGGTCTAGGAACCATAATTCCACCTCTACATCCTCTATTTCTAAAATGATTAAAATACCCTTAAGTTACTAATATACCTTCCTAAACGATTAAAATGACCATAAAAATACACATGGGAAATAAGGGGATGTTTCTCATGCATTTCCCAAACGCATCGAATTCGTTTCCTGAATGCGTTTCCCAGGAAATGTGTTTCTCACTTCTCTGAGCGTTTCCTGCAACTATGATTTAAAAAAATGTGGGAATGCCCTAAAGATTTCAATAGTTTACATTGCACAACCACAAGAGCACATATCCTTAGCCTTTTGCCTTGTGCTGTTTGCTGGAATGAAGGGAGTGCCACGACTGTGTCTCATGGGGAAGTTCTATTTATGTTGAGAATATTTGCTTTAGGGCCATCTCTTTTCTTTATAACTGGTGTAGGAATATTTCACACATTTCCTTTGATAATTGGAGAAGGGAGCTGAACCTGCTGTACTGGAGTTGTTTAATTTATGTTAGATTTTGGTGAGGTAGAGGAATCTTTCCTCTCCTCCATAATGATTGTACTACTTCTGTTTATCTAATAAAAATGGTGGTACAATCCGCTTTTTTCAGAAAAAGAAACAACAGATACATGGCAATCGTTAAAATCATGCTAACGGTAGAATGGAATAAAACAATAATGCAATCAAATTAATTAACAAACTGGAGTTAGTAAGAGAAGGATGACAATAAAATTTCAAAGAATGGACTAATCTTCCGTTCGGTTACAGTATTATAGACATGAAATTCAGGGAGAAAATCAGGGGGTTTGGGAGATTCGTAGTGTGACAGATGAAGGGAGAGGTGAGATTCCCATTTTGCATACAAACACACAGAGTTAGACAGATGAATGCCTTTTTGTTTTTTTTTTTGTTGGGGGGGGGGAGGGGTTGCATTACACCAGACACAGAGGGAGACAGATGAGGAAGGAGGTTGGGTTTGCAGTACAAAGGGAGGGGGGGGGGAGACAGACTGGTGGAAGAGTGGGGAACTAGGGATATCTACTGGAGTCAGTCATCTGCAAATAAGTTTTTCATCTTTCTTAAATAAGTGAAGCATCCAGCCTTCAGTAGGCATTTGGCATGTGACTCCACCTACGTGGAGGTAGCATATTCAGCATTTCCAGAGACTGAATGGGGAATCAGTGGGCGGTTGTGGGTCTGGGTTTTACCAGGTCCAGTGGGCAAGGGTTCCTCATCATCGCAGGAGGAAGTTGATGGTGATTATATTGTTGTTTTGAGGTCCCTTGATGGTGCTTTTTCAAACACAGCTTTTCTTCTCTGTAATTCTCTTGTCAGCGGCCGCATGCTGAGGTTGGTGGTGGGGGTGGGTTTTTCCCCAGTCATAAAAAAAAGAAAAACTCTTTGTGTACATAAATCTGTTAGCAACAAAGTTTTGAGTGCATTGAAAGCATCTAATCTTCTAGTCATTTCTTCACCATCTGCCCCAAATTTTAAAAGAACCCTTCTCTGTAGTTCTCCAATTTGTTTCCATCCTGGACCATTTCATGGAAGTTAGATTGGCTTTTTGATTCTGTTTCATCATGGAATATTTCCCAAGAGAAACACTTTTGGAAGTGTGAATTTATTGTGATTTATTTCACCTGTTGGATAATGATGACTTTTCCCCCATTTTACATGCCCCACTGTTCACGTACTTCCTGCTTTTGACTTTTGTTCAAATTATCATCGTGAAGTTTCAACCTGACAGAAATTTTGAATTTTATTCCAGGTGTTTTTACCGAGCTCATACAGCAGATGCAAGTAAAAGGTGTACAGGTAAATTTATACAAAATCCATATATCAAATATATTTTCTCTTCATCATTGGAACACAGCTCATGTTCTGTTTTCCACTATGTTACTGATGTGGGATTGTTTTTTCAATGTTCTCAAAAGATAAAAGAAAGGACAGTATATGGCTGTTGAACCCTAAAAAAATCCCAGGCCGGCTTGGATGAAGAAGCCAGCCCGGGGGAGGTTTCCCTGAGCAACCAGAACCTCCCCTCGTTTAGCCAGCAGAGCGCGGGGCCCACATGGCCCCTGCCCCTCCTGATTCTAGTTAACCGGGAGGGGTGAGAAGGGGGTCGCGTGTCACCACCACCTCCCCTGGTTAACTGGGAGAGGTGAGAGAGCCGTGTGGGTCTCGCCCCCCTTATCCGGGAGAGATGAGGGGCTACCACCCGGACTCCATACCTTCCCCGGTTAAGCCGGGTGAAGATAAAGGGATCCGTGACCCCCATACACCTCCCCCGGTTAGGCCGGGTGAAGATAAGGGATCCGCAGCCCCCATACACCTCCCCCGGTTAAGCCGGCTGAAAATAAGGGATCCATGATCCCTAACATGGTGGCTCATTCTCTATGCTACTCTATGGGCCCTTTGGGGAGAAATGAACAACAGAATTTTTAGGAATGAAACAAGAATTGAGGAGAGGCTTGTTTTCTTTGTTTGTGAGAGAGTGAGGGAATGGGCTGAACATTTATGTAAGGTGGAGTCACAATACTCCTCTCCTTTGTTTTTATTGGGAGGTTAGGGACATAAACACCTTCTTGGTGCGATCTTTTATATAGGGATCTTTTGAGAGCAAATTGTTTATACTTGTACATCCCGCCCTTTTTACAATTAATACAATTGCGGTACTACCCACTTTCAAAAATACACTTCCCCTATTTAAGCTGGGTGAAGATAAGGGATTCGTGACCCCCCTAGTGGAGTTAACTGGACCCTCTCTCTCTCTCTCTCTCTCTCTACCTTCATGATTAATTGGGGGAACTCAAAAATCCTTTTGGTTAACTGGGGGAACTTGCATATTTTCACCTCCCCTGGATAAACCCTCAGACCCCTATAAAAGGGGCAAGGGATGAGAAGAAAAAGAGGAGTTCACAGAAGGAGGACGACAGAGAGTTGAAGGTAATTCTTCTCAGAAAAGAAGTTCAAGGTGCCTTGTGCTTGTGTGCTCTTTAAAAAGAGAAGAGAAAAGGATATGTTGCATATATGTCCCTCATGTATTTTTCTTAAGTCTTAATGGACACTTAAGGAAATTAACTCTATCTGATGGTCCCATTATGATCATGTGGTGATCTGACGGTTGATCGTGGTTATACTTCAATTTGACGGTCTGATTGTGATCATATGGCAATTCGACGGCTAATCGTAATTATACTTCAATTCGACGGTCCCTCTGTAGTTAAAAGCGAGAGACGGTCGAGACGACCAAGGGGTCGCCTTATGCCTCAGACATCTAGGTGATGGCCTAGGCGTTTGAGGTGATATATTATTAAAATAATACATATAATTCAGAAATATAAATAGTTGCCCAACTATCACAAAATGCATATATAAAATCAATAAACTTCTTAAATTCATTTATTCCTAAAATCAAACAAATTTAAATAAAATTAACAACAAATCTAAATAAATTTTAACAAAAAATCAAATGGGCCGAGATGTGCGGGGCGGGGGTGGGCCAGGCCCATGAGGCCGGATTGAGGCGAAGGCGAGGCGACTTGTGGCTGCCTCCATCGCCTCGATTGCCTTTGATAACACAGGACGGTCCGATCGTGATCTTATGGCGATCTTATGGTCGGTCATGATTGTACTTCAGTTCGACGGTTAGATGGTGATCATATGGCGATCCGATGGCCGATCGTGGTAATACTTAAATCCGACGGCGGGATCACGATCATATGGCGATCCGACGGCCGATCGTGGTTGTACTTCAATCCAATGGTCTAATGATCGTATGCAAATCCAACGGTTTGATCGTGACCGTATACAAGTTCAATAGTCCGATCATGACTGTACACACATCCAACGATTTGATCATGACCGTATACAAAAACGGTCCTATCGTGATCGTATACAAATCTAACTGTCAGATCATGACTGTATACAAACCCAACTGTTAGATTGTGACCTTATACAAATCCCATGGTCCAATCATGCAAATTGGAACAAGGATTATAGAATAAAAGGTCTGATTACATAATTGAAACTAAATGTATGAGACTTAATTGACCGATTGCCATTCATACTATGCATTAAAGGACTAAAGTCCTTAGCTCTCCGCAAGATTATATATCTAATGGGAGATCGTCCTGATCATAACCTTTAGACAAGACACCCCAATATCACAACGAACATTGATAGGGGCTAGAGTTTTTCTTTGACATTTAATCGAAGGTGTTTGGACTTTTAGCCGCTGTAAATCAACACCAACTGCAGTTGGTGGGAAAAGTCCATCACACGAATCTATATCATCTGATATACCCAATGTTGCGAAATTAATAATGCACATGCCCAAAAGCAAATGAGGGAATACTTTACTCCTACCTATAAGCTCTCAACCTACATTGAATGGCCTGATATCCCTGTAGATCATTATGAGATTGAGCCTAGTACCACTCAGATGCTCCCATCTTTTTATAGGAATACTAATGAAGATCTTTATAGACATCTAGATGATTTTCTAGAAATTTGCTCCATGGTTAGAATTCAAAACTTTAGTGATGTTGCCCGTAGATTGACCTTGTTTCCACTCTCCTTAAATGATAAAGTAAAATGTTGGTTAAGAACTTTTACGAAATTATTAAGACTTGAGAATAAATGCAACAAGAATTTTTGAATAGGTTCTACCCCATAGTCTGGTGTAACACAATGAGGAGGGAAATTACGGCCTTCACTCATGTACCGGGGGAGCAAATCTATGAATCATGGGAAAGATTGAAGGAATTGTTTGGACTTTTAGTCGATGTAAATCAACACCAACTGCAGTTGGTGGGAAAGGTCCATCACACGAATTTATATCGTCTGATATACCCAATGTTGCGAAATTAATAATGCACTTGCCCAAAAGGTATCCTTAAGTTTTACTTCTCATTAGCGTGTCACATTTTTTGCATCAACAATGACTCACCTGTATGCAATCTTTCCAGGATATACATGCTTCAATCTACTCTCACACAGACAGAAAAAAAAGAGGGATCCATGTAGGTACTGTATCTAGAGTTTCACACTTACGGGTCCACCAGTTGATCCCTTCCCATATTACTTGCACATATAATTTTGCAAGGTGGATATGTTTTGGATTGTAATTGCCTATGCGCATTTTTATTTGTGGTGATGCCCCCCCCCCCCCCCCAAAAAAAAAAAAAAAAATTGCATTTTCAAGTACTGACCCCTAACACTAATGTTTATTGTAAAGCCTTCACATTCTTCACATATTTCAAGATAAGGCCATGCTGTTAGGTTTGCAATGGTGGGTTTTCTATGACTTTTTTTGTGAACAGGTGTTTACTGTGACTAAGATAGAAGGGTTATGGAATACTAGGGGTTCTCTATTTTTTGCTGAGAGTTGTTGCTTGGGAATTCGAATGCTAGGTTCCATCTTAAGTTTTTCTGAGTATCAATGAATAGCAAAAACTCTGCACCCTTTCCCAACCTCTAAAGCTGTTTCAGACAAGACCAGTTCTGGCTGCGAATAGGAAAATGAAAGGAAAAGCAAGGTGAGAGGAAGGAAAATAAGTGAAATGGGTATCACTCTGTGGATTTGAGCCCTGGTCCTGGGGAGCAGAGGCCATCTCACTTGTCTGGCTTAACCAGATGGTTAGATTCTGTTCAGTGACTAGGCTAGTTGGCTGTCTGTTGGCTTTCACCTATCCATGCCAGATACTGGCCCAGTATTATGAAGAATATCTGAGTTGCATACTCAAGGCTCTTCAAAATGATCTGAACTTTCGAATGAAAACATTCCCAAGTAACTAAGTTGGTCTGAGTTGCAACTATAGTTGGGACCATCTGACTCAAACTTTCAACTTTTTAGGTCTCTGTGATAGCGAGCCAGCCAGCCTACATTGATTTTAAAAAATATGGCTCCGGTTTAATCTGATGTGATCACATGATTCAGTTTTGAGCTTAGAATGTGTGATATGTTATTGTTGGCGATATACCATTCTCCCCTCAAAAATGAAAGAGATTTTGTAGTGTCGATGGTGGGCATCATAGAAGATAGTTTTGTGAAGGCACTAACTTTGAAATGGTATCTTTCTATTAGGTGAAGATTACATACGCATAGGAACATATGGAAGTGGGTAGAAATTCTTGTTAATTGCATTCCCATGCCCTCATTTGGAGAATCTCCCTAGGGAGACTTCCTACTTGTGATAGATTGAGGATATTTGTTGACGACATCAACCTTTGGCGCTGCTTATGTGGAGAGGCAGAGGAAGACATAGACGATCTTGTTGTCCAGTGCTCATTTGTAAGGGATATGTTGGAGCTTTTTCTCTCCCAAAAGCTTCATTTTCGGTGGCAACTTCCCCCTTCCAGTGATTCATCTTTTCCTGAACTGGAAGCTTGGGGACTCAAAGGTACCGGAGACCCAAATTTTCATTGTTCATTGCTATTTGATTCTTGCTAGTCTCAGCCAGATTGCCTGTGTGTAAGGTATTTGTGATCATCAAGTGCCATCCCATTGGGCTTATGTCTCATGGCATTTGGAGTTGACTCAAGGTTCATAACATTTGCGTACTTTCTCTCATAGAGATATTTCAAAGATTCAGGACTACTAGACAGGGTTGTGCAAGCGGATTTGCAGCCGGGATTACTGATCATCGAGGGAACATATCATCAAGATTTTTATCTTGCTCTTTGCCAACAGATTTGACTTACAAAAGTCGAAGATGATATCAAGTTTTAATATGCCATGAGAAGCCTGGTCCTTTTGTGTGTTAAGCTGTCTGTATTTGACTGCAAAACTTGCATGGCAAAAGTACCATCTGCCAGTATTCAAAGCCTAAATAATTTCATTTCTTGACAGTAGTCGAAAGTTAAGCGTCCTTTAAAGTGATTTAGAAGTTTTTGGCATTAAAAATTCTTTATACTTTTCTTTTCAATTTTTGTTGGATGTACCCCAAGTGGTTGTGGATGGCGGTGTAAACACCAAGTGCTGTGGCCTTTTGAGTGTTTCAGGTGTGATTTGTTTCTCTTCTTGCAAAATATGTTCACTCGGTTCCAATGGATTTGGTGAATGCTTTGTCATCCTTGATGCTTCACATTTTTATATGGCTGATGAGGTTTCTGTGAATGTTTCTCCATGTAGGCTATTAATTTTTTTCATGGGGTAGGACAATGTGTAGTCTTTTCTTGTCTCCTTTCCGGGAATTCTTTTTATCCTAGAGTTACACATCGTTCCGTTTTTTTTATATCTTGTATACTGATGTGCACACTTTTCTTTTGTTTCTGTAGGTTGAGGAGCTGTATTCACTGGACTTGGATTCCCTAAATAATCTCCGGTATGGTAGCTATTTAATCTTTATATTGCTGCCATCATGTGGTTTTCCTTCCAGTGATGTTTTTCTGCGTTTACAGTGCTGACTGATTGATGATAAAATGTGAATATCTTTGTGCATTCACACTACTGATCTGTAAATAAGCTTTGGTGTGTTATTGGAGTCATATTTCTATGTTTTCTGCTTGCGTTATTTTGCTGTTCATGCCACAATGATTAGTGTTTTATGCCACATATTTGCAGACCAGTATATGGGTTGATATTCCTTTTCAAATGGAGACCTGGGGAGAAGGACGATCGTGTTGTCATTAAGGATCCTGTTCCGAATTTATTTTTTGCAAGCCAGGTTTGCACTATGGTTAAAACACTTGTTGATTGCATTAACTAGCCATTCTGGTTCGTTTCTTACCCCTTTTAGCTTAGTGTTACCAATCATCTTCTCACAGGTTATTAATAATGCTTGTGCTACTCAAGCAATTTTGTCTATCCTGATGAACTGTCCTGAAGTTGACATTGGCCCAGAGTTGTCAATGTTAAGAGAGTTCACTAAGAATTTTCCTCCGGAACTTAAAGGCTTGGCAATCAACAACAGCGAAGCAATCCGAGCTGCGCACAACAGCTTTGCGAGACCAGAGCCCTTCGTGCCAGATGAGCAGAAAGTGGCAGGCAAAGATGACGACGTCTACCATTTCATTAGCTACTTACCTGTAGATGGGGTTTTGTATGAACTGGATGGTCTCAAGGAGGGCCCCATCAGCCTTGGTCAGTGCCCCGGTGGGCAAGGGGACCTGGATTGGTTGCGCATGGTGCAGCCTGTAATTCAGGAACGCATTGACCGCTACTCTCAGAGTGAGATAAGGTTTAATCTCATGGCAATCATAAAGAACCGGAAGGAGATATATACGGCTGAACTCAAGGAGCTCCAGAGGAAGAGGGAAGTTCTTCTGGACCAGCTTAGTAAGGCCCAGGCTGAGAGGGCAGGGGATTATATCAGTGCAGGTAGCAAGTCTAATCCCACAGTTGAGGCCCTAAACAAATCGCTGGCAGAAGTAACCTCAGGAATTGAGAGTGCAACTGAGAAGATATTGATGGAGGAGGAGAAGTTCAAGAAGTGGAAGACGGAAAATATACGCAGGAAGCACAATTACATACCATTCCTATTCAACTTCCTCAAGATTCTAGCAGAGAAGAAACAGCTAAAGCCACTGATTGAGAAGGCAAAGCAGAAACATGCAGCGGCAAGCAAGTAAATGAGGGTGCAAGTTCTTCGTTATTAGTACTGCGATGCTGTAATCACGGTCTGTCTCACCACCTTAACACGGGTTTTGGAAGTTTGTATTATCGAATTCCCCCATCATTCTCTTTTATCAGAGAGATTTAGTTTTTGTATCAGTTAAATAGAATGCGAATTAATCTTATACTAGATCAAATTGGAGCCTTATAATGCCTGGTGCTGTGTATTTTTTTATGTGTGCATTCGTTGTTACCCCCTAGTTATATCAGGCGCATTTATATGCACTGTATATGTGTGTATAACTTTTCGAAGGTGGATGGTATCAGTCCATGTACAACGGCGAAGGTACGGGAATATGGCACCCTCCCTTCTCCCAGCCAGAATGAGGAAGAATGGATTTGCAACCTCATCCAAGCCCAACGTAACGGGCATGATATTAGTGGATGATATACCTTCGATACCGGCCTTAGATTGGTCTTACACATTGTAATCATAGCGGGTCTCAATGTCGAGAGTTCTTTTTCTCGAGCTTCATCGTCGTGGTGTCTGTTTCTTGAGGTCACGGATCTCCAGATTGGAAGATGTAGACTTGACGGTTGCCGGGTTAAACTTCAGGATTGACGAAGAGGAGGTTAGGGGCAGAGTTATTGGAAACATTGGATCGACGAAGAGGAGGCTAGGGGCGGAGTTATTGGAATCCTGTTTGAGCATTTCCAATCTGGGTGGTGACTACCTTCCATCGTTGGTAGCTTGGGATTGTTGGGTAGGAGTCAAGTCAATCGTTCCACACTGCATAGTTGGGGGCGTGAGAGTATCTTAGTGGGCTTCTTAGCAGGCTTGTCTCAAGCAGTTACCGTCTTGAGAGTATTGTACTGACTCTTGCAAAAATAAGTTTTCACTGGGGTGGAGATTTCTCGGGAGAACCCTCCGATACTCAAGTCAGTGCATATGTATAATGGTGCTAGAAGGGTTATTTGGAGAGGGGAAAGGCCGGGTCTGTCATAGCAGCTTAAGTGGCTAGAGGAAGAGTGAGGGATTGCTATTGGAGTGACTTTTGCCTGTGGTGGCTGTAGATGTTTATATCTACCCGCCCCAAGCTAAATAAATATATGCATAAGCATGAACATGGAAATATAAGCAAAGGAAAAGGGCGATGAAGATGAAGGAACTAACCGTGATCGCCACCAAGTTTAACAACGCTAAAAGAACCAAGAAAAGATGGTAATGGCGCTGCGTACCTTAGAAAAGGATGAAGATGTGGCCCAAAGAGGAGACCGCTAAAGCATGATCGCGCGTGGAAGAAGGGTGTGGGAAATGATGTGGAATCTGACCTCCTCGCCTTCCAGTCGGCTAGAAGAAGAGGGCCTCGCGTTCTCTTGCTTTCCTACAATATAAAACTCAAACACAAGGATAAAAACCCATTAGAACTATGCAAGTGTAGTACCAATCCCGGATTGCATAAAACAATGTTCGAAAAGGGGGAAGAACGCACCGGGAGTAGGTTTTTAACCCCTGTAAACGGATGCAAAAGATAGGTGTGTATGTTGTGAATGCATATGAGTTAAAAGATTGAATTAACACGCAACATAACTGCGAGAAGAAGCGATGTAAAATGGGAAAAAGTGCATGTAGTGCAGAAATGCAGAAACTGTGATGATTTGCGAAAATGGAGGACAAAGAACTAAGAAAAGAAGCGCGAATAAAGAGCCCAAAGTGATAGAAATTGAAACCAATACTTCCCTCAACAGGTTGGGGTCGAAGAAACGAGATGACGATGTGGCATGGCTTCGCCCCGAACCGAAGAAGAGCCCCTTCTCGCGCATTGCGAACCGGGTGCTTTATATAGAGAGCAGAAAACCCTAGAGTTAGAATTTTGAGATAACTACCCAATTTCAGAGATTTAGATCGATAAATCTTGAGATAATATCAAGGATAATAGCCTAGGATGGATAATAATCGAGTTGGAGAGCCATCCTCCTCGAAAACGGATCAAACAAGGACTCCAAAAGAGTCCTCGGGCGAAGAAATCGGAGCCCACAGGGTGTAGGACTATGTAACGTGAATGCGGTTGGTCGATAAACCGTGGCTTGATGAACACGGTTACTCTAGAACCGCGGCTTTGAAGGGGTCAACTGGGGTCGACGCAGGAGGCCCACGAGGTCGACGCAGTCCTGGAAGAGAAGATTTGAGAACATGGTTTGTTGGAAACCGTGGCTACATGGGCGCGATTTCAATAAAATCGCGGCCATAGTATTATTTAAATATAATAATAATAATAAAATTAATAAAAATAAATGGGTGAACGCAGTCTCCCGGAGACCGCATTCTCATGAAAGCGGTCTCCCGGAGATCGCGTTCTCATGAAAGCGGTCTCCTAGAAGACCGCATTCAGGGAGAACACAAGGCTGCGCCGGATGTCCGTTTGGCCCTTTGAATCGCCCGAAACGAACCCGAAAGTGGGGGAATTGAAGTTAAAAGCCTCCAAAGTTCAATGGGCTCGAAAAATGGTCAAGAAACGGGCTCGAAATACGGTCAAAGAAGACTTCAAAATAATGGATAATTCAGAGCATTATGAAGAGTGAATAAGAGAATAAATTTAACTTGTAGGCTGAAACGGGTGTCAATAGATGCCTCTCTTTGATGTCCGCTTTGCAAGGGAGTGAGCGAAAGCGGCGGGGAGGCGAAATAGAAAGGAGATGGAGCGAAAGCGACATGAAATGGAGATGGAGCAAAGATGAAGCGGAGAGAACTGAAAAGCAGGCATCAAGGCAAAAGACACACGTCATAACCAAACAAGCGACAGGAATTCTCCCAAAAATGCCGAACTAATCACAAGGAATGGATGACGCGGATGAAACATGTCCGGAGAACTAACTAAGGGAGAGAAAAGGAAACACGACCAACCTCATCAGGGACACAATCCACGACCAATGAGGGGATCAGAAGAACACAACTGAAAAGCTGGAAAAGGAGAATTGAAACTGAGATAAAATCCAGACAGGAATCACGTTGGCCAACCGGACCAAGTGGCCAGATCAGAGAAGACGTTCAAATTCGGAGTGGAATGAAAAATCTATTATTCAAGAGAATTGAAGTACAAATAGCCATTATTGAGGAGAAACCCTGAAAGATTTCGAGACGTGAATGCTCAAAATGACATGATGCGTGCTGGGTTAAAATAAAGAAATCATCAAAATAAATATAAAGAAAGAATAAAATAGAAAGTACTCAAGGATACTATTGCTAGACCGAGCAAGACGGGGTCAAGAGTCTTCTTGCAACCACGGCGTCCGAGACAGAGTCCATCGTCCCCCACCCGACTCAAACTAACGGCTTATCCAACGAATAACCGTATGCTCCTAGATCATCATCATTTTTGTTAAAGGGGAACATCAGATCCCAGAACACACGGACAACCAGCCGGTCCTTGAGAGGTTATAATAACGTAGAATACCATATAGTAATGCAACAAAGAGAATGGATAGAGAGCCATACCTGACTTACCTGCCAAGCGAAACAGTATTTTTGAATTTTTGACTTTTCCGGATTTTTATGAATTTTCAAATAAGACAACCATAACAAAAATGAGCAAGCACGAGGATGAACATAACATGACATAATCACCAAATGAATGAAAGATAACACAACATAATATAACGAAGGATAAAATTACATGAACAACATATGCAAGACATCGCATGAACAAACATGTATGTGTGGGAATGAGGAACATGGTGGGGCAAGACAACACGCGGTGGGACAAAGACACGTGGGATGACAACACCACAACACGGTGGGACAGCACACGCGGTGGGATAAGGACATGGTGGGACAAAGACATGTGGGATGAAAATCACGAGGGACAAAAGACACGTGTGGGATGACACGAAGGACAAAAGACACGTGTGGGATGACACGAAGGACAAAAGACAACACGGGATAACAACAATGTAACAAATACACTCTTCAACTAAAGCCCAAGATCAAACTGAAGTAGAACCGCCAGGTTCATAATCATGAGGCAATGGCCTCTCATGGAGACATGATGAGATGAAGCGAGATAAGCAAAAGCTGAGAAGGACATGAGCTTCAGAACAGATCGAGAGATAAGATTGAAGAAATGAGGAATAGAAATATGTGGATAGGAGACAGAACGAAAGATAAAGAGCCATGAACCTTGAACACTTGCGACCAACATACTTAACAAATAGATCATATCTGTCCTCAAAATAAACAGACAGAAACAACAAAAAATACGAACAAAGTAACAAAAGGCATATTTGTGGATTGTTTTGGATTTTTTTGGATTTTAGAAATATCTGATTTTCTTATATTTTGTACCTTTTTTTTTTACTTTTTTTAGATTTTTGAAATATCTAATATTTTTAGATTTTGACATTATGTGATTTTTTTGGATTTTGACAGAGAAATCTACAACACCCAAAGACGGGCTCAAATCACTGGTTAAGGGTCGTCGTCCCTCTCCCTTCTCATTAAAGATTTCCCTTGAGCATGGCGTGCATATGAGGGTGGCTCGCCACAACCAACCGCCTCTAAAGAACGGTGCCCCTACTAAGGTCATACCCGGGATACAACCCAGCCTAAGAGGGAAAAATGGAAGAAAAATGGAGACAAATTGTATGCAAGATGAGAGACATCAGGACTTGAATTCCTTTCAGGACACTACCCTTCAAAGATAAAGTCTGTTGCGCCGGGACTCTGTGTCTTTGATTTTTGAACCAATTCTTATCAGGAACGCATGCGACTGGGCTCATGACATCTCGCAGGGAACTGTACTGCCACTCTTGCCATGCCTTTGATTTTATAATTTTGAATTATTTTTTATTTATTTTGGATCATAGCCCTTATTGGCCAGATATTGCATGAACGCTCATTTGAGGGTCAATACTGCCCCTATTTGAGACCTCTCTTGTATTAGGGAGCGCCTAGGTTGGTCATCTCATCCATCAATCTCTTGCCCTTGCATTCGACCTAGCAGAGAAGAGAAAAGACTTTTGTGCATGCCCAAAGTATGGCCAAAGCAGCAACGGTGTGCCTAAGAGAATCAACTATAGCTTGCCGTGAAGTGTGTGAAAAACGCATGCTCAAAGGTTACCCTCAACGATCGGGAAAAGAACTAGACTCCCAGCACGGAGCTATCACCAGCCTAAGAATGCTGCAGAAGCGAACTCATTTTGACACTTAACTTAGCAAATTTCTTAAAGCCACTTAACCGTGTTGGGGAAATAAGCATTATCATAACAATGCACAGAAATGATAAAAATAACGATAATAGCACGTCCATGCATAAAATAAAGATACCTTGCAAATCCATAGCGTGAAAACCAGCGTCCTAAAATAATTTTAACCATCGAGTTTTGCGTAGCGTGAGCTTGGTATTTCTTACTTGATAGGATAAAAATGGAAAGGATAACAAAGGATCAAAGATTTCTCTACACGGAGGAGCGGCGGACACCAAATTGGACGAAGAAGGATCAAAAGGAAGAGAGACGAGGGCTAGAACTCCCTCGCTAAAGTACAGAGACCCTGATAACAAGGAACCAACTACAGAATCAACAGAGATTAACTGAGATCAAGGCGGACTAAAGTCTCAAAAATAACATGAAAAAGCTAGGGCAATGACCCCGAAAGGGTGAGACAAAAAAAATAGAAAGACATTGAGGAGATTGCTGCGACGGTGAAAAAGAAGAAGAGGGATCATCCGACGTGGTCGGAGAAGGAGAATGATAGACATCTGACAAGGTCGGAGATGGAGAATAATGGTCATCTGACGGGGTCAGAGAGGAATCAAGAATAAAGCCTGAAAATTTCGGAGGGGTAGAATTGGATGATGTCCCGAAATCGGGATGGAAGAAAGGCCTAGGCTGAGGCCTAGAATTGTAAAAATAAGGAAAATCTGGAGGATCCGGATGAGAAGAGGAATTGGGGTTCATGGACCCGGAAAGAGGGAAAAATCATAGAAACAGGATTATGAGAGGGAAGATACACCACCCAAGGGTGGGAGCTAAGCAAAAGAAATGATGAATGGAAAGGATGGGAAGAAGCAGTGATCCCTTGAGTGCACAACCGACGGCCCTTAAATTTGCGCCGCCGTCTTTTCTTGGCCGAAACTTCTTTGTAATGGACCCCCTGGTGCGGATTTGAACCTTTGGGCTTTTTGGCTTGCAATGTCTTCTTAAATAGCGGGGCCATCTGGCAGAAGACCTAACCCGATTATGAACATGCAGCTTCGTCGGAACGGTTGCCCCTAGATACCCGGTGCTAACAATAGGCGGATATTCTTGGACAACTAACTCCTCATAATGATGAATATCAGAAAACCATGGAATCCTGTTACTCGGCACAAGGAGTCTGAGGTTCGGCAATTCCACTCGATAATCGGGCGTGAAGCACAACTCCCTTGACAGAAGAACATGATGAAATTGAGGGAGAGTAATACACGGCGTTGACATGGCCGGCTTGATAAACTGAGGGAGATGGCATAAGAAGTGTAGAATGTCCTTCGAAAATGCAGAAGATACGGCCAATTGCCCCTTGAACATGGAATGCATCAGACCCTTGGCAGCCGTACGTGTCAGCACGATCCGAGTAGAGAACCCCTTTGGACCAGCAATCTGAATGGCAATGAAGCGAGAGTTGATAAGAGCATCAATGGTAAACTTCCCGGCGAGCAATGAGATTGCCACATGCCTCGCTTGAGAAGAAACTGGCACTAGCGCAAGAGAGCTTTTCTTGGCAGCCATCATCGGAGGTATAGGCTCGTCATTCCCAAAATAGCCAGTAACCAGGACCCAGATAGGCATGCGACAGATAAAATCTTAAATCTTGAAATGTAACATCGACACTGAATCGTCCTAACTTGGCTCATTGTCTCCCGGGGGACTGGACCTAAGGGGCACCAAAGGCAATGCACACCCGCTCCGTGGGGTGGAAGTGGATGGAGAAGAAATGGAGGTAAAAGAAATAGGCTTAGATGGCGTGGAGGTTTCCATGGGTATGGTGATGTCAAGTGAAGGAGTAGAGGCAACGATAGGCTCGGGCGCATGCAAAGGCGAAGGCAAAGGGCTTGCAGGTTCTGGCAGTGGCGGTGAAGGCGGAATGGCAATGATAGGCTCATGTGCGGGTGAAGGTGAAGGCGGTGAAAATGACGGAGATGATGGGGGTAGTGGAGGTGGTATCGGTGATGGAGAAGATGAAGAGGAGGAGCGTGGCGCCCACCGCCGACGTATCGACACGACGAGTCGTGCGGCGTCGGGAGTAGAAGTGGGGGTGGTAATGGGAGTAGAAGAAATGGAGGCACTAGCCTGAGCAGAGACTTGGGTTTGTGGAGATGGAGCCAAAAATGGTGGCACTAGACTTCATTCTGCACCATCGAATCTAACTCATCTCGCATGACAACTTCCTATTCTTTCCTAGACGACGATGCAAAAGCCTCTTTGACAGACTTGGTGTAACGCCCCAGATTTTTTTCGGATCATTTTTGTTGGTCCCGGAGTGTGTTTTGTGCTTTACGTGTATTTTTCTCTGATGAGTCTTCGGAACGCTGTGCAGGGTAAACCGTTGCATTCTCTGACTCCAGGACGTGACCAGTGCGTAGTGCTCTTCCCAAGGATCGCAAATGTAATTTTTAGTATTTTTTTGAATTTCTGAAATTTTTAGATTTATATATATATTAACCTCCTTTTTCTCTCTCTCCCCATCTCTCATTTTCTCTCCCTCACCCTCTCTTCTCTCACGCTCTCTCCTCTCCCCCTCTCACTTCGGGCGGCCGACGGAGGCGGCGAGGGCGGGGCGGCGTGGCTCGTGGGGCGTGGAGCGACGGGCACGGGACGGGGATCACGATGGTGGAGGCGGTTCGTGGGATCGCGAGCCGGCGAGGGTTTAGCGGTGTCTTCTTCGTGGATCGGCGTCCACGTCGCATCAAATCTTCGGTGGAGGTAGGGAGATGGACCCTCAGCTCGTGTACTTCATTTCTCGCGAGTTTTGTAGGCCGTGGTGAGCCGAGCGGGCTTATTTGGGCGTTTTGGAGAAAAACCATGATTTTGGGGTGTGAGCCGGATCTTCTGTTTTACGGTATTTTTGGCCGATCCAGGGCTTTAGATGCATGCTAGGAGGCTTGGAGATGTATTCCCCTTTGTTTCCCCATCACCCGGGGGTGATTGGGGCGTGGATTGGGTTTTTGGGGCGTTTCCCGCCGTTTTCGGGTTCGGGACGCCTTGGCGGTCGTTCCAGAGACCGCTAAGGGCTCCAAGCGGACCAAGGGTAGACCGCTAGGGGTCTCCCTATGTCGGTTCATGGCTGGCGGTCATGCGATAGACCGCCAGGGTCCTTGGCGGTCCAGGGTTAGACCGCTAGGACCGCTTGAGTCTCGTGTATTCCGGGGGTTTAGCTGTAACGACCCGAGAATCCGATTACCGGGAAGGCCCGATAACCCGAGACTCGCACCGCCACCCACGAGCCCGAAGACTCGGAAGGGTTAAAAGGATGGTGTGGAAACTACACAAGCATCACAAATAATTGCAGAAATTAAACAGTTATGATATTAAGCAGGAAATGAATTAACATTTTACATGGTCCACAATAAAATAACAACAACAGCAACAGTAGTCCACGACTAGTACAGTGACAAGAAAGAAAAGTACAGCTACACGGGGCATCCCCCGGCTCTGACCTCTGGCACTACCTCTGGGCACCCGCACCACGCTTCCGCTGCGCTCCTGATACGCTCCCCGAAGGTGGCGCCTCACCTGAAACACGGTGAAAACACGCAGGGAATGAGTCTCGGAACAAGACTCAGTAGGGATCACTCGAACCCTACCTCGTAAAACGAGAAACCACTACCCTAGCGGTAGGAAGGTACCTCGGAAAGGAAAGCCCTGTACTCTACAGAACTAGACCCTAACGGCACGCAAACCGACACACGCGCCACGGTACGAGAAGACCGAAACTCAACGGTCGAATCGTCAAAACCCGAAGGTCGGAAACACACGACTGACAGTCTGACACTCCGTACTCAACAGGAGTACCACCCACTAGAAGCACAGCCGGTAGCGTCCCCTGACGTCTTACACCGCACCGCAGGTGAACCGCCTGACATGGTAGGTCCTACCCGAGGCGCAAACACCGTACAAGTAACTACAACAAGTGACTAGCTGGGGTCACGCCCGTCGACGTGGGTCCAACCGCCCCCAACCACGTGTGCACACACAGACCGCGCGTCCCTGGTCTGGCCCTCTGACCGGTTTTCCCCTCAGCCGGACTCTGGCTGCAAGACGTGGGGCCCAACGGTAACCGGTCCACAAACCGTCTCTAAAGGTCAGCCCGTACACCACTCCCTGGTGCGACTAGCACACGCGTACTAGTAGGCTACGACTAGTGGAGGGTCACAGAAGGAGTAGACTCTCAAGTCTCGGAAAACAACGGTGCAACTGCAGGTACGAGGAACGCTCCTTGTACCAACACCGACGCACGGTGTCCAGCTGACAACAACATCTCCCGGTACACTCTGTACGACGAGAGACACACCGACGCAACCCGTACCCTTGAACGGTCCACACTGGGCCGCTCAGGGATGTGCGGTCACACAGGGACCGCACAAGGATTAGAACGGTTATATTAGGACCGTTCCACCCAGGGTCCAAACGGCAGATAAACGGCCAACACAGGACCGTTCAAACAGATGTGCGGCCAACTCTTGACCGCACGTGAGTGAGGAACGGTCACCTCCTGGCCGCTCGTCTCCCAACGGTAAAAAGCCTGGACGGTTAGTCCTTAGCCGCACTTGGGGAAGGGCGGCTACGGCTTAGCCGTTCAGGTGTTGTGCGGTCAGGTCCAGACCGCACATCCAACCATAGCGCTAGGGGATGTACGGCCAGCACCTGGCCGTGCAATGGGTTATGCGGTCAGCTCCTGGCCGCACATCCCAGAGCACTGCACAACGGTCACAACCAACGGTCAAAACCCTTGGGGTTGGGCGGTAGCTGTGGGGCCGCACATTAGGATATGCGGTCCCACGATAGACCGCCCAAGCCCACTGCGCGCCAAGCCTCACCCAAAGCGCGCCGAGCCGATGAACGGTCCGAACGGAACCGCATAGGGGTTGTGCGGCCACTGGTTCGACCGCACATCGCTCACCGGCGAGAAAATGGCGAACCTCACCGGAATCGCCCAATCGGCCTCAAAACAAACCCCACGGAGGGGGAAATGGCGAGAGAAGAACCCCCAAGCCCCCTAGCATGCTCCTACGCCCTTAAACCGTGAAATCGGGGCTCAAAACGATGGATCGGACGAACTCACCCCGCGGCATGATCGACCCTTCCCGGCTCAAAATAAACCCCTCTCGACCTCGTCTCGAGCTGAAACTCACGGGGAAGGAAGACATGAGGCTAAGGAACGTCACCCTACCTCCGGTCCGCGACGAAATGCTCCGATCCGAGCTCGAAGTCGCGAAGAACGCCGCTAGAATCTCGCCTCTCCACGCCTCCCACGCTCGCCGTATGCCCGCACGATCGCCTCGCCGCCGCCCACGTCACCGCGCCGTCGCCCCGCCGCCGTCTGCAGCCGGAGGGGAGCTCGCCGTGGCCAACCGGGAGGAAGAGAGGGAGAGGGAGGGAGACACGGTGGAGGAGGAAGGAGGAAGAAGAAGAGAGAAAAGAAGAAAAAGAAAAGAAAAGAAAATGGGAATATATAGAAAATCCGATTTTTCGGAAAAATACCGAAAATTAGAAAAATACATTTCCGGAATCCTCGGAGCGCACCGATCGCAACGGTACCACTCGTGCCTCGGGGAACTGCCCGGTTCGCCCGCAGCGAGCGTCCGAAGAAAAAGCCGAAACACACACCGGAAATCGGAAAACACACGCGGAAAAAGCCGCGGAACGCCTCCGGGCCTCCGAAACGACTCCGGATCGCGCCGATCCGAACACGAAAGATGTCCGAAACGAAATTTCGGACACAACGGAGCCGGACGCTCCGAAAACTAGATCCGGGACCCACGAAGAAGGATCCGAAAGGTCCGGGATATTACAGCCCTCCCCCCTTAAGGAATTTCGTCCTCGAAATTGAGAACAACCCAAGGGGAAAGAAGAGGAAGACTCACTCAAACAGGTACGGGAACTGCTGACGCATCTCGTCCTCACGTTCCCACGAAGCCTCACCACCAGAGTGTCGTTGCCACACGACCTTGACCAAGGGAATAACCTTGTTCCGCAGGCGCTGCTCTCGCCTATCCTCCACGCGGATCGGAAACTCTGGGAGAGAAAGATCTGGAGTCACCTCAGGCCAAACGGAAAACTCGAGCACATGAGAGTCATCGGGCATATACTTCCGCAACATAGAGACGTGGAACACGTCATGCACCGACGCCAACTCAGAGGGTAACTGCAACCGGTAAGCAACCTCACCGATGCGCTCCACAATCGCGAAAGGACCAATATAGCGGGGACTCAGCTTCCCACGCCGTCCAAACCGCATCACCCCCTTCATCGGAGAAACTCTCAAGAACACATGATCGCCCACGGCGAACTCGAGGGGCTGCCGCCTACGGTCAGCATAGCTCTTCTGCCGACTCTGGGCCGCCAACATGTTCTGACGAACCAAGTGCACAACATCCACACATTGCTGCACCAATTCCGGTCCCGTCAAAACACGCTCACCCACCTCAAACCAATCAAGTGGAGTCCGACAAGGACGCCCATACAATGCCTCATAAGGAGCCATGCCGATGCTCGAATGAAAGCTGTTGTTATAGGCAAACTCCACTAACGGTAGGTGATGAATCCAACTCCCCTGCCACTCCAGGCAGCAGGATCTCAGCATGTCCTCCAAAGTCTGAATGGTCCTCTCAGACTGACCATCTGACTGTGGATGATACGCCGAGCTAAATGCCAACTCCGTGCCAAGAGCTCGCTGGAAACTCCTCCAGAATCCAGAAGTGAAGCGCGGATCCCGATCCGACACGATCGAAATGGGAACCCCATGCAACGGCACGATCCGCTCCACATAAAGACGAGCCAACTTAGGCACGCTCCAGCTGACTTTGACCGGTAGCAACCGCGTCACCTTCGTCAGCCGATCCACCAGCAACCAAATACTGTCCTGCCCAGTCGGGGTTCTGGGCAACCCCACCACAAAATCTGTGGTCACATGGTCCCACTTCCAAGCAGGAACATCCAAGGGCTGGAGAGTACCGCCTGGTCGCTGATGCTCTGCCTTCACTTGCTGACAGATCAGGCACCTGGCCACAAACTCGGCCACATCTCTCTTCATGCCAGGCCACCAGAACTGCCTCCGCAAGTTCCGATACATCTTCGTCGCACCCGGGTGCACAGTGTACCTGCTCCCATGAGCCTCGCGTAACACCGCACGACGAACCTGCTCTTCCGCTGGGACGTACAGCCTGCCACGAAACCTCGCAGCACCGTCCTCGCCGAGCTCCACATCAGCCATCGCAAGAATCCGGGGCAACTCAGGGTCCGCATGCTGAGCCTCTGTCACCTGACGACGAATAGCAGGAGTGACAGTCAGACTCGCAAGCACTGCCAACCCTGGCTCCTGGGGAATCTTGAGCCTGAAAGATACTTCGGGCACCTGTTCCCAGAGCCTCCACTTCCTCAGCATCAAGGTACTGACCGCAACCTTCCGACTCAAGGCATCGGCGACGACATTCATCCTGCCCGGCTGATAAGACAGGGTGAAGTCATAGTCCTTCATGAACTCCATCCAACGCCTCTGTCTGAGGTTCAGATCTCTCTGCGAGAACACATACCTCAAACTCTGATGGTCAGTGAACACCTCGAACTTCTCACCGTACAGATAATGCCTCCAGATCTTCAGCGCGAAGATCACTGCCGCCAACTCAAGGTCATGGGTAGGGTAGTTCTCCTCATGGGGCTTTAGCTGCCGAGATGCATAAGCCACCACTCTACCATGCTGCATCAGAACAGCACCCAATCCAACGCCGGAAGCATCTGTACACACCACAAAACCTCCCGATCCAGAAGGCAAAACCAACACCGGAGCCGAGGTGAGCAATCTCTTCAGTTCCCTAAAGCTCTGCTCACACTCCTCGGACCAGACGAAAGGCACATCCTTCCGCGTGAGCCTCGTCATCGGGGTCGCAATGCGGGAAAAATCCTGGATAAACCGGCGATAATAACCCGCAAGCCCCAAGAAACTCCGGATCTCCGTCACCGACCTCGGCCTCGGCCATTGCGTCACAGCCTCGACCTTGGCGGGATCCACGGAAATGCCATCACCAGAAATCACGTGCCCCAGAAAGTGCACCTCACTGAGCCAAAACTCGCACTTGCTGAGCTTCGCATACAACTGGTGATCTCGCAACGTCTGCAGCACCACACCCAAATGGTACGCATGCTCCTCAGCAGACCGCGAATAAACAAGGATGTCATCCACGAAAATGACCACGAACTGGTCCAAATACGGGTGGAACACCCTCTGCATCAAGTCCATGAAGGCTGCTGGGGCATTGGTGAGCCCAAACGGCATCACCAGAAACTCATAATGCCCGTACCTCGTACTGAACGCAGTCTTCTCCACATCGGACTCGCGAATTCTCAGCTGATAGTAACCGGACCGCAAATCAATCCGCGAGAACACTCGCGCAGACTGAAGCTGGTCGAACAAATCATCAATCCGCGGCAACGGATACTTGTTCTTAATGGTCACTTCATTCAGCTGCCGATAGTCAATGCATAGCCGCAGACTACCGTCCTTCTTCTTCACAAACAACACGGGCGCACCCCAAGGGGAAAAGCTCGGACGAATGTACCCCTTGGCCAACAGTTCCTGCAACTGCGCCCTCAACTCCCTCAACTCCGCGGGGGCCATACGGTAGGGAGCCTTCGCCAAAGGTCCCGTACCAGGTACAACCTCGATCACGAAATCGATCTCCCGCTGGGGAGGTAATCCAGGCAACTCCTCAGGAAAAACATCGGGAAACTCGCACACCACCGCAATGTCCTCGACATTCGGCTCCATCCGGTCAGACACAACCACAGACGCGAGAAAACCCTGACAACCTGAATCAAGCAATCGACGGGCTCGAATAGCAGAGATAAGAAATCGAGAAGAGGCGGAACGGATACCTTGGAAATAGAAGGTCCTCTTGCTCGGATGTTGGAAGTAGACCCTCTTCATCCCACAATCCACCACCGCTCCATGAGTCTCGAGCCAATCCATGCCTAGAATCACGTCGTAATCCCGAAGCTGCAACGCATACAACCTGCCTGGCATACTCCGCCCATCGATCCACACCGGAACCTGGTCGAAGCAATACGGAGTGACCATAAAGTCACCCGAAGGCAACTCCACAGCCAAATCACAGGACAACTGGGTCACCGGCTCCTCGACGCTCGACGCGAAATCCTCCGAAATGAACGAATGAGACGCGCCAGAATCAAATAAAACCCGAGCCGCACAACCCAAAATCTGAACGGTACCTTCCACGAGCTGCGACGCCATTGCCTCTGCCCTGGTCAAGTGCGTGATCTGGCCACGAGCTCTCTGCCTGCCTCCCACACTAGCTGACCTGGGTAGCGGCGGATACTGTCCCTGCTGCTGCTGCTGCTGGGAAACCTGCTGCTGCGGCGGCCTCTGAGGACAGTCGCGCGCCATATGCCCTGGCTGGTCACACCGAAAACAGATGATCGGCGCCGTGCACTGCCTGCCTGGGTGGGTCCCGCTACACCGTGGACAAGGTCCTCGCGATCCACCCACCGATCCCTGTCGCTGCAAAGGAAACGGCTGCTGCACACTGCCCGATGAAGCCTGCCCCTGATCCCTGGACTTCTTCTTGCCGAACCCTCTCTTGAAGAACTTTTTGACCTTCGTGCCAAAGGACGCAGATCCTGTCACCGAAGCTGCCGATGCCGGTACTCCTGAACCACCCGACGCAGACTGAAAGAAACCCTGCTGCTGAGTAGCCGACTGCTGGCTGCGACCTGACACAGACTGCCCCTGGCTGATCGGTCCTCGAGTCCTCTGCATATCCATCTCCAAGGAAATCGCAACACGAGACGCCGTCTCGAGATCAGTGGCCCCATTCGCGATCAGATGGTGCCTCAGCTCCAGCCTCAAGCCCTGCACAAACTGCGTCGTCCTCACCCTCTCATGCTCCATGATATGAGGTGCGTACCGACCCAGCTCGACAAATCGGGCCCTGTACTGCAACACGGACATGTCACCCTGCACCAGCTCCAGAAACTCCCGCATCCGCTGCGTAGCAACAACATCTGGACAGTACGTACGCTCGAAAGCACTGACAAAGTCATCCCACTCGATCTGCTCAAGCGGACGAAGCTGAAAGGACGTCTTCCACTCGGAAGACCACCACCTCCGAGCCGTACCCTGCAACTGGTTGTAGGCCAACACCACTCTGTCCTCGACAGCACTCTTCGCAGAACTGAACACCCGCTCCATCTCATCAAGCCAATCACGAGCCGCATCAGGGTCTGCCTGGCCGCTAAAGTAAGGTGGATGGAACTGCATGAAATCCCTCACTGCTCGGCCTGGCCCACCCCTGACTGACGAGCCCTCACCGGCCTCTCCGCCGAACTGCTGAGCCATGAGATGGTACATGCCACGGAGAAAACCCTCGGCCCCCGGAGCCCTCGCAGCATCCGCGGCCTCGGTAGCTCCCGGAACTCTGCTATGCTCCTCCTGGTCCCTCTGGACCCCCTGCTGGATCTCCTGACCTCCAGCCGACTGCCCCTGCTGAGAGCGAGAACTCCTCCTCGGCGCCATCCTCGCTCCTGAAGCACAAGACAGAAAACTCAGAAACGGAAGGTCAGAATAAAACACGCGGTGCCCCATGCCAGCGTCACATGTACATCATCGTTGTGGACTAGTGGACCAATACAATTACCTATGATTCTCATGTAATTCCACAACCGCGCTCTGATACCAGCTGTAACGACCCGAGAATCCGATTACCGGGAAGGCCCGATAACCCGAGACTCGCACCGCCACCCACGAGCCCGAAGACTCGGAAGGGTTAAAAGGATGGTGTGGAAACTACACAAGCATCACAAATAATTGCAGAAATTAAACAGTTATGATATTAAGCAGGAAATGAATTAACATTTTACATGGTCCACAATAAAATAACAACAACAGCAACAGTAGTCCACGACTAGTACAGTGACAAGAAAGATAAGTACAGCTACACGGGGCATCCCCCGGCTCTGACCTCTGGCACTACCTCTGGGCACCCGCACCACGCTTCCGCTGCGCTCCTGATACGCTCCCCGAAGGTGGCGCCTCACCTGAAACACGGTGAAAACACGCAGGGAATGAGTCTCGGAACAAGACTCAGTAGGGATCACTCGAACCCTACCTCGTAAAACGAGAAACCACTACCCTAGCGGTAGGAAGGTACCTCGGAAAGGAAAGCCCTGTACTCTACAGAACTAGACCCTAACGGCACGCAAACCGACACACGCGCCACGGTACGAGAAGACCGAAACTCAACGGTCGAACCGTCAAAACCCGAAGGTCGGAAACACACGACTGACAGTCTGACACTCCGTACTCAACAGGAGTACCACCCACTAGAAGCACAGCCGGTAGCGTCCCCTGACGTCTTACACCGCACCGCAGGTGAACCGCCTGACATGGTAGGTCCTACCCGAGGCGCAAACACCGTACAAGTAACTACAACAAGTGACTAGCTGGGGTCACGCCCGTCGACGTGGGTCCAACCGCCCCCAACCACGTGTGCACACACAGACCGCGCGTCCCTGGTCTGGCCCTCTGACCGGTTTTCCCCTCAGCCGGACTCTGGCTGCAAGACGTGGGGCCCAACGGTAACCGGTCCACAAACCGTCTCTAAAGGTCAGCCCGTACACCACTCCCTGGTGCGACTAGCACACGCGTACTAGTAGGCTACGACTAGTGGAGGGTCACAGAAGGAGTAGACTCTCAAGTCTCGGAAAACAACGGTGCAACTGCAGGTACGAGGAACGCTCCTTGTACCAACACCGACGCACGGTGTCCAGCTGACAACAACATCTCCCGGTACACTCTGTACGACGAGAGACACACCGACGCAACCCGTACCCTTGAACGGTCCACACTGGGCCGCTCAGGGATGTGCGGTCACACAGGGACCGCACAAGGATTAGAACGGTTATATTAGGACCGTTCCACCCAGGGTCCAAACGGCAGATAAACGGCCAACACAGGACCGTTCAAACAGATGTGCGGCCAACTCTTGACCGCACGTGAGTGAGGAACGGTCACCTCCTGGCCGCTCGTCTCCCAACGGTAAAAAGCCTGGACGGTTAGTCCTTAGCCGCACTTGGGGAAGGGCGGCTACGGCTTAGCCGTTCAGGTGTTGTGCGGTCAGGTCCAGACCGCACATCCAACCATAGCGCTAGGGGATGTACGGCCAGCACCTGGCCGTGCAATGGGTTATGCGGTCAGCTCCTGGCCGCACATCCCAGAGCACTGCACAACGGTCACAACCAACGGTCAAAACCCTTGGGGTTGGGCGGTAGCTGTGGGGCCGCACATTAGGATATGCGGTCCCACGATAGACCGCCCAAGCCCACTGCGCGCCAAGCCTCACCCAAAGCGCGCCGAGCCGATGAACGGTCCGAACGGAACCGCATAGGGGTTGTGCGGCCACTGGTTCGACCGCACATCGCTCACCGGCGAGAAAATGGCGAACCTCACCGGAATCGCCCAATCGGCCTCAAAACAAACCCCACGGAGGGGGAAATGGCGAGAGAAGAACCCCCAAGCCCCCTAGCATGCTCCTACGCCCTTAAACCGTGAAATCGGGGCTCAAAACGATGGATCGGACGAACTCACCCCGCGGCATGATCGACCCTTCCCGGCTCAAAATAAACCCCTCTCGACCTCGTCTCGAGCTGAAACTCACGGGGAAGGAAGACATGAGGCTAAGGAACGTCACCCTACCTCCGGTCCGCGACGAAACGCTCCGATCCGAGCTCGAAGTCGCGAAGAACGCCGCTAGAATCTCGCCTCTCCACGCCTCCCACGCTCGCCGTATGCCCGCACGATCGCCTCGCCGCCGCCCACGTCACCGCGCCGTCGCCCCGCCGCCGTCTGCAGCCGGAGGGGAGCTCGCCGTGGCCAACCGGGAGGAAGAGAGGGAGAGGGAGGGAGACACGGTGGAGGAGGAAGGAGGAAGAAGAAGAGAGAAAAGAAGAAAAAGAAAAGAAAAGAAAATGGGAATATATAGAAAATCCGATTTTTCGGAAAAATACCGAAAATTAGAAAAATACATTTCCGGAATCCTCGGAGCGCACCGATCGCAACGGTACCACTCGTGCCTCGGGGAACTGCCCGGTTCGCCCGCAGCGAGCGTCCGAAGAAAAAGCCGAAACACACACCGGAAATCGGAAAACACACGCGGAAAAAGCCGCGGAACGCCTCCGGGCCTCCGAAACGACTCCGGATCGCGCCGATCCGAACACGAAAGATGTCCGAAACGAAATTTCGGACACAACGGAGCCGGACGCTCCGAAAACTAGATCCGGGACCCACGAAGAAGGATCCGAAAGGTCCGGGATATTACATTAGCGGTCCAGAGGTAGCCCGCTAGACAGTGCCTCGTGGTCCAAGGGTGGACCGCTAGGGGTCCGTGGTTTCAGTGTGTAGCGGTCCAGTGTTAAACCGCTAGCCATTCCTTGGCGGTCCAAGTGTAGACCGCTAGGCCTCGTGGCAGTCTAGGGTTAGACCGCTAGGCGAATTCCATTCTCGCAATGTCGGTTTCGCATTGTGGGTGTTGGTCTCCGGTCGACCCGGTTGTGACCCAGCGGTTGACCTTCGGCCTCGTGGATGTTTCGGACACCCCGTAGATTATGTGTCAGTGTTTCTGTGTGGCTGGAGGTACCGTGTTACCTCGTTTAATGTGCCCATAGGTTTGGTGGTTCCGACTGACCCCATGTGTTTCGGGCTTCTGTGTTCGCGCTAGAACGAGTCACTGTGTGTCGGTATGAGTGCGGTGAGGTTTCCCCGCACAGCGTGGGTTTCGTCGGAAAGTGTTTTCCGTGTGGGCCAAGCGTGTGGCCTTGGACTGTGAGTCCAGTCTCCCAACATGGGGCTAGAGGTTTCTTAGTTCCCTTTGTGAGGGAATGGTTTCGGCGGTTGTGAACTGCCTAGTGAGTCATCGTGCCGTGGTTTCAGACCTAGGGATTAGGCTAGATTGACGGTGCTACGTCGTCACGCGCGACGGTCATGACCCGAGTCTTGTGACTAAAAGACCGTTAGATTTAATAGGTCTAGTGGGCCGTCCAGAGTCTGGTGGCGTCGTGCCACCTGTTACTCCGTGTTACTCGCGATGGGTGCGTGAGTGACTTTCCGTGTTCACGTTTAGTGACCTCCCACTGGTCGTAGCCTTCTTACGGCACGCGTGTGCTGACCCACCAGGGAGTGGTGGAGTGGCTTACCCGAGAGAGACAATTTTTAGGCTGGTTACCGTAGGGCCCCCACGCGCAGCCTGAGTCCGGGCTTCGGGGGAAGAACCAACTAGAGGACGGACCTAGGGCGTATGGTCTGTGTGTGCACACTTGGCTGAGGGCGTCGGACACACACTGACGAGCACGACCTCAGTTAGTCCTTGTTTTGTGTTCCTGGTCACAGTACGGTGTCTCAGTCTTCGCCTGGGGCGTTGTAGGGAGACACCTGAGGCCGCGGACTAAGTCGTCAGTGGACGCATCCGGCCTTGCTTCTGGTGGGCAAGTACTCCTGTCACGTGACGTGAGTTTTATCGTGAGTCGAGTTCCGTTTCACGTCTGCGAGATGTGATTTCGTGTGTAGTTTCGGGAGCGTTTCCGGAGTCGAGGTCTGGGGTTTCCGGTGAGCGTCACCGAGGGCTTTTCCCTAGACAATGTTGTGTTCACGACGGCGAGGTTGTGACCGAGTTTCCAGACCGCGTGGTTTCGGTGTGGGCCTTTGCCCGTGAGGATAGGCCTCCACGACAGTGGCGTAGTGTTGTTTTCCTGGTAGCGTGACTAGGGCGGTTCGTCGTCTGGTAGTCCCCCGATTGGGAGATCGGGACGTGTTTTTCGGTACAGTAGGAGTAGCTATAGAGCCGAGGTTTTACCGGCCACCGATTTACTTTTCCTACTGTTACTGTTGGTCTTGTTGTAGTTGCTGCTTTCCGTGCCGCCGTTGTGTTCGGTCGGGGTTCCGCGGGACCCCTACTGAGCCTGTGACAGGAGGCTCACCCCTACTTTTCAGGTGCGGTGGTTCTTCCTCAGGGTTCGAGGGCGTTGCGTGCAGATTCTTAGTTGCCAGCTCGTCGGGCCGAGTGTCCATTCGGCATTTGGTACGTTTCCTACCTCAGACTGTACTTTCTGTTGGACTAGACTCTGTTGTAGTTATTTATTTATTTCTGTTAATTGTTGAATTATCCTGCTTTATTTCTTATTTCTATGTACACCACACCTATCCTTTCAGCCCTTCCGAGCCCTCCCGCTCGTGGGCGGCGGTTCGGGATTCGAATTGTATCGGGTCTTCCTGGTATCCGGATCTCGGGTCGTTACACTTGGGATCTTCATCATCCACGGGCTCACAAATAAGTGCCTCATCTTCAATTCTAAAAGGAAGACGAGCGACATACCCACGCTTGCTGTGACATATGGAGTCTTGAGTTTCTAATGATTCCAATGGTGCACTTCAACTTGGCACACTCGTACTAGGCTGATCATCCATACTATTTTCGGCAGACTTGTGGTCGGGAGCAAACTCACTCCCTCCGTTGGAAAGTGGTTAGATATCAGTCTGGTCTTCCAACTCATGGAGATCAAGGCTCCTCCCATTGTCACCAATGTAAGGAAATTCCTTCTTAAGGAAAATGATGTTTCGAACATCTTTTTCATCATTTCTCCGTCAAGGTGTTGTCCATACATTACGTAACACGTCGAGCTCTCAGGGTTCCTTATGAAGACAAGCTTTCAAGCTTTAGGTCCAACTTTTCAAAACTTGTTAGACGTGTCATGGACTCACTCTACGGATCTCCATGGCCACAAATTACATAAATTAGGTTTGTGGCCGTGTCGCAACCCATATGGGGTAGAAGTAACTGACCTTGAAGACACACGGTTAAGGATGTGGGCCTCAGTCAAGAGTGCATCCCCCTAGAAAAATATTGGGAGGTTGGCTTGTGTTATCATCAAATTAACCATATTCAACAACGTTCTATTCCTTCTCTCAGCAACACCATTTTCTTGCGGCGTGCATGGAGTAGTGAGTTTCTACCACATATCTTTTCCTCACTCAGAGCTCTAAACTAATGCGCTAAATATTTGCATCTGCAGTCTGTCCAAAGAAGTTTAACTCTGCTTTCCACTTGATTCTCAACCTCTACTAATAAGTGATTGAAATAGTCCAGTGCTTTATAGCAGTGAGCGATTAGATACACGACACCGTATCACAAATAGTCATCTATGAATGTGAGAAAGTAAGAGTAACCATGTCGAACTTTAATGCTCATCGGTCCACATATGTCAAAATGGATTAGTTTTACTAGTTCTGACGCGGACGGACATCGGGGAACGGATCGACGGCGGCTCTTGTCGGCACGGATGGAACATATATCTTGCTACCTCGCGCAGCTCGGCCTCACGCCGGACGGTCTCACACCGGGCGACTCTCGAATCTCACAAAGAGAAGGGAAAGAAGGGAAATGCAAGAGAGGAATCTCTTAACACTTGTTTCAAAACAACTTTTCTTTCATTCATATGACATCTCGTAACAACACCCTTAGCCCCCTATTTATAGGGAAGGCTTTAACATACATATTCTCACACTTTCATAATTTGTAGCTATATCCTAGCCTAATAAAACAAGAACCTCACCCACCATCCAACAACCTTTGTTGACTTAATAGCAATTTAAAATATAATACTTTGACTCAAATAAAATATTATGGTGGTTAAAATACAAATACCACCAAATACACACATACACACATACGTACGGATACGTACTCAGGACGTCGCGTCTTCTCTGAGCCATAAACTCAGTGCAGTCGGGGCGGTGTGGCGTCGGTGCTGAGTAGTGGGCCCGGTGTCCCCACCAACCCTCCCGGGGCGGTTGGAACTCGACTCCGTCGAGTAAGGGGGAACACTACTGTGGTAGTGCTCCAACAGATCTGGATCGAGGCGCTGGAGATCTTCCCGACTGATCCAGGAATCATCAGAAGGCGGTCGGTCCCGCCAGCGGACAAGGTAGCGCTGGTACATCCTACTCCGTGTAGTGGTCACCTGCTCATCCAGTATCCTCTCAATGTGCTCACGCGGTACTCTCGAGGCTGTGGGACGCACAGGGGTGGGCTCACTCTCAATGGGAGGAGAAGGCTCGAAAGGGTCACTAGGAATCGTTGTGGGTTCCTTGTAGGCCACTAGGTCTGCCACATTAAAGGTCGAGCTAATCCCATATGCGGGAGGTAAGTCCACAACATAAGCATTGGAGCCAATCTTCCGCAGAATTGGGAAGGGTCCATCACTACGGGCTTGCAACTTTTTAACGGCTCCCGAGGGGAGTCGTTCGGGTCGGACCCGTACCATAACCAAGTCACCTTCTTGAAATTCATGGTGACGCTTATGTGAATCAGCCAATTTTTTATAAGTCTCATTACTGAGGTTTATTTACTTGCTAATTGACTCATGCAGACTTTTGACATGCTGTGCAAACTCCTCAGCTGACTTGGACGATCTAGACTCGAGGGGAAGGGGAATGAGATCCACAGGTTTCCTAGGTTTGTATCCATGCACAACCTCAAATGGACTCATACCGATGGACCTATTGACCGAGCTATTATATGCAAACTCGGCCCTGGGCAAAAGAAGGTCCCAAGTGCCAGAGTGATCCCCTACGAGACACCTCAAGAGATTCCCTAAACTCCTATTGACGACCTCGGTTTGCCCATCAGTTTGAGGGTGATAGGCAGTGGAAAATTTCAGCTTAGTGCCAACGAGGTGCCAAAGTGTCTTCCAGAAATAACTAGTGAACCGGACATCCCGTTCAGACACTATGGTTTGGGGAAGACCATGCAGACGGACGACTTCATCGAAGAATAAGTGGGCTACTCTAGATGCATCAGATGTTTTGGAACATGCAATGAAGTGGGCCATCTTAGAGAACCGATCAACTACCACAAAGATGGAGTCATGTTTATGAGCGGTACGAGGTAGGCCAAGGATGAAGTCCATGCTGATGTCAACCCAAGGTCTATCAGGAATGGGGAGAGGAGTGTAGAGACCAGTGTTTTGTTTGACCTGTTTGGCCATAGTGCTTGTCCGACACTGGGCTACAATCTTGGCCACATCCTTCTTCAGGCCAGGCCAATAAAAGTGCTCCTCCACAGAATGGATGGTCTTGTTGCGGCTAAAGTGACCAGCAAGACCTCCAGCATGTATTTCCCAAATCAAAAAGTCCCGAACAGAAGTCCTCGGGACACAGAGTTGCTGCCCTCGAAATAGAAAACCATCCTGGAGTAGATAGTCAGAAAAGGCTGCCGAGGGTCCAGCAGATAAGGTAGAGTGGGCAGGGCCAAAATCATGACACTCTCCATAGAGCTCCTTCATGCGGTCGAATCCAGTGACCTCTACCCGAACAGTGGAAAGAAGGGAGACCCTTCGACTCAAGGCGTCGGCCACCTTATTTTCTTTTCCAGCCTTATGTTTTAGGACAAATGTGAAAGACTGGAGAAATTCTACCCACCGACCATGCCTTGGGTTTAAGCTCTTCTGAGAGCTAAGGAATTTCAGAGCATCGTGGTCCGAATATAAGACAAACTCTTGAGGTAAGAGATAGTGTCTCCAGTGTTTGAGGGCTTGGACCACGGCATAGAACTCCTTATCATATGTGGAGTATCGAAGCTTTGCTTCAGAAAGCTTCTCACTGAAATAAGCCACACGGTGGCTTTCCTGGCTAAGTACTCCTCCTATTCCTACGCCCGATGCATCACAGGATATCTCGAAGACTTTGGAAAAGTCTGGCAGGCGGAGGACAGGGGCTTTGGTCATAAGCTCCTTTATGGCAAGAAAAGCATGTGAGGCGGCTTGGGTCCACTCAAAATTCCCTTTACAGATGCAGTCTGTAATGGGTGCCATAATGGTGCTAAAACTCTTTATGAAGCGTCTGTAAAAGGTGGCTAGCCCATGAAAACTTTGAACGTCGTGGACGTTTTGGGGCTCAGGCCAGTCGACCATAGCTTGGACCTTGGATTGGTCCACAGATACTCCGTGACTCGAAACCACAAATCCGAGGAAACTAACCCGGTCGGTCATGAATTCACATTTCCTAAGGTTGACATATAGGGTTTCTCTCCTCAAAGTTTTGCAGACTTCCCTCAAATGATGGATGTGGTCCTGAGGGTTGTGGCTATAGATGAGAATGTCGTCAAAGTAGACGACAACAAAGCGACCAATAAGGGGACGAAGGGCTTCTGTCATAAGTCTCATGAAAGTGCTGGGGGCATTGGATAGCCCGAACGGCATGACGAGCCATTCATACAGACCTTCTTTTGTTTTGAAGGCCGTCTTCCACTCATCCCCTGGTCGGATTCGGACCTGGTGGTAGCCACTTTTCAAGTCAATCTTGGAAAAGATGGTGGCCCCACTCATCATGTCAAGCATGTCATCTAGGCGAGGAATGGGAAACCTATACTTGACAGTGATCTTGTTGATGGCGCGGCTGTCAACACACATTCGCTAGGTGCCATCTTTCTTGGGTGTGAGCAAAGCAGGGACAGCACACGGGCTCTTGCTCACCCTGAGGAAACCTTTTTGGATAAGGTCCTCGACAATCCTTTGGAGCTCAGCATGCTCCCTGGGGTTCAACCGGTAATGGGGGAGGTTGGGGAGGGTGGACCCGGGGACAAGGTCGATAGCGTGTTGTACATCACGCATGGGTGGGAGTTTAGAGGGAAAGTCCTCGGGAAAAATATCTTCGAAGTCCTGCAAGACTGTCTGGACTTCGGGTGGGACTGAGACTCGGGACTCCTCAGGTGTGATGGTGATGACAACAGCCCAAACAGGGGCACCCTCGGCAACCTCTCTATTCAGCTCACGGACACCTATGAAGCTAAGGCGCCTAACAGGGTCATGACTAACCTTGGGGGCCTTAGGAATGGGCGTGATAGGTGTAGGGGAATAGGGAATGAGAAGTTTCCCTTCATTGAGAGTTTGGGGACTCTCCGGAACCTTGGGGGTCCCGGTGGGGGTGGAGGAGGTGGAGCTCTTACCCGGAGTAGAAGTGGGACTCTTACCCGAGGTCACCTTTTGGGTTGTCGGGTACAACTGGATCTTCTTCCCATTGTGGGAGAAGGAACATTGGTTGGATCGACCGAAAGTTGTGAGGTCTACATCATAGATCCACGGTCGTCCTAGGATGATGCTTCCGACCTTCATAGGCACTACATCGCACAAAATCTGTCCTTGGTAGGACTGAAATTGTATGGGAATGACACATGTAGTGGTGACTGGGATCGAAGTGTCGTCAACCCACGCCATGTTGTAGGGCCTAGGATGAGGGTGTGTAGGTAGATTTAGACGGGAGATAAAGTCTGAAGAGACCGCATTAATACAACTCCCATTGTCAAAGATCACCTTGCAGGGTTGGGTTTTCACCATGATGTAGGTTTGGAAGATGGAGCTTCGACGCCAGTTGTCCTCCTGGGGGTGTGTTAGGATGCAGCGAACTACACCTAGTCTACCCTGGCTAGAGCTCTCGGCAATATCTCCCACTTGCATGTATTCGACATGCATTTCTTCAAACCCTGCATCCATTTCCTCAAACTGGGCTATGAGGTCAGGATCGGCCATATATCTCTCAGTGTCTTCTCCTTCCTGAGGTGGAGGCTCCATAGGCTGAGGGTCGGTGATGACCAAGGCTCGGGTGGGGCAGTTGGTGGCAATGTGCCCTAGGTTGTGGCACCTAAAGCAACGGACTCCTGAGATAGGGGCTGGTTGGGAAGTACCAGGGGCGGGTCCCTTTCCTTTGTCATCCCTTTTATCAATTGGTGGAGTATACTCCAGCCTGGGCAATGCAGCGGGTGCAGGTAAGGGGTTCCTTGTGAAAGGAACGGTAGGGGCAACGACCCGTAGCGGGGTAGCCGCAGGGGCATAAGAAGTGGAGGGGCCAACTCTCTCGGTGTAACGGACCATGGGGTTCCGAGACTCAGGTTGGCGGTAGGTGGGAACCCGAGGTGGGGCCACTCTTTGAAATCGCTCAACATCTCGGGCAACCTGGTAGGCGTGCTCGAGGGTGTTGACCTCTCGCAAGAAAAGCTCCCGTTGGATGCTCTCGTGTAGGCCAGCCCTAAATCGAGAGAGGGTTACAGAGGCGTCTTCCATGACTTGGCTTCGAAGGAAGAAGTCATCGAATTTGGTAATGTACTCGTCCACGGACTTTCCATCTTGGGTGAGTTTCTGCCACTGGTCTAGAAGACGCTGATGGTAGGAGGGTGGCAGATATTTCTCCCTCAGTTTCTCCTTCATTTCTTCCCATGTATTTATGGGCTCCTCTCGTCTCCTGGCTAGGAGATTCTCCATATTACACCAGTAGGTTTTGGCTTGACCCAAGAGTTTCATTTTGACAAACCTCACCCTAGTGGCAGGGGCCATGCGGTGATGCCAATCAAAATATTGATCCATCCCGGCCTCCCACTCAAGGTATTTGGCTGGAGTGAGGGACCCATCGAAACTGGGAGCGTCAATTTTGACGTTCCGTAGGATGATCTCCTCATCATCGTAGTCCCTCCTTCGAGGTGTATAATCCTCTGGTTCTCTACCTTGGGGAGCCTGATTCGTGCGGGCTTGCTCTCTATCCTCCCTAGAATTGGCTACGGGATTGCCGTGGCCATTCACTCGTCCTTCCTCTCCCTTTAGTCGATCCTCTAAAGTTCGGATCCTCTCATCTAGCTCTGCTCGTAGTTGGCCTATGGACTCTTCAAAATGGGTCAGAAGGTTATGCTCGAGCTGAGCCAACATAGCACTCACGCTCTTCTGATCCATCGTTGGTTGTAGTGTTGAAGGGCGCTCTAGATGGCCAGATGAATTCCTAGACCAGCGTGGCATGCACGGACTCGGACCTAAATGATGCTGTCCTGGGACCGAAGAATTTAGCAAGCAGTGGACCCGGCTGATTTGCAAAGGGTCAATTTGAAGGGACCGATCAGGGAAAGTTACTCGCCCGTAGGCGAAGTAGTTGTGGGACTACCTCTTGACAATTAGGGTGCCCTAATGTGACAGCATAGGGCCTAAAGGATAGGTGCAAGCAAGCACTCTCTCACCGTCCACAGCGATGCACTCAGAAGACTGGCTGCATGGATTGGGCCCTCTCTTACTTCGTCGCGCGGCAATTGAAAAGATACTAAATGAGCAAGTTTGGAGCACGTACCTAGCTGACTGAAAAGTCTAGCTCCGACCGGAGACGAGGGCGAGCGGGGACGTGCGGGCCCACACGGCGTCGACGAAGCTTGAGTGGTCACAAAGCATTCACTCCACGCAGGGATGATCGAATTATTACAAGACCACTTTAAAATTTCCCACGCAGGGGAACAAATCACTCCGGACTTCCTCCGTGCAAGGAGACTTAGGGACACCCTCTCCGTGAGTTACGGACTGTGTGTCAGCGATCAGACGACTCAACCGTTGATCGAGTTGAGATTGTGGACTTCGGGTGCCACAATAAATAAGTTAAATAGATATATAATAAAATATATATTCAACTCTCTTTTTTTAATCAAATAATATATATAGATATATATAGATATATATATAATATATATATATAATATATATATTTAACACATTTTTTTTATATCTCCCTTTTTTGACTTTTCTTTCTCTTTTCAAACTTCACCTACTTTTGACTTCTCTCCAAATTCCCTTTTTTTTTGAACTTTTCTTCTTTCACTCTTTTCAAACTCTGCAGCGCATCTCACCCGACTGGGCAGTCAGCACTGGTTGGCGCGGAAGTGGGCGAAGATCCGCCAGTTAAGGCGCAGTCAAAGCGCCTTTGCCCAGGGGACGGGCGACGATGGAGGCAGGGCCGTGGGGGCGGTCAGCAGGAGCACAGGCGCTGCGGACGGGGCCGGGCGCGGCCGGGGGCGTTGGGCGCGGGGCACGGGGGCGCCGGGCGGGTGCGGCCAGGAGTGCAGGGCGCGGAGCATGGGGCCGGGCGGGTGCGGGCCTCGTGGCGCGGTGCGGGCTGGCGCGGGCAGGGCGCGGGTGCGTGCGAGCTCGGGCGGGCCCTGGCTGGGCACGGCGGCTGGGCGCGGGGCGCCGGGGCGGGCCAGGGGGCGTCGCGCGGTGGCGGAGGGGCCCTGGCCGTTGCGGCCAGGGGAGAATTTGAAAGGGGCACGGGCGACGATGCCCGGCCCCTGCGAACAGAAAAAGGAAATTTTTTTTTTAAAACCTATCTTTGAACCGAGAGAGAGAGAACAGAAAGAGAGATTAAGAGAGAGTGATTAAAGGGAGAGAGAAAGAGAGGGAAAGAGAGAGAACAGAGAGGCGTTCTAAAATTTTTTTTTCTCTGTTTTTTTTTTTACTTCTCTATCAACGGAGCTCAACTAAATTTTTTTTCCTCTATATATTTTTTTTTCAAAACTCCTCTCAACCAATTTTTTTTTCTTCTGCTACTCTTCTTCTTTTTTTTTTCACTCTATCAACCTAGAGAGAGAAAGAGAGAGACGTTGGAGACGTCGGGTTGACAGAGGCGCCGTTTGTTAGGCTCTGATACCAATTTGACGCGGACGGACGTCGGGGAACGGATCGACGGCGGCTCTTGTCGGCACGGATGGAACAGATATCTTGCTACCTCACGCAGCTCGGCCTCACGCCGGACGGTCTCACACCGGGCGACTCTCGAATCTCACAAAGAGAAGGGAAAGAAGGGAAATGCAAGAGAGGAATCTCTTAACACTTGTTTCAAAATAACTTTTCTTTCATTCATATGACATCTCGTAACAACACCCTTAGCCCCCTATTTATAGGGAAGGCTTTAACATACATATCCTCACACTTTCATAATTTGTAGCTATATCCTAGCCTAATAAAACAAGAACCTCACCCACCATCCAACAACCTTTGTTGACTTGGGGTTTATAGCAATTTAAAATATAATACTTTGACTCAAATAAAATATTATGGTGGTTAAAATACAAATACCACCAAATACACACATACACACATACGTACGGATACGTACTCAGGACGTCGCGTCTTCTCCGAGCCATAAACTCAGTGCAGTCGGGGCGGTGTGGCGTCGGTGCTGAGTAGTGGGCCCGGTAGTGGGCCCGGTGTCCCCACCAAGTTCTGTGGCTCTAGTTGTAATGACCCAAGATCCGGATATCGGGAAAGACTCGATACCATTAGAATCCTGGCCCGCCGCCCACGAGCCGGAGGGCTCGGAAGGCCTAAAAAGTGTGTGTGGAGGTACAAGGAAATATGAAATAAAACAGGAACAACAATAATAATAACAATTAAATAAACTAACTATCGAGTCCAGTCCAAATAAAGTATAGTCTACAGTGAAGGAAACGTACCCAACACCGAGTGAACACTCGGATCCGGCAAGTTGGCAACTAAGAACCTCCGCGCTGCACCTCCGAACCTCCAGGAGGAATCGCCACACCTGAAAAGCAGGGGTGAGCCTCGTATCACTGGCTTAGTAGGGGTTCCGCGGAACCCCAACCGTAAAACAACGGCGGTAAAGAACAACAACAACAACAATAGGAGCAATAGCCGTAGGAGGAACAGAAAATGCACCCCGGTAGCTGACAAAATCACGGCTCTATAATCTACTCCTACTGGCACGTACCGGAAACACACCCCGATCTCACAGTCGGGGGACCACCGGACTAACGAGAAAACCCTGGCTATGATGCCAGAAGAAATATCACGACAACGCTGTCATGGAGGCTTGTCCTCGCTGACTAAGGCCCAGCCCAAGACCACGCGATCTGGGAACACGGTCACGACTTTGCTTTCGTAAACCCTACACCGTTTAGGGAAAAACCCTCGATAACGTTTACCGTAAACCCTAGACCTCTGCATCAGGAAACGCCCGAAAATCACCCGAAGAACCATGAAGGAACCTCTGTCTCGTGTGACAGGAGTACTGCCCACTAGAAGCAGGGCCGGATGCATCCACTGACGACTTAGTCCGCACCTCAGGTGTCTCCCTCGCCCCAGGCAGAAACTGAGACATCATACCAGTAACCACGAAACAAGGGTCTAGTCGGGGTCGTGCTCGTCAGCACGCGTCCGTAGTCCCCGACCATGTGTGCACACACTGACTGACTACACTACGTCAGGCCCTCTGGCTTGTTTTCCTCCCGTCCCGGACTCGAGCCGCTACAGGGGAGGCCCTATGACCACCAGCCTAAAAATCATCTCTCCCGGGTCTAGCTCTCCACCTACTCCTAGGTGGGTAGGCACACGCGTGCCCAGACAAGTTAGGACAAGTGGGGGGTCACTAAACGTGAACACAGAAGGTCACGCATGCACCCATGGCGAGTAACACGGAGTAGCAGTTGGCTTGGGGCCACCAGACTCTGGACAAGCAACTAGACCTACTAAATCCAACGGTCCTTGAGTCACGAGACTTGGGTCAAGACTGTTGTACGGGAACGGCTCCATGCCGTCAATCTGCCCTACCCCTAGGGTCAGAAACCACGGTGAAATAACCCTTGAGGCGTCCCACAACTGTTGAGTGAATTCCCTTTACAAGGGAGACCAAAGAAGCCCCAGCCCCAGGCTGGGTCACAAGACGCTCGATCAAAGGCCATACGCATGGCCCACACGGAAACCGCTTTCCGGAGAAGCTCACAACGTGTGGGAATATCCCTCCGCACTCATGCCAGTATACGGTGACTCGATTAAGTGTAACACGAAAGCCCGGAACATGTACAAGAGGGTCACCCGAACCCTTAAACCCACGGGCATGCTAATCGGGGTGAAATGGTACCTCCGAACACCCAAAAATATGGTCACGGTACCCACAGGGTGTCTGGGACATCCACGGGGCCAAAGGTCGATCAATGGGTCACAACCGGGTCGACTGGAGGCCAAAATGAGCCAAGGGACTGAACTTCGGTCGACCAAAACCCCTGGGTCGATCGACCAAAGGCTCCCCGTGCTAGTCGGTCGACTGGACCAGGCCGGTCGGTCGACCGCCCAACGAGGCGTCGACGCAGCGCGGGCTACGTCGACCTCCCCAACAGGGGTCGGTCGACCGACCCTCTGGGTTCCGTCGACCGAACCCTGCTGGGTTCAGCCCCACATGCTGTGCCGTTCGGTCGACCGTCCTCAACCGGTCAGTCGACCGAAATCGGTAGCAACCCCGTCTGAACCCACCCCAAGGGCTCGGTTTCCACACCCACTCGATCCCAATCGAGGGGAAAAACAACGGGGATCATTCCCCGGGTCCCAAATCTTACGAATGAACCGCCGCGCCTCCACCGCCCCGTTCCACGCTCCATCCTCTCCGCTCCATGCCCCACGGGCCCCGCCGCCTCGTCCTCGCCTTCCTCCGTCGGTCGGCGGAGAAGAGAGGGAGAGAAAGAGAGAACGTGAGAGAGGGGAGGGAGAGAAATGAGAGATAGGGAGAGAGAGGGGGGGAGGGTTGTTTAAATAGAAAATATTTTAGGATTTATAAAATTTATAAAATATAAAATTAGGAAAAAAATACTCCCCACGATCCTCGAAAAACGCATAACGCGCCTGCAACGTCCCGGAGCCCGACAACACGTCGGTTCACCCTACATAGGGTTCCGCAGGCTCGACAGTCAAAAACCCGAGCAAATCACAAAACGCTCTCCGGGACTCACAAAGGCACTCCGAACTCACGGATCCTGATCCAGAAAAATGAAAAAAATTTCCGAGACATTACACTAGTAGTCTTTCTAAAAGGCTTCCGACATTTTTCACCAGCTAGACATAGCTCACATATGAGCAAGTCAACCTTAGTGAGTGAGCATTAAAGGCCTTCTTTAGCTATTCTAGTCATCTTGTCCTACCCTGTGTGATCCAAGTGAGTATGTCATGTAGTGGAATCTAGGTCTTTATCATTCAACGCACATGTTGTATGTAAAGATGAATAAAAGAAGCTATCTATGTCAAGATCCAATTTAAATAAATCATTGATCATTATTCCACAACGATAAGTAGCATTATTCAAAATTATGTTTACATGATTGCTAGCAAAATTCAAACCAAAGCCAAGTGCTAATAAGCTAGATACAAAAATGTAGGATCATCATCCGTCCATTCCTCACGTGGAGTTGGTACTCATTGACTCCAAGGATTTTCTCGCTAGTTCCGTTCCTCATGAAAACTCTTTGCGTGGCCATCGAGATTTGAAGATAATCCATGAACCTTGATCAATCCCTCGTTATATGTCTTGTTGCTCTTGAATTCACAAGCCACTTGATCAGGATAAGTACGAGCATCTAAAATATGTGAATAAACACAAGCATACGTACAACTAGGAATGTGAGGTGCCTTGTTTGGCTATGTACAATTACGAGCAAATTAAATAACCTCTCTTTCCATAGTTGAAGCATTTCAACTTGGCTTTGATTTTATCTCTACCATGCTTGCCATGATGACGTTTGAACGCTTGCTCGATCTCGGTGCCTGGTGTCTTGTCTCGTCTCGCCCTTTCCTCTTCCTCTGTGCTCTTTTCTTGTGAGTTTGTCTGCCACTCTAGGCGACATTGGCAATGGCATAGTAGGCTTCTTCGTGACCTATTTCTACCTCCACATCCTGAGAAATATTAGAGAAATTCTTGATATTTTCATTGTGGGTCAGAATATGTTTTATGTGGATCTACGAGTCAGGCAATGACCTGATCACGTATTGCTTCTGTTGCTCATCTATAAGATCTTTACCTGCTACCTTCAAGTCACGAATTATACATGATAGCTTCCTTAGATCCTCGGTCATCGTGTGGTATGGATCTTTTTGGTATGTCTCAAACTTTAGAACTAAAGCCCTCAGCTGGGTAATGGAGGTCCCCCCAAAGGATAACTTTAGCTAATCCCACATATCCTTTGCTTAAACTTTTCAAACTCGTCGATTAGATCATCCTTCATGCTGTTTAACAAAGTAAAGCACGTGCTATGATCTTTGTTGAACCAGAGCCGATAGGCTTCCTGGGCCTGACGATGCTACGTAGTGTTGCCCTCCTAAAGCAATGTCATGATGCTAGTGAGATGGTCGAGTAACTCATATTCATTCAATGAATATTAGATCTTACGATGCTATATATCATAGTTGATGCCATTTAACTTATCAACTTTGGTGAAGTCATCAATCACATTCTTGGAGGGCATTACCTTAATTCAGCATATTATCAAACATAGAGTTTCAATGACATCATTTACACTCTCAAATAGTTAGATCGAAAGTAGATCTAGGAAACTATAATTATCTCTCACTCATAAGATTATTTAACGGAGTTAGAGTGACTTTGAGCGAGTTATCTCACGTAAAAGGAACATGCATCTCTCACAATCTCGAGAGAGGAAGAAACTTCTCTCGTCGCCATCACGAGAGGAGCATACATCTGTCGTTGATAATCTACACTTGTACGATACACAATCGCTTAGCACTTCATTATTTATCCTATCATATGCTAATCTATTTATTTTTCTTAAGCATGCTTAGTACAAAACACAAATATAAGTAAACGAACATAATGACATGAAATGATAAGAAAAATAATCATCACAAAAATATCTAAAAATTTCAAAATAAACTATAAAACCATGTCCAACTACACACTCAAGAGGTTATTATTGCAAAAACAAAATAAACGCTAAACATGGTCCACATATCCTGAATAAATCTAAACAAGCATATATAGGTATCCTCGAACCACCACCTCTAGTTAGGGCTGTTCATAATTTGGTTCAAATCAAAAAATCAAACCGAACCGTTCAATTCGGTTCGGTTTGATTCGGTTTGAAGTCAAATTCGGTTTGGTTCAATTTCATAACGTGTGTAATCGAATAAAATTGAATTTATTATTTATATATTTTTATTCATATTATATAATATAAGTATATGAAAAAAATTAAAATTTTAATTATATACATACAAAAGCATATAAAATATAACTATGTTTATTTTTATTTTTATTTTATATACATATAAGTCATTAAAATTTTATATATTATAATAAAATATGAAAATTCGATTCGAAACCAAATCAAATCGAATTTTTTCGATTTGATTCGATTTATTTTGACGAGCAAATTCGATTTAGTTCGATTTGAAAAAAAATGATCCTAAACCGATCCAAACCTAACCATGTTCACCCGTACCTCTAGCCCAGTGGGAGTCATCAGGGTCACGCATGGAGGCGGCATATGGCGGAACCCTGGGTCCCAATGCATGGTTGCGAAGTGGGCTGCCAGGGCCACCAGACTCTCAAGAGTGCGGCGATTTCTAAGGCGCGGAGGTGCTCTCAGTCTTCGTTGGGGAGCCAATCGGGTACGTAGTCCCAGTGACTCCGACCACCGCCGCGGTCTTCGTTGTCGATGCAGGGGGCAACCCAGTTGCGGCCTCCGCAGCACAACCGGTCACCTGGGGAAGGCGCGGCCTCTGTCGTACGTCGTCGCTCGGAGGCCTCCCTACTCGTCGGCGGGGTCACCTTAGGGCCACTCCTCTGCCTGGCTGCGGTCAGGGGGCTTCACCTTCACGGTAGAACCGTAGACGCGATAAGCACTTAACGCAGGCGAAATCACAGGTGCCAGCGGCGGCTCACGAGCCACTGCGGTGCCTCCTGCGGTTGCACCGGTGCTTGCGAGTGGCCCCCCGGTTGTCAGGTTACCGGCCACGTCGCTGGCAGCCGTTGCAATTGTCGTGGCATGGGCAGTTGTGGTGTGGTCAACTGTTGTGGGCGGGCTGAGCCACCGTTAGGCGCGCTGCTCACCCCACCGACGGTCTTCGTCACCGTGGCACTGGTCGGGTCGACTGCTGCTACCGTCGTGAAGAAAAGAGCCCTGACGTCCCACACTGTCAAGCGGCACCGTGGTGACATGCTGGCGGAGCTGCTCACCGACGATCCGCTGCTAAGGATATTGATGCCGGGGTAAGCCTATCATCCCGGTCTCAAAACCACCCATGCTGGACCTGTACATGTCGCTTGTTGGAGTAACTCTCTCCTGATGAGGACCATTGCCCATCGTTAACGAAGTCCTCTGACGACGACTTCGAGGACGGCTCGCTGAACAGAGGAGGGTAGAAAGATGGGAGTGCTATCCGATCCGCCATAGTCTAAGATAAAAATTAAAAATAACACCACAAATAAACACAAAAATAACCTGTGGCTCTGATACTAATGTGGGTAACCCCCGGGTAATATCATCATCATAGTGAGAGGCATACGTTTTGTTAGCAGAAGCAATAAACTTTCATAGTATTACGGAGGTACCGGTGATGGGGGTAGGTTATCAGAGTCTACCCTAGTTAGGTTTTTCACTCTCCAAGTTCTAAGGATGGTGGTGATGACTTTGTGGAGATGTATCTGAGACTGTCTTGGGAATACAAATATTCCATGAGCACCACATAAAGTGAGTTCTCCTCTCCTGGGCGCTATCCTGCTCTGTTCGTTCCATGTAGTAGAGAGAGACAGAGAGAGAACAGGAAGAGAGAAGGGGAGAGAGAAAGTAGAGAGGGCTGCTGCAGGTGGGTTGCTCCTTGCGCTGCTCTCTCTCTTGCATGCGGACTCTCTCACGAATGCACCAACGCAGGAACACTCTTAGGGTTTCTCCTGTAGTTGGGCACCTTGCTTTCAAACCCACACATGGGTTTATATAGAGAAGGAAGGGGTCCGGTCGGAGTGGGAGAGGCTGGTGCGATCGCGGCCGATCGTGCTCCTAGGGAGGCCTCTCCCTGCCATGCACACGGAGAGTGGGATCCTTGCATTGCAAGGCGGCGTCCACGTGCGGCGTGCCATGCACGTGCCAGCCCACCGAGACAGCTTACCCTAATGGGCACCTGATCTTTAATGGGCCCAGCCCATTGGTTAACAATACACGTGGGTGATGATAGGATGTGCGCAGCGCTTTAGTGCACAGTCAGATGTGGGGCAAGTTATGGCAAGTATTACTTGGCAATAGAAGCGCCGGGCATACATTAAGGCCTGCGGTTCACAAAGCAGGTGTTGTTGCATGCATGCACGGCTGTGCAAAGGGAGGAAGCTGACGGTGGAAGGAGATCACCTAGCTAGGGGCCGGCAAGTGATCAGAATCATGCAGAGTTTACTCCACATATAGTAACTAGGAGAGACTCACGACCAGATTGCCATGCTAGTCATAGTCCTCTCTCTCTCTCTTGTGCTTACAAAAAGTCTATGTCTCAGCTTGTATCTCGTTCACAGTTAATTATATATTGAACCCTTTGGTACTATTGCCTGCCAAAAAAGGGAGGAAAAAAAAAGGATTGCCATGCATGCATGCTGGTGATATGGACTCATAGAGGGAGGATAGTTGAGATGGGCAGAGCTCCTATGGGATCCCACGTACGCTAGCTAGTGATACAAGTATAGATGCAGTGTGTGTCAGACTTAGGGTGCTATCTGTTGGTAGATCAGTTGGGGCGACTTTGATAACGGAATAAGGGTAACATGTACAAGGTGAGTTATTCCATCTATTTGCTCTTAATCGAGTTTGATAGTAGAGTTAAGTTAACTGAAGTTAGTTAAGACCCTTATTTCGAGATTAACTCATTCGACTCTTTCACATGGAACGAGTTAACCCTAGAATAAGGGTAAATTATCAAATTCAAAAAGAAAAAAAATTAAAGAATAACTCACCTACTCGAGCCCACCACGAATAGTATATTATAATATGTTATCCAAGTCACCCATGATATTTTTTTAGGTTGCATACAATTAGTGAGACATGTTTACTTGCCCTCCTCAAGTAAGGACAGCCTCAGAGTCGAGATGTATAGCAGTACACAAGTCGCCATTCATTACACCAATTAGCTTTGCATGTGGTGAAGAGTCAATTAATAAATAGACAGAATGCCTTCACATTGGACGGCGGTGACGACGCTATAGAGATGTATCTGAGACTGTCTTGGGAATATAAATATTCCACGAGCATCACATAGAGTGCCTTCTCCTCTTGTCACTATCCTTCTCTCTTCGTTCCATGTAGTAGAGAGAGAGAGAGAGAACAGGAGAGAGAAGGGGAGAGAGAAAGTAGAGAGGGCTGCTGCAGGTGGGTTGCTCCTTGCGCTGCTCTCTCTCTTGCATGCGGACTCTCTCTCACGAATGCACCCACGCAGGAACACTCTTAGCCTCACTTTGGAAAGGGTTTAAACCCTTGTTAACCCGAATTTAACTCGGGATTAACTCCACAGGTGCTTTGTTTGCAGGCTTTTGTTAATCGATTTTAAATGTGGGGTAACCACGGGATATCCATGGGTTTCGAAACCCAGCGGACGAGGTAGGTTTCATTTATCCCGATTGCGTTCTCTTTTCTGCCCTCGCGTCTGGGAACTCGAGAACTCCCTAGAGTCACTCTCGCCTGCGACGCTCGTCTTCTCTCCTTGGAACCCTATTCTCTCCTTCGAAACCCTCACATCTCCCCCACAGACATGGTGCCGATGTCTCCGTCCCTCCTCGCACAGGCTTGTACCGCTCAATCCTTCTTACGGCTAACCACGGGATATCTCTGTGCCGCGGCTGGTTCGTATTCATCATCGTTCATCTCTGGCATCCCTCCAACCCGGTCAACGGTGCCTTCCAGCCGTCGTCCTTCGGGCAAAAAAAATAGTAGGGAATCTTTTAGCTTTGCAGTGTGCTGTCCCTTCCAGCAACTACGCCTAGGTTATTGCAGCCGACCCCTTTCTCGTGAGTGACCAGTTACATTTTCCCCCTTTTAAAGCACCCCGGCGATCGTCCTCGCCCCTTTACGCACCTGCTCTTGACTCCATCTTCTTCATCTCTACCCATTCCCTCCTATTGTCGTTGATTTTTGCTGACTGGTGCTACGATCGTTGTCTCTGGCAATCGTCGTCCCCTGCTGCTTGTGTGCCGATCTTGGGTGGTGATCGGTGTGGTGTGTCGGATCCATCTGTGCTATTGTGTGCTTCAACCTTCACTCTTACATGTAAGATCTTCTTCTCTGTCTTGCCTAAAAAATTGGCATGTTATTATATTCTGTTTCGCCTGTGGTTGAGAATCAAAGGCCCTGCGTGCGCATGTGTGACATGTGTTCCTTGTTCTACTCATCCATGTTTTCTACATACCTTTTGGGCTCAATATTGCTATTCTTACTGCAATCCATCTGCGTTGATTTTCATATGTCTCGTCTTTATAATTTTTCCATTACTTCCTCCACTTTGGGAGCATCTTTGCATGAGTTGGATGGCTTTTTTTTCTTCATTTGTCTAGCCAGGGTCGTTGGTGACAACCTACACTCTTACAAGTAAGATCTTCTTCTCTGGCTTGCCCCAAAAAAGGTATGTAATTAAGTTTTATCTTGGTTGTGTAGATGAGAAACAAAAGTCCTGTCTGCACGTGTGATATTGTTCCTTCTTCTATATATTAATCCGTATTTGTAATACCCGACCTACTGTCCTTATATTATTTGCATGTTTTTTTTCTCGATATTGCTATTCCTACTGCTATCCACCTGCGCTGTCATTCATGTCTCCACTTTTATGATTTATTCATTTCTTCCTCTACATTTGGGAGCAGCTTTGCATGAGTTGGATAGCTTTTGTTCGAGTTGTTTAACTTGTCGATTCTATGGACGTTACAAACATGCCACTTCAAGTTTAGTTTTGATCTTATTTATTTTACTGCTTAAAGTATGCGTTAGTATTCATGGTGCTACTTTCAATGTTTAAAAATAAATGTTACTTTCAATGTTGAAATTTTGAAGTTATTTGTTATACTTGAGGTTTAGTTTTGATGTTATTTAACAGTACCTTGTTTTTGAGTTTCAGTGTTAAAAAATAGATGCTCCTTTCAATTCCTTGTGCTCGGTTAGACTTTAATATATGAACCCTTAGCAATGAAACGGGTGCTGCCATCTAAGTAAGGATTTTCTTTTGCATGTACACATCTGTCCGTGCTGTTATTTGTATCAACATTCACCTTTACCTGTAAGATTTATCTCCTCTCTTTTATTTTTGGAGGTTACGTAATCTACTATCATATGAATGTTCAGTTGGCAAGAAAAGGTAGCTACAATATCTGATTTCTTAAAACAGTATTAACTGTAACATTGTTGGACATATGTTATTGTAACAACATGATTTTCCCATTTGCCTTTGTATACAATATTAATCGTGACAGAAATAATATTCTGAAAAGACTTGATATAATTAATGTATAAATCCTTGAAATCTTATATTTAAGGATGTTTATGTTTCCCTCTCTCCGATATATATAGTGATGTCCTACAAATCCTTCAAATGTTTTGACACATCTTCTGTCCTATATATACAATTGGAAGATACAATATGTATTCACATTTCAGAGCAGTCATGCACAAGTGACAAAAATAATCTGTTGTACACTTTCCTTTAATTTTGGTTGGTACCATAAACTTTGATAAGTTTGAGAAAGACATTAAAATGTCATGGCCTGCATGTTCATAAGTTTACCTGGACATGCTTACATATTATACTTTCACAAGTGATCTTTTTTCTCATTCATCGGCAATCCAACAATTCATATATTTGTTAGAGATAAAAGGAGAGTGAGGAAAAAGTTGATTTGGGATTGTGGACCTTCCAAGCCTTGACCTATGTGGACTGCACGTCAACATGTCTTGCACTATGACGACCTCCTCCATTTGGCCTTGTAAACTGTAAGCACAGTAGTCCGATAGAACATCCTCCCATAATTGGCATTTACCCTCTCTGTTTAGGTCAATTGTGGACATTGGAGATAGACCGTATCTTACTAAATTTAATTAGGGAGGAGTTGATTTGTGGAGAGTTCACTGTATCATATTCATGGGACATTCTGCGAGAAACATTTAACATCCGAAGTGGGCTCAATTTTCCCTCCTCCCATTTGAAGCATAGGCTTGGCTTCAACAAATCGTTTTACGTAGTAGCCAATGCTCTTGTGTCCGATGAGGGTTTCAAATGGGATGAGACTTCAAAGCAGATACAAGGCACTGACATGCTATGTGATGCATACAGTGAGGTGTGTTAAATAACTACAAAACAATGTGTACACTGAGGTTTTCTAACTATGAAATGCATGCTAATTTTATCATAATTATTTTTACAGTTTAATCAACTTGTCATGTGTTTTAAGGTGAGGGCATTACCCTTGTATAAGGAGATTATGCATTCTCTCTGTACGTGGGACAACCTTGGTCTGTGAACAACTGTGCATGCCATAACTGATGTGCATTGATGAACTTTGCACGACTTACCACGTTTAAATTTCATGTGTTAACATTATTCTCATATATTTACTTCGTGCCATTATATGGGAGATTGTCTTATTGTCCTTGTAGACAAACTCATGTCGGATAGCAAGGGGAAGTCACGAGTAACGAACTTCACGAGTAGAGAAGATAAGGTGTTGTTAAATCTCTTGATTGACCAGTACCACAAGAACACTTGTAACCAAGGCACTTTCAAGTAATATGTGTGGAATGATATCATAGGACCTTTCAATGCTGAAATAAAAAAGGGGGTTGACAAAAATAATATGCAAAATAGGTGGAAAAATTTGAAAAAATAATAACATACAGTCGAACAATTGATCGCACGGACAGGCTGGGGATGAAATGACATATTGAAGATGCATGTGCCGCCTGAAGAGGGTGCTTGGGCGGAGGCCATTGCTGTATGTAACATATTTTTTGAACACACATATTAAATATCAAGTTCCTAGTAGAGGTTCACTACAAGATACTTATGTTGTCTTCTTGTCTCATAGGCTAATGTTGAATACAAGAAGCTTCTACTGAAGCCATATGAGTTCAAGGCGGAAATAGACATCCTGTGTGGTAATAGCATGTCGAGGGGATGTTTAGGATTTGGAATCACGATGGGAAAATGACTTATCACAGAGGAGGTCTTGGGGGGATGAAGAGTCACCTCGCCGTCGATTAAGTTCCCTGGGTCTTCAACCAAATGCTTCACCTGTGGATCTAGAGACTGACTTCAACCCCTTCTTCATACCAACTTCCGGCAGTCTCCAAGTTCGTACGCCGTTTGACATGCAGGGGGGGAGATTTAATACTCCATCGTCAATTGAAGGATGCAGTGGCACAGGGGAGTACACTCCTTCACCACCTACAAAACGACCATCTGAAGATGAGGCAACCTCTCCCAACAAGACGAGGACATGTGGCACTCCCTCATACACCTGTGGTAGGGGAAAGCGTAATAAGAGGTTTGATAATGCCACTAACGCACTCAACAGGTATTATGATATGAATGGCGATTTGGTGGAGTTGTGCAAAGGCTTTGGCGGTGGAAATTCTTCTACCACTTCTACTTTAGAGCAGTCATGCACGGTCAAAGATTGTCTTAAAAAAGTGAAGGAGTTGCCAGACTACAATCATGAAATCTTGTTTAAGGCAGCGGATCTGTTCGATGATGCTCATGTTCGGTCTGTCTTCATGGCACTGGATGACGAGGACAAGCTGGGGTGGATCGCTCATCGGCTCCGTTGAACCACTATGTGTTACTCGTCTCTGTATTTGACTAGATTCTTTCTACTCTGTAACACTTTGTCATTTTCATTCATGCATGTATTAATATCTGGGGGGTGTTATGCAGGTGGAACATGGGAAAATATAAATGTTACGTGGTGTTGGTTGGTCGGTGTCTAGGTGTGTACTACACTTGGGATGAGTGTTATGCACAAGTGAATGGGTTTCCCGGAGCGAGGTACAAGAGATTTGCATCAATTGATGAAGCGAATGATGCATTCGGAGCCGGCCATTGCCGCATGCAACACTAGTTTTGTGACCTTTCCAAGGGGATTGATGGGCTGCAGGAGTGAAGACCCCTCTCCTCACATCCACTTGCAGCCGAGGGCTACGCCTCTTGTTATGCATCAGCCAGCTATCATGATTATCATTTTCATTATCATTCTCTTCCTTTTCGTCATACTGCTTGGCGTCTTTGTCATTGTTGTTCATGGCCATTGAGTGGCATAGTTGATGTAGTTTACTATTAGTGGTTTCATGTATTTTCTCATGCTTTTACTAGTTGTGTGATGTTGATGTACTGGTATTTTGCAAGTTTTAAGTAAAACTTGTCTCTCCAAACTTAATATTTGTCACGTGTCTTGCGTATGTTTAACAAGGAATTATGGATGCAAATAATCTTATGATATGCCTTATACAGGAGGGGATTATAGCATGCCATAACATGGTCGAATGTATAGTGGAAGATTTAGTAGATGCGATGGATGAAGAAATGACTACTGTGTGTGTGCCTAGACCTATGCATACATCTCACTACACAGGACATGTGTGGGTTCACGACATATTAATTAGGGGTCATGAAAAACGATGTTACAACATGTTCAGGGTAAACCAAGCGATGTTCATTCGTTTGCGTGATGTCCTCTAAGATAGGGAATTAATAAAAGACAACCGATTTGTCACTGTAACTGAGCAATTGGCAATGTTCCTATACGCAATGGGACACAGTGTTACAATGGATGCCATGTGCGAGCACTTCCAGTACTCATCGCAGACAATAAGTCACCATGTGAATCATGTGTACATGTAATGCTATAGTTGAACTTAGGGGAACATACATCCAGCTCCCCACAGCAACAGAAGAGATGCATCCGTTCATTCGACATAATGACAAGTTCTACCCTTACTTTAAGGTAACTGATATTCATTGTCACCGAATTTGCAACAAGATTCAAATGGCCATATATTACAATTGCAGGATGCGTTGGGGGCAATAGATGGCACGCACGTCCCTGCCAATGTTCAAACATCGAAACATGCATGTTATCGTAACTATAAGCAACAAATAACTCAGAATGTCATGGCTGCTGTATCTTTTGATTTGCAATTCCAATATTTGGCCGCCGGTTGGGAAGGCTCAGCGGGTGATCAGAAGGTCTTGACTTGGGCCATAGAAAAGGGGGTTTTCAAGTGCCTTCGGGTGAGTTCAAATTTAACGTTAGCTTCTCTAAATTTCATGCCATAATTTTAAATACACAATGTGTAATTCAGGAATGTTCTAACTTCAGGTAAATATTATATATCTTGTCGACCTTGGGTATGTAAACACTGGCAGTTTCCTCTGCCCTTATCGGGGAGAGCGTTACCACATTTCGCAATATCAAGGCCGTGGTACTAGAGGGTATCGAAATTTGTGAGACAAGTTTAACCATCGCCATGCGCAACTGAGGAATGTTGTAGAGCGAGCATTCGGGGTAATCAAGATGCACTTTCAAATGTTGAAAGAGGGGAACATGTACCCAATCCGCACGCAAATATAATTAATTGTTGTTGCATGTTGTGTCACCCACAACTTCATACGTCGGGAGCAAGGGGATGACTTCTACTTTCAACATGCGCAACTTGACCTTGAAGATGTCGGTGATGGGATGTGGATCCCAATGTCCCTGTGGCATCTCATGACATTAGGGAGGGAGAGCATCTTAGGGACACTATTGCTACTCAACTCCGACTTCAAACTTGATCTATTGTTACCATGCCAGTTTGTTCTTAAGGCTAATTTTCATCATGTTCTAATATGCCTTCATCTCCAATGTCATTGCTTTGACAAAATGTTGCATTTTGTCAGGTGCTTTATTGTCATTTGGCAGTTGTTCTTCTAAAACATCCCTTAGGAGGTCGCTATGTTTGTTGCCCCCGGTGTATGCCCAACTGGTCATGAGCGGCATGGTTGGGTGTCGTAGATGGCTAAGAAATGCAACTCCATCACAATCATGCCCGTATGCTATTTGGGTCATACCTCTAGAACGAGGTGGCATCATTTGTGCACCGACTAGGGGGTGGGGCGATGAGGAATGGGTTCTATAATTTCATGTTAGGGTAGGATGAGCACTTGTGACATCCCAACATGAAAAATGACTACATGCATCCTAAGACCCATACTGAGCCCACCCCACCATCGAAATCTCCATGTTCTAGTAAGTTGGGATTGTCGGGTGCTGAGGTCTTCGAGAATCATTTATGCATAGGTAAAATGGTGTCCAATTATGTTTCAAATTTTCAGCCGCATAATTTGAGCGACTCGTACTAATATTACTTTTTTGCTTGGATATAGGTGTTCTTTTCAAACATATATGCATGCATTATTCTTTTTACGTGTATGCATGCGTTATAGCTATTCAGTGGATGACACGGAGATTATTCAAGATTTACAGTCAATTATTCTATTGTATTGTTGGAGGTGCTAACAAATTGTGCGGAATTTTGGCGGATGAAAGGATCATGCACTGGTAAATGCAATCAATCTTCTCTCTCTCTTGTACAAAGGTGAAGTCTAGTATAATGTGTATTGTGTCTTTCTTTCACTTGGCCTTGGACAGGGAAAGTTTTGATTTTATGATTTGGATGCTCTCAAAAAGTTGGATCATCTTTATGTAATTTGTACTTTCCTAGCAAAAGATTCTCATTTCCTTAATTTGTACACTTGTCAAATTATTCACCAAATTACTAGCATCGTTACCACAGATGTTTGAAAAGAGGGATTCTCATTTCTGTTACATCATTACACTTTCAACATTCTTTTAAGACAGGTTCTATATATGGCCCTCCATCTACATATCCAAGGTTCAAATAGCTGGAATTTCTCCTACATCTTTTTTATGGCAAATTAAGCAGGTTATGTACTCAAACATTTTCAAACATCTTTTTTTTAAAAGTAAGGCAAATTATGCGGGTTATATATATGGCAGTTGAATGTATCCAAGGTTCCATCTTTGTGTTCTAATAATGCTTTTATAGCAGATGCATGGCTGGTATCTCTTGATTCTTGGTTTCAATTAACTATGTCTCATCTGAATCTGACCACATCAAAAAGGGCTTCGCAAGTTCTGCTAAGGTAGAAAAGAAACAGCGAAATCGGGACAAATACAACCCACCTCTGCCGATGGATTTCGAAATCCAAAGATAGCATGTGGTTAGCCCACCCCACCTGGCCGATTAAATGAAACTTGCAATCTGAAACAGTTACATTCTTGCTAACCTGTGTTCTATTAAATCAACTCATACTAGGTCTCTTGTTTGTTGTCCCGAGTGCATGTCCAACATGTCATGTGCGTGCATGGTTGGGTGTCGTAGACGGCACAAGCAATGCAACTCCATCACAGCCATGCCCCTTGTATTATTTGGCTCATTGCTCCGGATGAGGTGACATCATGTGTGCACCAAGTAGGGATTTGGGTGATGAGGAATGGATTTCATGATTTTATCTGGGGGTTGGATGAGCACTTGTGACACCCTCACATAAAAAATGACTACACTTACTCCAAAATTCCATACTGAGCCCACTCCACCATTAGATTATGTATCTTCAGTTTATTGTATGGCAGAAAAATATAATTTTCTTGCATGTGATACTCTTTTGATAGGAACATATATATGAACACTTATTTTCTTCTACTGAGTCTCAGATAATGCCACTCATCTCAATATTTGATAATAAGTTGTTGTCTTTATTTTTCACATATAAGGAGTCCAGATTACCTTGGCACCTCTGCTGTCCATTTTCCACACATGTTGCTCTTATCATTCTTCATTCTCCAGGTTTGCTGCACCCCATGCACTTTTCTGTTCCATTCCATGATGAGTACATTTGTATATAGTTCAATTCTAGTCAACTGCATTTGCTTGTACAGTTGTTCATGTGCTCCGACCTTAGTCTGCATGTGCTCCGACCTTAGTCTTCATGTGCACTGACCTCATGAAGTACAGTTGTTCATGTGCTCCGACCTTAGTCTGCATGTGCCCCGGCCTTAGCCTACATGTGCACTGATTTTTTGAGGTTTCACTCTTACCTCAGGATTTATAAATACACATTCGTTCAAAGGCAGGTATTTTTTACTGTAGAAATAGCCACCTCAACAAAATAGCCCTACAACTCATTAGATTTAGATTGGAAAGTGCAAGATATAACATTTAATTTTATTCTTTAATTGGCATTTGTTTTGATATATAGTAATTTCAACCTGTGATATTTCTAATTTTTCCCTGTCTTCCATGGCTTTGCTACTGCTAGCATCTAAGTTGATGCTATCTGATGTGTCTTTTATGACTTGGATGGTTCAAATCCGAGGTCGGTCATCTCATATGACTTTTGGAAACACATATAACATCAGGTAAACAGTTTGCTAGTGCTTGACAGGGAGGGATGCAGTGGGAGACCACCTTCACTTTTTTTAATGTGAATATAGATGGTATGCCATTTGCTTTGCTTTGGACTTATGTATATGGCTAGCATTGTTCAGGGAGCCACCTCTCCTGTGCGGTAATACATTACAGTCAACTATAATTTTTGACTGATTTCATTTAACATGCTAAGGGGCGTGGGGATTCCAAATTACCATTTTTGGCTGATTTCATCCTGAATGCTTTTAACACTCCGGATCACATTCTCATGATCGTGTATTCTACACTAACTTGATCCTGCCAACTTCAGCCTCATTTTTATTTTGCATTGTGTGTCTTCAACAATTATGAAATTGCAGCAGTCATATGCTTTTTTTGACTGTACACTTGTTTGGTAGATACACATAAAACTGTATGCTTTTCATTTAAGTCACGGCTGTATGTTAAAGTAGAATCTTTTGTTTATTATCACTTGTCAATCTCAACAAGACAAGTTAGCTAAAGCATGCAATTTCTTTTGTTGATGTACTAGTAACCTGCAATCATATAGGTTAATATGCTTACCGGTGTGTGCTCTTTTGAAACAACCCATAGTAGGGCTCCATGGTTGTTGCCCCCGGTGCATGTCCAACATGTCATCATTGAGCATGGTTGGGTGTCGTAGACGGCATAGCAATGTAACTCCATCACAACTATGTCCCATGTGCACTTTGGGTCATTACTCCGGATAAGGTGACATCATGTGTGCACCGTCTACAGGTTGGGGCGATAAGGAATGGGTTTTATGATTTTATGTTGTGGTAGGATGAGCACTTGTGACACCCAACATGAAAAATGACTCCACATACCCCCAATACCCATACTGAGCCCACCCCACCATCGAACATAAATGATTTTCTCAACTGTGTCTAGGGGTGATCATTATTCGAGTTCAACCCGAAAACCAAACCGAACCGATAGATTTGGTTCGGTTTGGTTTGGGTTGAAATTTAAAAAAAATTGGTTTGGGTTCAAACCGAACCGTATTAAAAATTTGATTTGATTTGGTTTTAAAGTTCAAGAAACCGAACAAAACCGAACCGAACCGAATAATCTAAATTTAAGAATATTTTTATCAAATTAATATAAATGTATATGTAACTATAAATCCCAATTCAAAAGGTCCAATTTCCGCCATCCTAACGGGATTTCCGACTTTATAAAATAGGTTTCAAATCACCTTCTATTTTACTGTAACTGAAGTTCTTAATTTTTTATGTGAAAATATTATGGAGCTTGTTCTTACAAGTTACAACTTTTTATGTTATTTTTTTAATATTTATTTTATTTGGTAAAAATTCTTTTACCTTATCTTTCTCTACTGTTGTTTGAATCCAATCTAAATTCTAAAATGGGAGATGAATATGGTTCAAACCGAACCAAACCGAACCAAACCAAATTAATTCGGTTTGGTTTGGTTTCAAACTAGTTTGGTTTGGTTTGGTTCGGGTTGAAGCCTTAATTTGGTTCGATTTGGTTTGAGAAAAATTCTCTTCAAACCAAACCAAACCAAACCGTGCTCACCCCTAACTGTGTCTTCCGTACTGCTTCTATTGTGTCAAGTTCTCTCAACCCAGCTATAATCAAAATGTATACTCATTGCATGTTAGCCTATTTGTGCATTGTAAAGTGTTTGCAAACACTAGTTGTTGTCTTACAATTGTGCCTGTCATATGCTTTCAAGTTACATAACGTTTTCATCCTGTTTACAACTTTATATGAAGTGTAAGACAATAATTTTTTTTGTTGAAGTCTTAATCTACCAACTTGTTTAGTTTATTTTGCAAATGATATTAATTGCTCACTAGCCACATTCATTTGTACTCGTCGTGTGTTCTACTGTTAGTTTTTGCATATAAGTTTAATATCAATTGCTAGCGAAGAGGAGCCTAATCATCCTAGGGAAGGTCGGTAAGTTCACATTGAGCTGCTTTCCTTGTTTATTTTATAGTGGTCAGAAACTTAATTTTTAGATCCAACTTAAGTATTTGACATCTGGTTGCTTGTTTGCAGGTTTCGTACTGGTTAGCTAAATCATGATTCCCCAGAGAAGGAACAACGTAAACATACTCAGGACAAAAGAAGTGTGGCAGGCTTATACTTGTGGAAGTAGAGCATGTAATTTTGTGTCTCATCAGTCGAGTTATTTTTTTTAATTGAAAGGTAATACTTGCAAGGTGCGAAACGAGGGAATCCGTTCATCCCTTCATTGCAGAAGGGACAGGACGTGCCACCCCGGCCACCTGACAAGCGATTTTCCATTAAGAAGTGTAGAAAGAAAAAGAACATAACATGGGGGGACACAAGGGACGAGCAAAGTCCTGGGGAGGGGGAACACCCTGTCAAGGATGACAAGAGGGTCAATACAACACAACGGCGAAGTCCAAAGTAAAAGAGTGATGGGCTGAAGGAGTAGCAACATCACAAAGGGAAAAGCCCACAAAGAGCCCACAAACGCCCCAAGGAGACAAGTGGATCTTGAAGACGCTAGCGCGCAGATGGCGAGGGAATACATAAATAGAACAACATAAACGCCCCAATGGAGCACGTCCCACTTTCCAAGACGTGCTCCATTGCGGACACTCACCTCGATTGCAAGAACAAAAAATTTTCAAGGCACAGATTCAGTCGAGTTATTGTCTCTTCTACCATTGAGTGGAAGTAGAGCATGTAATTTTGTCAATCTCTCTTGTATGTAACATCTGTTTGGTTAGTAGATATAAGGGGGGCACGTCACAACCCATATGTGTGTAATTTACGAGCATGTAATATTTGTCAAGTTTAACTTTATCAAACATAAATTGTGTACTGTTCTTCATTTTAATAAAGAAGGGTGTGCAACAGTTTACACATAATGCGATGTCTTTTGTTTCGATTGTTTGGTATTAGTCATCTTTTAAAAATTAGTTATTCAAAATCAATGTAGGTATGGATATTTGTATAAATTAGCTTCATGTCAATGTGCAGTGATATTTTTATTAATGAAGTGTCATAAATTTTTTTATGAATGAAAAGATATCCATTTTTTTGAAGTGTAATAACATATTACGATAATGTTATTATCATAAGGATTGACAAGTTTTACCCTTTTCAAACCCGGACGAGAGAGAGACGAGTGAGAGTTATAGAGAGAAGAAATAAACGAGAGATACGAGACAGACGAGATAAATATATCATGAACATCATTATTATACAAGATAGATGAGATAAATTGAAGGTGAACAATCTTAAAATATAATAAAATTTAAAATGTTATTAATGAATGATATTATTATTATAATTAAAAAATTATAGAAAGTTCGACAAATATGTTTTTCAAAAAATGTACATTTAAACATGTAGACAGGAGAGTGAGAGAGAGAGACAGACGAGTACGAGCAACATACAGATAAAAGAGACGAGATAAAATATACCATGAATAATAAACATATTATCAAAACTTTAAATATTGATAAGAATAGAATTAAATAGGTGACGGGAATGTTGATAAAAATAGAACTGAATACAAATTCTATGTTAAATGCATTACAGATAATTTATTAGGTTGCTATTTATATTATATCTGCCATAATTTTATTGTAAACTAATTTATATATTTTAACTTTTACACCTTCACAATATATTTTTAAACTAACAATATTGTCATTTTAATATTTTTTATAATAATATCTATTATAATACTAATTAGAATATAACGGTATATACATTATTTAACATTAAATAATTTGTGTCTGTGAGAGAGAGAGTCACGTGAGAGAGAGGGAGGGAGAGAGAGAATGGAGAGATTGATTTAAAAAAATCATAAACAAAGGGCAATTATGGTATTTTAATTGTCATAATTATAGAGTTAACCCAATTGTTATCAAATCATATTGGAATAAAAGTAGGTTAGTCCACTTCTTTATTTTCAAGTTAACTATCTTTCTATCAAATCAAAATCAAGTTAATCTATGACTAAGTTAAGTGGGTTTACTTAACCCCCAAAATAGATAACCCATTTCCAAAGTGACGCTTTAGCCCCTCTTTGGTATTGGGTTAGCATTGAGTTAATCCAAAGTTAACCCAAAACTAACCACTTTTATGCTTTGGTTGATAGTTTAGACTAATCTGGTGTGTATTGGGCTAACCATGAGTTATCCCCATATTATGAAACCCTCCCGTATAGGTGGGTTTATAATGGGCATTAAATGAGCATTAAATGCACCTTCTCTCTCTCTCTCTCTCTCTCTCTCTCTCTCTCTCTCTCTCTCTCTCTCTCTCTCTTATTTATTGGTTAAAGTATGTTTAACATAAGATTGTTATAACTGTTATCATCTTTAAATTTTTAGTTAATAATATTAATGACAGTTTTATCAAAAGTTTTATTATTATAATGATATATTTAGCATATAAAAAATATTTTAAAAGATTCTTATGAGTTAAAAATAAACATATTAAAATAAATAGTATCTCTTAAAAATATTTGTGACTTTTAAATTTTAATTAATGAGATTAATGATGTTTTATCAAAAATTTATTTTCATGATATATTCAATTTATAGAATATATTAAGAATATTTAAAATTTTAAATAAAATATTTTTTAAAGATGAACAATAATCTAAACTCGTAATAATGTCGTTTTTGACTTTTACATTTTAATAAGTGAGATGATTGATGTTATTCATAAAAAAAAATAGTCTCATGTTATATTTAATTTATAAAATATAATTAAAATATTTAAAAAAATAAAACAAAATAATTTTTTAAGATGAATAGTAACTTTGGCCTATAATTAATGACGTACCTGTGTTTTGAGTTTTAATTAGTGAGATTAATTATATTTTATATCAAAAATATTTTTATTTTTATGATATTGTTTTTCATTTTTTATATGTTTTAGACTTTTTCAAATTCATAATTAATGTTGTTTTTGACTTTTAAATTTTCATTAGTTATATAATTGATATTACTGATCAAAATAAATTTATTTTTATGATATATTCAATTTATATTGCATATTAAAAATAATTTAAATTATAATCAAATAAATTTTTTTAATTAAAATATATACTTAAACTCGTAATTAATGTATGTTTGAGAGAGAGAGAGTGACGTGAGAGAGAGAGTAGAGAGAGAGGAAGAGAGATATATTAAAAAAATCACGAAGAAAGGATAATTATGATATTTTGGTTGTCATGATTAAAGAGTTAACCCACTTATTACCAAATCACACTAGAATAAAAGTAGGTTAACACAGTATTTTATTTTCAAGTTAACTATCTTTCTACCAGATCAAAATTGGGTTAATCCGGAACTAAGTTAAGTAGATTTACTTAACCCACAAATAGCCTAACCTCTTCTATATAGTCTAAAGATGGGCTAACTCAACCCGATTAAAGTAGTCTGGGGTTAACCCATTTTTGGTTTGATAGGAGGGTAGTTAATCTGGGAGTAAGGATGTGGGATAACCTATTTTTAATCTAGTGTGATTTGATAAGTAGTAGGCTAATCCAGTAATAATGATAAATAAAATATTATATTTATATATCATTTTGATTTTTTATATATCTCCCATTCTCTCTCTACCTCTCTTCTCTCTCCTCACATCACACTCTCTCTCTCACACACACATTAATTACTAATTTAGGTTACTATTCATCTTTAAATTTTTATTTTTTATTAATTTTAAATTATTTTTAATATATACTACAAATTAAATATATCATAAAAATATTTTTGATATAAAACATAATTAATCTCACTAATAACATCAATAATCTCACTAATTAAAATATAAAAATCAAAAATGGCATTAAATAAGAGTTTATGTTACTATTTATCTTTAAAACATTTGTTTTATCTTAATTTTTTAATATTTTTAATATATTATATAAATCGAACATGTCATGAAAATAATTTAATTTTGATAAATAACATCAATAATCTCACTAATTAAAATTTAAAAGTAAAAAATGATATTAATTATGGTTGTATGTTATCATTCATCTTAAAAAATATTTTATTTTAATTTTTAGATATTCTTAATATATTCTATAAATTAGATATATCATGAAAATAATTTTTGATAAAATATCATTAATCTCACTAATTGAAATTTAAAAGTCACAAATATTTTTTAAAAATATTATTTACCTTAATATATATTTTCAACTCATAATTTTTTAATAAATTTTATATGATAAATATATCATTATCATAATTAATTTTAATTAACATTAATGTGAGAGAGAGAGATAGAACGAGAGAGAGTCAGAGAGAGCGGGAAAGAGAGTCTGTGCGCGAGAGAGAGAGGGAGAGAGAGAGGAGAGAGAGCGCACGAGAGATAGAGAGAGGGTGAGTGAGAAAGCGCATTTGATGCGCATTAATGCACTTAGCCCCGTCGAAACCCACCTAAATGGGAGGATTTTCTAATCCCGGGGTAACCCATACTTAGCCCAAAACATAATCCGATTAACCTAAATCCACAACCAAAGCATAAAAATAGTTAACACAGGATTAGCTTTAGGCTAACCCATGACTAATCACATACCAAAGTGGGGCTAATGGGTCTAGCCCATTGGTTAACAATACACGTGGGTGATGATAGGATGTGCGCTGCGCTTTAGTGCACACTCAGATGTGGGGCAAGTTATGGCAAGTATTACTTGGCAATAGAAGGGCCGGGCATACATTAATGTATAGAAGCCCCGTGAGAGGTTTAAGGCCTGCGGTTCACAAAGCAGGTGTTGTTTGCATGCATGCACGGCTGTGCAAAGGGAGGAAGCTGACGGTGGAAGGAGATCACCTAGGGGCCGGCAAGTGATCACAATCATGCAGAGTTTACTCCACATATAGTAACTAGGAGAGACTCACGACCAGATTGCCATGCTAGTCATAGTCCTCTCTCTCTCTCTTGTGGTTACAAAAAGTCCATGTCTCAGCTTGTATCTCCTTCACAGTTAATTATATATTGAACCATTTGGTACTATTGCCTGCCAAAAAAGGGAGGAAAAAAAGATGGATTGCCATGCATGCATGCTGGTGATATAGACTCATAGAGGGAGGATAGTTGAGATGGGCAGAGCTCCTATGGGATCCCACGTACGATAGTGATACAAGTATAGATGCAGTGTGTGTGTTCGACGTAGGGTACTATCGGTTGGTCGATCAGTTGGGGTGACTTTGATAATGGAATAAGGGTAGCATAAGGTGAGTTATTCCGTCTATCTCTCCTTAATTAATCGAGTTTGGTAGTAAGGTTAAGTCAACTAAAATCGGTTAAGACTCTTATTTCCGAGGTTAACTCATTCGACTCTTTCACATGGAATGAGTTAACTCTACAATAAGAGTAAATTATCAAATTTAAAAAGAGAAAATTTTAAAAAATAATTCACTCAAGCCCACCACGGATAGTATATTCTAATTTGTTATCCAAGTCGCCTATGATATTTTTTTAGGTTGCGTACAATTAGTGAGGCATGTTTACTAGCCCTCAAGTAAGGATAACCTCAGAGTCGAGATGTATAGCAGTACACAAGTTGCCATTCATTACACCAATTATCTATGCATGTGGTGAAGAGTCAATTAATAAATATACAGAAATTACAGCTGAGATATGATCGAGCAGAGTGGATATACATCAATTGGTTCACCTTCATGATTGCTTGCGGAGTCAAGGTCAAGGTAACGATTGCTAGGCCAGGTGTCTTGATTCTTTTACAGGCCAAGTTTGAAAATAGGTTAGGATAGTGTATTATTCGGTGTCTTGATCCTAGTAGGTCAAGTTTTAAAATAGGTTAGGGTAAGGTGTTCGAGCCCAGAGGCTCCAATACACTACCCGACCCCGGGTTAGTGTTTTGTGGGCGAGATGAGAATGTGAGACCCACATTTCTCTTTCATAGAGTTTGGTATCCTATTCGAATGTCAAAATTAGCCGTAGAGTGTTAGGTTAGACATTTCAACAGTCATATGTCAAAGTTTAGAGGCAAACTCTCCAAATTGGATAAACGACGTACGTGCGGAATGGTAGATGAGCATGCATGAGACAACGGGCCCACGCCTGCATGGATGTGGATGGGTCACATACGCTAGGTCAAAAGGCAAACATGGTTTCTCCGATTAATTATATTATATGGTCACCATATCTGGACCAGCACAACTGAAGATATATATATATAATCAGTGGTTAAATATCTGAGAGAAAAGCTATGCAAACATATTGTTGTGAGATTTTTACGTACAAATCAGTGGTGAAATAGCAATTACAAATTTATCGCACTTGCACTTGACATTAATTTGGGCATGTGATCATTAAAACACGTTAATATATAGTGTGCAAAAAGACCATAGAATAATCTTTTTGCACACGATTTAATTAGTGCTCCTTTTACATAGAAAATGGTGTAAAAAACCATGCAATAATCTTTTTACATATTATTGATATTCTAGCGAAGACATTGCACACATATACATTAGACCGGACAATTATCAATTTAAAATTCGAATCGAATTCGAATTCGTATTCGTTTAATCAGATAATTATTCGAATAAAATATTTGACGGATAATTTATACGAATTCGAATATTGAGATATCAGTGTTGGATATTATCCGATCGAATATGAACTCTTAGATAATATCTAAGGATACACATATTCTATATATAATTAACTCAAATCTTAATATGTCGTTTGATTGCTCTTTTTTACCATTTTTTGTCTCAACATATAATTTTAAAAAAAGAACTTCACTTACACTCATTTGGTAAGTTATCTCATATTTTTTTAGGATGAAGTCTAATCTTTTGATAACATCTGTCAAAATAAAAATAACTTAAACTCTTTCTTCTTCTTTTTTTTTAAATAACTTACGACGGTCCCACACGGCTCACATGACTCACCTTTAAGTAAGCCTAACAATTATCCGTTTAAAATTTGAATTGAATTTGAATTCGTATTAATCGGATAATTGTCTGAATAAATATCTGACGGATAATTCGATTATCAGATACGAATTCGAATATCACATTGAAGAGGCGTGATCTCGTGTTGAAGCCTGAGCCGTCCGATCGAGGGCGATCGATGATTGCAGCCACACTGTAGTAGAACTCTGCAACGCGGGAAGAAAAAGGATCAGTGGGCCCAGGGAAGTAACAATGGGGAAAACCCAACGATGTCTAAGTCAGCAAGGTAATAGAGCTTTACACGAAGGAGGAGAAGAAGGAGACATGGGGTGGACATGAGATCGCTCTCCACCAATATGGGTGGCTGAGAGTGCTCCGAATGGTTTACCTTTCCGGAGAGCTTCCTTGGGTTTATATAGTGGTTCATTCTCTTTCAGGGGAAGAGGGAGTGTTTAGGGGGCGTTACCCCCTAAATGTGGGCTCTCCCCCGTTCGATGGTGTTTACCCTTCTCTTAACTCCCGGTCTTCCCTTGGTCGGTTACGCTCGACCGTCCCTTGGACTTTCCCTAAGCAACCGTTATTTGGACTCCCAAGCCAGGAAGCTGCATGGGCTATGTCGGTCCGAGTGAGTTGGGCTTCCTGATGAGTGGGCCCAATAAGGGGGTTGTCACTCGTTGGGCTCTGCGGGTCCTGTTGGGCCGTATTGGGCCACATATCTTTTGGGCCGCAAATCTACCCCTCTCCACTTGTCCCCCCCTCTACTCCCGAGCCAAGAGACGGGCTCAGAGAGTAGAGCGTATATAGGCTGGAGTTGTGGCTTGGATGGGGATTGGCCGTTGCGAGCTGTCCCTGCTTCGAGGTTTAGGGGCCATTAATACGTCTACCCTAGCATATGGGGGCTCGAGCGTAATGGTGATGTGTTATGCATCGGCTCGGGGGCACCCTTCTTAGAGTCTGAAACGTCGCGGTGGTTCTTCTTTGGGCCGCTTAGGGCCTATAAATAGCTTATGTGCTTGCGCTCCACGTTTCCTCCGTTTAGGGCTTTTTCCTTCCTTTGTCGCTTCCGTGAGTCCATAACGGGATTGATGCGATGAGCGGATAACCAGAGGGAGCAAGAGATAGCCAAAGCTCTCGCAGAACAAGCGGAGATCACCGCAGAGGTGATTCGCCAGCTTCCTCCTCCTACCAATTCGTCGGATTCCCGTGTCTCTTCCTCTTCTCCCCAACCTTCCATGGCGGAGCACAATGAAGAAGCCGAAGTCCAGGAGATTGAGCAGGAGGCGGGAGGTTCGGATCCGACGCCCAACCAATATCTCCGCAATGAACTGTCTGAACCAGCGGTGAAGGAGCTTGAGATTTACTTCCAACTTTCTTGGCGGTATTTCTTTTCTCCTGCTAAGCCCCATGAGTTTAGTTTGGTACTCGCTCGGGCCTTTTCTGTACCTATCTCTTGGCCTGGAAGTGTGGCTTTCATCTTCCTCTCCACCTCTTCGTTGCCAGGCTACTGGAATTTTACCAGCTAGCTCCCGTCCAGCTAGTCTCCAACTCTTATACTTTCATCTTTTCTTTCATCGTCCTCTGCCGCTTATGCGGCCTCGCCGCATCCCTCGACCTCTTTCATGCTTTCTTTGAGCTGAAGGAGCATACCCATGCCGGGAAGGGTTTCTATTACCTTCAGGCCAGGAGAGGGATGAATTGTGTTACACTCTCCCCTCGAGATTCTTCACATAAAGGGTGAAAAACCCAATATTTTTGGGTGGGTTCCAACAAGGGTTCAAGTTGGAATTTTCTCATTTTTCCGAACTATCACCCCGTATTCCCTGTGAAGCATCCGATGATTTCCTCAGAGATTGAGGAGGAGATTAAGATTCTTCAGAGTCAACGGTGGTCGACCGCGGAGCTAATGTCCCCATCCAATTTCCAGCACTACGACCGCTTCTAGTTATCTCCCGATGGTAAAAATTTTGGACACTTGGCCTTGTACATCATTTTGCCAACTTTTTGTTGATAGTTCGCCCTTGGTCGACAGAGCCTGTCCACGGTGCTAGCAAGGATCACCAAACGCCTGCGGAAGTCAACAATCGGGCAGAAGTGGCTGCCCAAGATGCCCCTCCGATCCCCGAGGGCCCCTCCTCTGCCCGAGATAAGGGAAAGAGGGTCCTTCTCTAGGGGGAACCAGAGCGACGGTGGTGAGGACACCAGAGCCAGTCGTCGATATCAGACACGCAGCACGACTCTAGCGACGCCGACCTCCTTGTGGCTGGGTGATAGCATGGAGTCCCCACCTGGGTATTGAGTTTTTTTTTATGTTAATTATGAGTGTCTTGGTGTGTATTTTAGTATTTATGAGTGTAATGGGTCAAGCTTGTAATATGGGCTATAATTCATGTAAGGGGTCCAATTTCTACATTGGGCCTCAAGACCATTAGGAGCCCAATTGGACCTTCTAGAAGACTTGGACAATTGGGCCAAGGAGACAAAGGCAGAGGATTCCCCCTCTTCGTCCCCCATGCTTGTCCCCCACCTACCCTTAATGTGACGACCCAGAGCTCCGGATACCGATAACATCGATACACCGATACCAAGAACTAGGGAAGCCACCCAAGAGGCTGATGAGGCCCCTGAAGGGTTAAAGGAGTTTGCTTAGGAGTTGCATAACGAATTGAGACCGCAGGCGCGTAATATTAATTAGGACAACAATTAATAAATAAGTGCGGAAGTAATTTAAAATATCAGAGTGGTAAAATATATACAATAGTCCAGATTTACAAATAACAGAGGTCCACTGTACAACTACACGGGGCATACCCCGGCTCAAAAGAACAAAAAGACAAACCGACAGGAGCTGGCACTCTAACGACGGTCGGCACAACCACGAGAAGGACCAGCAGACGACAGGGGCGGCTCACCTGAAAGGAGAAAGGGTGAGTCACAGCCAGACTCAGTAGGGGTCACGCGGATCCCTACCTCAACTAAGCAGACAAGCAGGCAAATGTAAAAGCAATTAGAGCATGCATTTAATTAATAACCAGGTAGATGCACAAATTAATAAATAATAACGACAGGAAATAGTGTCAGGAGCTAAATCTACCAATAGAATAAACCAACACTAACCAAGTGAAGTGAGAGACGGAACGACCCACTAGAAGAACAAGACCAGATGCGTCCACCGACGACTTATACTGCGTCTCGGCAACTCGCAAGTCTGGAACGTGACAAGCGAGAGGCGTAACAGGACCAAACCAAGTACTAGTCAGAGCAACACTCGTCAGTGCCAGTCCAAGTCTCCGACCTCATGCGCACACACTGACTCCTGCCTAGAGCAGGCCTCTAGCTAGTTCCCCCCCCGTTGGACGCAACGGTAACCGCAGGGGCCCACGGTAACTAGCTTACAAACCGTTCATTGGGAACACCCCTCCACCTCTCCCGGGTGGGACGACACGCTCAGTCGCTGGGCTACGACTATTGGTTCCATCACAAGGAAAGAGAAAGTAATTCCATCGGGATCTAATAACAAGCCATCGTTCATAAAATAACTTAAACATGGCACATATATATCGTGGAATGCATTAGAAATTGACCATGCATGCTTTTAAAAACTAGGGGAATGTAACGGTCTAGGTCTGCCACGTCACAGGGTGTGACGGTCGGGGAAGGGGGCGCTACAGGTCGGTGACGCGTCCCAGGCGGACCGTCAGATCCAGGCTGTAACGCGCCAGGGCAGGGGCGTTACGCGAACGTAACGCGCCTCCCCTGAGCCGTTACGCCACGCGAAGCCATAAAGTATAGAGTTTTCTACAACGATCAGGCAGGGTGTGACGCACGCCCGGAGGCGCGTCACGAGGCCCTGACGGCCGCCCGACGGACCGTCAGGCCAACCGCCTTACCAGGTCAACTATAGTCAAATGAAATGTAACGGTCGTGGGCTCGACCGTTACACAAACTGTGACGCACCTACTTAGGTCCGTCACAGGACTGTAACACGTCCCATGAGAGCCGTTACCAATGTGACGGCCCCTGGTAGGACCGTCACACCGCCTGGGTTACAGACGAGTTAGGTTCAAAACTGAACTCCCTCCCAGTCGAGCCGGATCGACGGGAAAACATGGAAAAGCTGTAAAACCTGCCAAACCACAACATTCTACAACTAAGCATGGCATTGAAATTTAAAAATAACGCCTATAACAATTAATTTCACAAAATTAAGCATAAATAGGCTAATATGGAGTTTTGCATGGAAAACGAGGAAAAGGGCCGTGCATGTGCGTGCATGTGGCGTCAAAATGATCCTAGCGACGCAGGGATTCCATCCCCCTACCTTGATCGCGACGAAGACGGTGATTCGGTGCCGAACGGATGAAGGGACGCCGCGGCTACACTTGGCCCCACACGCCTCCACGTACCGCGGATCGAGACAAAGCTGGCATCCACGCGATCCTCGCGTTGAGCCCGTCCCGTCGGTACCTCCCGTGCCTCGATCGGGGCCCGTCCGGACCGAATCCGAGAGAGAGAGGGAGAGGAGAGATCGTGAGAGGGAGAGAGGAAGAGAGAGAACGAGTGAGGGAGAGAGAGTTCGATGGGGGATATATATATATATATATATACTATTATTATTTTTTGAAAAGTTAACTCTAATTGCCATTAACCTTAAATAAATTCCAATAAATGCCAAACGAACGCCTAAAAATCCGCAAAAATAGCCAAAACGACCAGGACAAAGCCTAGATCCGAACTGCTACGAATCTGCTAAGGCACGAGCGCTACAGTCCCTCCCTCCTTAAAGAAATTTCATCCTCGAAATTTAAACAGAAGGCGAAAGGAGGCAACTGCAAAATTAAAGCATACCTTGGAAATAAAAGGCTGGCTTCCCGCGTGGCATAAAATAGACTCGCTTGTATCTGCAGTCAACCACGGCACCATACAATTCCAACCAGTCCATGCCTAGAATAGCGTCATATTCGGCCAATTTCAATGCATAATGCTTCACAGGCATCTGCCGATTGCTGACGACAACAGGGAAATCTTCCAGGCACACCGGAGTGGACATGAAATCTCCAGAGGGTAACTCCACGAGCAAATTACAAGACACTTCGGTCATCGGCTCCCCAATGCAAGCAAGAAAATCCTCGGACACAAAAGAATGAGTTGCACCAGAATCGAAAAGAACATGAGCTGGACGACCGAAAATTGAAACCGTACCTTCTACCAGATTAGCTGCCACAGCTTCTGCACGGGTGATGTGAGTGACCCTGCCTCTCGGAGGACGGCCGGCTGCAGAAGACTGCTGGGAAGGAACTGGAGCAGGTAGATAAGACGGCTGAGGTTGAGGCGGCGGAGAAAGATGAAACTGAGGCTGCTGCGGCTGGGTAAACTGCGAGAACTGCATCTGTTTCGACTTCAGCGGGTAGTCTCGGACTACGTGACCCGGCTGATCACAGCGGTAACAGACGATCGACAAAGAACACGGCACGCCTGGATGACTACCACCATACCTCGAACACAGACGTTGCTGACCACCTGAAAACTCTTGACGCGGTCGAACAGAAGGAACGTATAGCTGACTTGAATCGGAAGGCGCCGAATGCTCAAACTTCCTCTTCGACTTCTTATTCTTGAATTGCCGGAAACGGGAATCAGAAGGAGAAGAGACACCGCTGACAGCAGGAACGACAGAAGGAACTCCTGGGACAGACGGCTGGTAAGTCGGCTGAAACTGCACAGTTGGCTGCACCATTCTGACCTGAGAAAGCCCTCGAGTCCTCGCCATTTCCATCTTCACTGCAACAGCAGCCTGGTACGCCGAATCCAACTCAGACACTAGGGTAGCAAACAACGGCAGGCTCAATTCCGCTTTCAGTCCGCGCAGAAACTGCTGAGTCTTCATAGCTTCATCAGCAAAAATATGGGGCGCGTACCTGCCCAATTCGATGAACTTATCTCGATACTGCAACACAGTCATTTCACCTTGCGTCAGCTCTAGAAACTGATACATCTTTGCTAACTTAAGGCAGGCTGGAGTGTAAGCACGCTCGAAAGCAGCAACGAACTCTGCCTAGGTGATTTGTCGAAGCGGACGGGAACGGAAGGCAACCTCCCACTCTATAGTCCACCACGTGCGTGCGGTACCTTGAAGCTGATAAGTAGCCAACATGACTCTCCCATCATCCGCGCACTCCATCGATTGGAACACACACTCAGTGGCATCGAGCCACGATCTAGCTGCCTCCGGATCTGATTGACCCTCGAAAGTCGGTGGGTGGAACAGCAGGAATTTCTTTAACGCTCTACCATGGCCACCGGGCACTTCTTCATGCGGAGCAGGGTTGACAGAGAATGGCACAGCTGGGGGAGAGGAAGTGCCACTCTCCTCCCGAGGAGCCTGAGCTTTCTTCCATCCACAAGGCAACATCTTGAATCTAGGAAACACACGATAACGGAAAACCATCAGTAATCACGAGAAACATCCTAAGCCAGCAATAGACGACTCAGTGGACTTGCTCTGGACCAGCGCAAGTTCCAATTCCTAATACAAATCCCCAACACAGCTCTGATACCAACTGTGACGAACCAGAGCTCCGGATACCGATATACCGATAACATCGATACACCGATACCAAGAACTGGGGAAACCACCCAAGAGGCTGATGAGGCCCCTGAAGGGTTAAAGGAGTTTGCTGAGGAGTTGTATAACGAATTGAGACCGCAGGCGCACAATATTAATTAGGACATCAATTAATAAATAAGTGCGGAAGCAATTTAAAATATCAGAGTGGTAAAATATATACAATAGTCCAGATTTACAAATAACAGAGGTCCACTGTACAACTACACAGGACATACCCCGGCTCAAAAGAACAAAAAGACAAACCAACAGGAGCTGGAACTCTAACGACGGTCGGCACAGCCACGAGAAGGACCAGCAGACAACTGGGGCGGCTCACCTGAAAGGAGAAAGGGTGAGTCACAGCCAGGCTCAGTAGGGGTCACGCGGATCCCTACCTCAACTAAGCAGACAAGCAGGCAATTGTAAAAGTAATTAGAGCATGCATTTAAATAATAACCAGGCAGATGCACAAATTAATAAACCAGTCAGAGCAACACTCGTCAGTGCCAGTCCAAGTCTCCGACCACGTGCGCACACACTGACTCCTGCCTAGAGTCAGGCCTCTAGCTAGTCCCCCCCCGTTGGACGCAACGGTAACCGCAGGGGCCCACGGTAACTAGCTTACAAACCGTTCATTGGGAACACCCCTCCACCTCTCCCGGGTGGGATGACACGCTCAGTCGCTGGGCTACGACTAGTGGTTCCATCACAAGGAAAGAGAAAGTAATTCCATCGGGATCTAATAAGAAGCCATCGTTCATAAAACAACTTAAACATGGCACATATATATCGTGGAATGCATTAGAAATTGACCATGCATGCTGTTAAAAACTAGGGGAATGTAACGGTTTAGGTCTGCCGCGTCATAGGGTGTGACGGTCGGGGAAGGGGGCGCTACAGGTCGGTGACACGTCCCAGGCGGACCGTCAGGTCCAGGCTGTAACGCGCCAGGGCAGGGGCGTTACGCGAACGTAACGCGCCTCCCTTGAGCCGTTACGCCACGCGAAGCCATAAAGTATAGAGTTTTCTACAACGATCAGGCAAGGTGTGACGCACGCCCGGAGGCGCTTCACGAGGCCCTGACGGCCGCCCGACGGACCGTCAGGCCAACCGCCTTACCAGGTCAACTATAGTCAAATGAAATGTAACGGTCGTGGGCTCGACCGTTACACAAACTGTGACGCACCTACTTAGGTCCGTCACAGGACTGTAACGCGTCCCATGAGGGCCGTTACCAATGTGACGGCCCCTGGTAGGACCGTCACACCGCCTAGGTTACAGACGGGTTAGGTTCAAAACCGAACTCCCTCCCGGTCGAGCCGGATCGACGGGAAAACATGGAAAAGCTGTAAAACCTGCCAAACCACAACATTCTACAACTAAGCATGCCATTGAAATTTAAAAACACCGCCTATAACAATTAATTTCATGAAATTAAGCATAAATAGGCTAACATGGAGTTTTGCACGGAAAATGAGGAAAATGGCCGTGCATGTGGCGTCAAAATGATCCTAGCGACGCAGGGATTCCATCCCCCTACCTTGATCGCGACGAAGACGGCGATTCGGTGCCGAACGGACGAAGGGACGCCGCGGCTACACTTGGCCCCACACTCCTCCACGTACCGCGGATCGAGACAAAGCTAGCGTCCACGCGATCCTCGCGTCGAGCCCGTCCCGTCGGTACCTCCCGTGCCTCGATCGTCCGGACCGAATCTGAGAGAGAGAGAGGGAGAGGAGAGATCGTGAGAGGGAGAGAGGAAGAGAGAGAACGAGTGAGGGAGAGAGAGAGTTCGATGGGGGAGAGAGAGAGAGTGAGAGAGAGAGAGAGAGAGAGAGATATATATATATATATATATATATATATATATATATTATTAATATTATTATTTGAAAACTTAACTCTAATTGCCATTAACCTTAAACAAATTCCAATAAATGCCAAACGAACGCCTAAAAATCCGCAAAAATAGCCAAAATGACCAGGACAAAGCCTAGATCCGAACTGCTACGAATCCGCTAAGACACGAGTGCTACACTTAATGGGGAGTGTCCCCTCCTTGTTCTCCATGCTTGTCCCCCACCTACCCTTAATGGGGGTGTCCCCTCCTTATCCCCCATACTTGTCCCCCACCTACCCTTGACCAATATTAGTGGATGTCCTTTGGTGTTAGTAGATGTCCTTTGGTCTAGATCTAGGGTGTGGCTATTTATAGTCTCTTGTATCAATTGTGGAAAAACTAATGAAGAAATTGAAGTGAAGTTCATTTGGGCACCCCCCCTCTCTCTCTTGTGTTCTTGAAGTTCTTCCCTCTCCCACCTCCAATCTCTTCTAGATCTGAGTTCCAATCTTCTATCTCCCTCAAATTTCTCTTTCCTCCTCTCTTCCGCTATCTTCTGTGATCGTTCATCGCTGCCGCCACTGCCGTTCGTGCTGCCGTTGAGCCACCACAAGCCGGTCATCTTCTTGCTGCCCCGAAACTCAGAGTTGCAGGATAGTAGCCCGGAGAAGGATCTGGTACAGGAGATCCGACCGTTGGATCGTCACGAAACATTAAGGGTAGGTTTCTTCTGTCTTAGGCCATTTCCAGTTTAAATTTGAGGTCAATCAGAGTTCATTTCGACCATTTCCCAGCCACCAGTTCATCTTCCCCAAAATCTGCCTGTGAGAAGATTTGCGAAATAGATCTTGGCATCCGATTTTTCTCACCCATCAAATGTTGTCCAAATTTTACAAAAGAGCTATGTGCATCTCCAACACCCTCCCCTCTACTTACCATAAAAATCCCAAATCCTAATTCGTCCATTTCATCCGTGGTCAAATCCCTTGATCAAGGGGTTCAAGTTATGTCCAGTATGTTCTGTATTTCGGGATAGTGTGATCAGTCAACTAGCAGTGGTTTTAATTTCAAATCCAGCCATTTGATGAGTTTGTTCTTCTAATATGTCGTAGTATTTTGAGTCCTCTTTCCAACGGTACCCTTTGTGTCCCGATCCGACGTTGCGATTGAGCGTACCACCCAATCTTGTTGGAGCACACAATTCTGGCCAAAAATACAGCTGCGGGACAGTCTTGGGAACAAATCCCAAGAAAATTGCCCGCCTCCACTCCGGTGATCACCGCTCTCGGGGATCAACCCGGGCCACTCCAGGAGCGCCCCCGCCACTTGCTGCAGCCAGGAGCCGCCCTGGACGTCGTCGTACTAGCAGCGAGTCCCACGTGCCATCCTGCGAGCCAGAGTGAACAGAGCCGAACCGGCCGACCGCGTCCGCCCGAGCGCCACCGACTGCTGCCCGCCAACCCGAGATTGGTGCTCTCGGACCCCACGTGTCGCATGTTACCTCCCTGCATGGTGTGGGCTTAGCATTAATTCTATAATTATTAATTATTGCTATATCGGGAGTTCCGGATCTCGGCCGGGAAGTCTTCCCCACGCCCCGAGTGTGGAGGTACACTCGCCACCCCCCTCTTGTCCTATTTTCTTTTCTAGTATACGTTCTAGATGCCGCTGTATGTGAGTAGGATATTTTATTAGCTTGTTATATTTTAATCACCGCTGCGAGAGAGAGAACGTGACCCGTCCCGTGACTAGATCCGAGCACGGAAGAGCTGACTACCCTACTCACTGCCGGTTCCTCAATCGCGTAGGTCCCACGTTTCCCTCGCTTGGGACGAGTTGCGAGCTAGAGTCCCAGGCTTGCGTTTTGTCCCGCATCAAATTGGTATCAGAGCGGAAGGTTGAGTCTAGGGTAGTCTTGTTTAAAAACACAAAAAAAGAGTCATTTAAGTCGGTCTAAGGTTGCATTGCATACCTTTATTCGGTATATAAATAGGTGTTGCCTGACCGTTAGGTTATGTCTATCAGGAAGGTGATTCACTCGCGTGAGAGGATCTTAGGATTCCCGGACTCCGTCAGGTACCAGATATGGGTTGAGTCTAGGTTTGTAGTCGAGTCCGCATTTTACCCTTTTCACTATTTCGAGTCAAGTATAGGTGTTTTAGTTTGCATAAGTTTTTGCATATAACAACAAAAACAAAAAAAATGCCATTGCATGTCCATTCCTAGGGGATCCAACCCCATCTTTGCCACTATGGCCAACCCATGCACCCCTAGTAGGCATGTCCAAGGCAATAGGTCCGTGATTGAGTACATTCGGGACTATGATACGTATCGGTTGGGATATAAATTTAGAGAGGAGAGCACCACGACCGCCTTTCAGTTTCGGAGAGGTTTGCGGCTTCACTTTCAGATTGAATGTCTTTGCCGCGACGCGTTCACTCTGGCACAATCTTATCTGGTCGCTCTAGAGGTTGAGCCTTTCGAGGCAAGGTTTGATGCCGCCTTTTGGCAAGCATCTACCTCTCAGCCGAGTCCCAAGCTGGTTAGACAGCCTACTCCACGACCTTCTCCACCCCAGTCGGGGAACCCCTCACCTAGTGCTCCTTTGCCATCTACGTCCGATCTTTATTTGGAGCCACCTCAGCCCGAGCCACCCGTGTTTCTAACGGGAAAGCTTTTCATCGCCGAGCCATTATTTAGTTGGCTCAAGATAGGCTTGGTCCATAGAGCATCATGCTATCCATCCATGGGCCCCACACTACCGTTAGTGTCAGTCAACTCCTTCCATACCACATTCCAGTCTAGTCACCATGTTGATACATTGGATGACCTTCTTACGGGATTAGACCGACAGTTGAAGTTGACATACTTATTGGCCCCAAGCTTCGACTGACCCACAGGTCGTACCTTCGCCCATCCCGCCTTGGGGTCTATTACCTCCGTGTGCACCGTGGGTCGTGTCACCACGGAGATTCTCCTACTCCTTCCCTTACCGGCCGAGCCAAACTTCACACTCTTTTGCCAGAGGGAGGAACCATATTTTCCCCATGAGATCACCGTCCCTTTTACCATAACGGATGAAGGTGCCCATCTACACCTTCAAGAATTTTCGACTTGGGAGTACGACATGTGGGAATCCAGTTCGAGGGGTCACACTTTCTTTGATCCCTTCGACCCCTTCCCTAGTGAGCCTTATGACCCACTCTATCCATTCCACCGTGTTAGGGAAGTCTACTACCCCACCCCTTCCCCACGGGCTAGTCCACCTACACTCAGCCAAGGGACCGTTCCACGGTCATCATATAGGGGTAAGGAAGAAGCTGCATTCGGCACTCCTAGTCCTCCCAAACCTCCCAAACCCAAAGGGCAACCGCATGCTAGGGACATACTAGGGTGTCTAGGGAGTTCAACGTTCCACCAACCTCCGGTTGCATCATGTGTATGCACATCATACATTCGGGTGTCCCGGTCTCCCATAGCAAATGCATGGGTCTGCATAGTGTTAGATTTATCTAGGACATAGAGTGTGTTATTTTTATAGTTTGTTAGGAGTCTGCATGCATCGAGTTGTGTCAGTTTCATGTCAGCTCGCAGTGTTAGTCCCTTTAGAGAATGTGGGATCAGCTCAAGTCTTAGATCTAGTCACATATAGGGATCCGGCGGTGATTCCTAGTGAGTCTTTGAGCCACCTCCCTTCTTTGAGAGTGACCCCACCCAAGAGTGTCCACCTCCAGCCTTGTTACCTCAGCAGCGAGAGCAGATAGAGTGTATACTGGATGAGCAGGTGACGACTACTCGAGGCGGAGTGTACCAACTCTATCTGGTGCGATGGAGGGGACAGCCCGCCTCCGATGACACCTGGATCACCCGGGCAGAGTTACAGATGATAGATCAAGATCTGTTGGATCGATAACAGAGCGACCAGGACCCCTACTCGACAGGGTCGAGCTTCTCCCACCCGGGGAGAATTGGTGAGGACACCAGAGCCAGTCGTCGATATCAGACACGCAGCACGACTCGAGCAACGCCGACCTCCTTGTGGCTGGGTGATAGCATGGAGTCCCCACCTGGGTATTGAGTTTTTTTTATGTTTATTATGAGTGTCTTGGTGTATATTTAAGTATTTATGAGTGTAATGGGTCAAGCTTGTAATATGGGCCACAATTCATGAAAGGGGTCCAACTTCTACATTGGGCCACAAGACCATTAGGAGCCCAATTGGACCTTCTAGAAGACTTGGACCATTGGGCCAAGGAGATAAAGGTAGAGGATTCCCCCTCTTCGTCCCCCATGCTTGTCCCCCACCTACCCTTAATGGGGAGTGTCCCCTCCTTGTCCCCATGCTTGTCCCCCACCTACCCTTGACCAATATTAGTAGATGTCCTTTGGTGTTAGTAGATGTCCTTTGGTCTAGATCTAGAGTGTGGCTAATTATAGTCTCTTGTATTAATTGTGGAAAAACTAATGAAGAAATTGAAGTGAAGTTCATTTGGGCACCCCCCCTCTCTCTTGTGTTCTTGAAGTTCTTCCCTCTCCCACCTCCAATCTCTTCTAGATCTGAGTTCCAATCTTCTATCTCCCTCAAATTTCTCTATCCTCCTCTCTTCCTCTATCTTCTGTGATCGTTCATCGCTGCCGCCACCGCCGTTCGAGCCGCCGTTGAGCCACCACAAGCCGGTCATCTTCTTGCTGTCCCGAAACTCGGAGTTACAGGATAGCAGCCCGGAGAAGGATCTGGTACGGGAGATCCGACCGTTGGATCATCACGAAACATTGAGGGTAGGTTTCTTCCGTCTTAGGCCATTCCAGTTTAAATTTGAGGTCAATCAGAGTTCATTTCGACTATTTCCCAGCCACCTGTTCATCTTCCCCAAAATCTGCCTGTGAGAAGATCTGCGAGATAGATCTTGGCATCAGTTTTTTCTCACCCATAAAATATTATCCAAATCTTACAAAAGAGCTATGTGCATCTCTGTCACCCTCCCCTCTATCCACCATAAAAATTCCAAATCCTAATTCGTCCATTTCATCTGTGGTCAAATCTCTTGATCAGGGGTTCAAGTTATGTCCAGCATGTTCTGTATTTCGGAATAGTGTGATCAGTCAACTAGCAGTGGTTTTAATTTCAAATCCAGCCGTTGGATGAGTTTGTTCTTCCAATATGTCGTAGTATTTTGAGTCCTCTTTCCAACGGTACCCTTTGTTCCCCAATCCGACATCACGATTGAGCGTACCACCCAATCTTGTTGGAGCACGCAATTCTGGCCAGAAATACATCTGCGGGACAGTATTGGAAACAAATCCCAAGAAAATTGCCCGCCTCCACTCCGGTGATCACCGCTCCCGGGGATCGACCCGGGCCACTCCAGGAGCGCCCCCGCCACTTGCTGCAGTCAGGAGCCGCCCTGGACGTCGCCGTACTAGCAGCGGGTCCCACGTGCCATCCTGCGAGCCCGAGTGAACAGAGCCGAACCGGCCGACCGCGTCCGGACGAGCGCCACCGACTGCTGCCTGCCAACCCGAGATTGGTGCTCCCGGACCCCATGTGTCGCCTGTTACCTCCCTGCGTGGAGTGGGCTTAGCATTAATTCTGTAATTATTAATTATTGCTATATCGGAGTTCCGGATCTCGGCCGGGAAGTCTTCCCCACGCCCCGAGTGTGGAGGTACACTCGCCACCCCCCTCTTGTCGTATTTTCTTTTCTAGTATACGTTCTAGATGCCGCTGCATGTGAGTAGGATATTTTATTAGCTTGTTATATTTTAATCACCGCTGTGAGAGAGAGAACGTGACCCGTCCCGTGACTCGATCTGAGCACGGAAGAGCTGACTACCCGACTCACTACCGGTTCCTCAACCGCGCAGGTCCCACGTTTCCCTCGCTAGGGACGAGTTGCGAGCTAGAGTCCCAGGCTTGCGTTTTGTAACGACCTGAGAATCCGATTACCGGGAAGGCCCGATAACCCGAGACTCGCATCGCCACTCACGAGCCCGAAGACTCGGAAGGGTTAAAGGAATGGTGTGGAGACTACACAAGTATCACAAATAATTGTAGAATTAAACAGTTATAATATTAAGCAGGAAATAAATTAACATTTTACATGGTCCACAATATATAAATAACAACAACAGTAGTCCACAACTAGTACATAGACAAGAAAGAAAAGTACAGCTACACGGGACATACCCCGGCTCTGACCTCTGGCACTACCTCGGGGCACCCACACCACGTTGCACCCCAGACGCGCTCCCCTGGGGCGGCGCCTCACCTGAAACACGGTGAAAACACGCAGGGAATGAGTCTCAGAACAAGACTCAGTAGGGATCACTCGAACCCTACCTCGTAAAACGGGAAACCACTACGCTAGCGGTAGGAGAGTACCTCGGAAAGGAAAGCCATGTACTCTACAAAACAACACGGTGCGACAACCGAAGCTCAACGGTCGACCCGGCAAGGAAAACTCGAAGGTCGAAGAACAAAACTGACAGTCTGACACTCCGTACTCGACAGGAGTACTCCCACTAGAAGTACAGCCGGTAGCGTCCCCTGACGACTTACACCGCACCGCAGGTGAACTGCCTGACGTGGTAGCGCCTACCCAAGGCACGAACACCGAACAAGTAACCACAAACAAGTGACTAGCTGGGGTCTCGCCCGTCGACGTGGGTCCAACCGCCCCCAACCACGTGTGCACACACAGACCGCGCGTCCCTGGTCTGGCCCTCTGACCGGTTTTCCCCTCAGCCGGACTCTGGCTGCAATACGTGGGGCCCGACGACAACTGGTCCACAAACCGTCCCTAAGGGTAAGCCCGTACACCACTCCCTGGTGCGACCAGCACCGCGTACTGGTAGGCTACGACTAGCGGAGGGTCACTGAAGGAGTAGACTCTCAAGTCAATGGAAAACAACGTCCGCATCCAACGACGCACGGGGACCACACCACATACCGGCCCCGTCGCACGGTTACAGACTGTGACACCCCCACGCAGGCGCGTCACGGGGTGTGACTGTAATGTCCCGGATCTTTCGGATCCTTCGTTATGGGTCCCGGATCTGGTTTGTCAGGGTGTTCGACCCTGTTGTGTCTGAAATTTCATTTCGGACATCTTTTGTGTTCGGATCGGCGCGATCCGGAGTCGTTTCGGAGGCCCGGAGTGTGTCCGCGGCTTTTCCGTGCGCGTTTTTCCGATTTCCGCGTACGAGTTTCGGCGAGTCCTTCGGAACCCTTGTAGCGGGTGAACCGGGTCGTTCACCAGCCCGCGAGTGGTACCGTTGCGATCAACGTGTCGAGACGGTCGAGGAGGTGTATTTTTCTATTTTTCGGTATTTTTGGCATTTTTCGGATTTTCTATTTAAAGCCTTTTTCTTTTTCTTTTTCTTCCCTTTTTCTTCTTCCTTCTTTCCCCTCCCGTGAGCGCGCAACGGTCACCCCCCTTTTTCCCCTCCTTGCCCGTTGGAACCTCGCGGCGGCCCCTTCCCCTCCGGCGACGGGTGGTGGACCTTGGCGGCAGCGTAGTGACGACGGCGGCGGCGAGAGGATCGCGGCGGTGCCCCCATTGGCGCGTGGTTGTGGAGTTCGTGGTTGAGCTAGATTTGAAGATCGGCGGCGATTCGGTGGATTTCGAGCTTCCTTGAGGTAGGGGGACGAATCCTTACCCTCTTTCTAGCATTCCCCGTGATTTCTAGGCCGTGGAGAGGCCGAGAGGGGCTAGATTCATGCCGGGAGGGTTATTTCCATGTTTGGGGTTTGAGCGCCGGATCCGTCGATTCGTGGGGTTTTTGATCGATTTGGGGGCTCTAGATGCATGCTAGGTCGTTGTGGGGTGATTCCCCATTATTTTCCCTTCACCAAAGGGGGTGAATGGGCGTGGTTTTGTGATTTCCGGCCGTAGTTCGCGAATCGGGCTCGGCCCGATGTCGCGCTATAGTCCAGTGGCGCGTTCTTGATGAACGCGCTGTGTCGTCCGAGCATGTCCGTCGGAGAAGACGAACAGTAAGGCGGTGGGGGAACGCGCCTGGTTCGGGTAGCGCGATCTCCAGATCGCGCTATCCAAGACTAGCGCGTTCAGATTGAACGCGCTAGCCTTGGGCAGCGCGACATGGAAGATCGCGCTAGCCAAAGCTAGCGCGTTCTTCGGTGTCACGCTAGGGATACCTAGCGCGACCTTTTCCTTTCCCCGAACCGTGTTTTGCGGGTAGCGTGACCTCCGGTTGGATGGTTTTGGACCCGGTTGTGGCGTGGCCCTAGGGATGCCGTGGGCACCCAGTGAGAGCCACAGGGGCGCCCGGGGTTCCTCGGAGAATCAGTTACCTAGGTAGGGGTGCCGCGTGACTTGAGGGATGGTCGGACCTCATGCGTGTCCCCGGCTTCCGTACCTACCGTAGGATCATCGAGAGTCTGTGCTAGTGCTTGGTCGGTGGTTTCCGTGGATTAGTCCTTACTTCCAGTGACCTGTCCACTAGTCGTAGCTTTCTGCGCACGCGTGTGCGGACCCACCTGGGAGTGGTGGAGAGCGAGACCCAGTGTGACGCGGTTTTTAGGCTGGTTACCGTAGGGCCCCTTGCCTTTGCCACCAGAGTCCGGTGGGGGGGAAAACCAGCTAGAGGACCCGACCTAGAGCAGATGGTCTGTGTGTGCACACGTAGTTGGGGGCTTAGGGCACGCACTGACGAGTGCGACCCCAGCTAGTCCTTGTTGTGGTACTTGTTGCGTGTCTGAGTCTCACGCCCGGGGCGTTGTAGCTAGACACTTGTGACGCGGTGTAAGACGTCAGGGGACGCATCCGGTCGTTCTTCTTGTGGATGGTGCTCCTGTTCACTGGCAGGCGTGGACTCGTGTTTTGTTGGACCGAGGTTCCGTACTACGGTACCGTTAGAGTAGACGACTTTTCCGTTTATTTACTTTAGCTTGTCGGTTCTACTGTACTCTCGGTTGGTAGGGTTATCTTCTTCTTCCTCGTTTTCCGTGCGAGGTGGGGATTCGTGGGATCCCTACTGGGCCAATGAGATGAGGCTCACCCCTGCTCTTCAGGTGAGGCGGGGTCGGCGGGAGGCGCGGCCGAGTTTCAGCGTGGGTCTTCCAGCCAGGGTTAGTTGCCAGTCTGCCAGAGCCGGGGGATGCCCCGCGTAGTTGTACTCCGGGGGATGCCCGTGTAGTTGTACTTTCTTTCATGTTGACTGTACTTTCTTTGGACATGAGACACTGTGGACCTTGTAGCAGTTTGATTTATTTATTATTATGTGCATTTCCTTTGATTATTGTGCTATCTCTGTGGACGTTGCAGCTTCTCTTATACCCCACACCACTCCTTTCTACCCTTCCGAGTCTTCGGGCTCGTGGGTTGGCGGGCCGAGATTCGAGACGCGCCGGTTCCTTTCCGGTACTCGATCCTCGGGTCGTCACAGCTGGTATCAGAGCGAGGTTGTGGAGGTATATCGGAACTTGGAACGAATTGCAGTGGTCTAGAAGGTCCATGAATGTCCTGTACAGTCGGCGACTGGCTTAGGGTCGTGTGTTTTATTGATTTCCGGTGCTTTTTTGATGCCAGGTGTGTCCCGCGGTGGAGGACTCGTGCCCAGCAGGGAGAGTCTAGTGGTGGTCCAGAGGAGCAGAGCAGGGCTTCAATTTCTGAGGGTGTATCTAGAGATGCGAGAGCTCCAGGGATGGACGATTTCTTCCGAGGCATGTTTGAGTATGTGTTTCAGCAGCGGCAGGGAGGTCAGCAGCAGGGAGGTCATCAGCAGCAGGGTGGCGAGGCTGGTGAGGATCAGGCTCGAGGTGGTCGCGGTCGTGTGCTGAAGGAGTTTTTGCTGTATCAGCCTCCTTCTTTTGGTGGGCAGTCGGATCCTGAGGTGGCCAGAGAGTGGCTGGATGATGTGCAGCGGATTTTCAGTGCGATGGAGTGTCCCGGGGAGGAGCAGGTGGCGCTGGCCACTCATCGTCTTCAGGGATCGGCCCGTACTTGGTGGACGTCGGAGTGGGGTTCAGTGTTCCGATCTCGTCCTCTTCGGCAGATTGCGTGGCAGGAGTTCGTCACGGCTTTCGAGCGAGCCTTCTGTCCGTCCTTTGTCAGGTCGCAGAGGTTGCGAGAGTTCATGGAGCTGACTCAGGGTGACATGACGGTGATGGAGTACCGTGCCAGGTTTATCGAGTTGGGCCGTTATGCTCCTCATATCATGGCGGACGAGGAGGTGAAGACCGATCAGTTTGTTAGTGGTCTGAGGCTAGAGTTGAGGCATCATTTTCTTGCGTCGGGTTTGACCAGTTTGGATGCGGCATGTAAGGCAGCAGCGGCGCTGGAGAGAGATTTGCAGAAGGTTGGAGGGCAGAGCAGTGCTAGTCAGGTGCAGGCAGATTTCAGCCAGCCGACAGGGATGCAGCAGCAGAGTACCGCCCAGCTCTCAGCAGGTGGATCAGTGGCGACACAGACTGCGGCTCCGGCACCAGGTTCATCCTTCAAGTCGAAGCTTAAGAAGTTGCTTAAGGGAGCTGGTTTTAGCAAGAGGCGTCAGGATCGTAAGGAGTCGGGGCAGGAGTCGTTGGGCAGTGTTCAGCAGCCGATGGCTTTTTAGCGTCAGGGTTCGATGACTGGTTCGCGGGATGGCTGTCCCAGGTGCGGTAGTTCTCATCCAGGCAGACCGTGTTCGGCGCCCGTGGTTTGCTTCAGGTGCGACCAGCCAGGGCACATGGCACGTGATTGTCCGCAGAAACCGCGCCAGCCGCACGAGTTTCAGCAGCAGCAGCAGTTTCGGCCCCAGCAGTCGTCAGCACAGCCGCAGCAGGGACAATTCCCTCAGTTGGCACGGTCAGCTACTATGGGTGGGCAGAGATCCCGGGACAGAGTGACTCATCTGACCAGGGCGGAAGCTGAGGCATCGCATTTGGTGGAAGGTACTCTTTCGATTTTGGGTTGTGCGGCTCGTGTTTTGTTCGATTCAGGTGCTTCTCATTCGTTCATCTCGGAGGTTTTCGCTCAGAGCGTGGAGGACCCGGTGACCGAGGTGTCCTGTGACTTAGCGGTAGAGTTGCCTACCGGTGACTTCATGATCACCCCGTACTGCTTTGAGAAGGTACCTGTGTGGGTGGAAGGGCGGAACTTGCCGGTTAGACTCTACGCGTTACCGCTTCAGGACTTCGATGTGATTTTGGGCATGGATTGGCTCGAGGCCCATCATGCCTTGGTGGATTGTGGCTCGAAGAAGGTCTACTTCCGACAGCCCCGTGGACCCACCTTCTATTTTCAAGGTATTTGGTCTTCCTCTTCCCGCTTGCTTATTTCGGCTTTCCGTGCGCATCGTTTGCTTGATGCAGGTTGTCAGGGTTTTCTCACATCCGTGGTTTTGGTCGAGCGGCAGGGCCCTGAGGTAGAGGACATTCCTGTCGTGTGCGAGTTTCCTAATGTTTTCCCCGAGGAGCTACCAGGGATGCCACCGCAGCGAGAGATTGATTTCGTGATTGAGGTGGTGCCGGGTACGGCGCCTATGTCGAAGGCCCCTTATCGGATGGCACCTGCTGAGTTGCGAGAGCTGAAGGCGCAGTTACAGGAGTTGCTGGCCAAGGGGTATATTCGTCCTAGTTATTCCCCGTGGGGTGCGCCGGTATTGTTTGTGAAGAAGAAGGATGGTAGTTTGAGGCTGTGCATCGACTACCGTCAGTTAAACCAGGTGACTGTCAAGAACAGGTATCCGTTGCCGCGGATTGATGACTTGTTCGATCAGCTTCAGTCGGCCCAGGTGTTTTCGAGGATCGATTTGAGATCGGGTTATTACCAGCTGCGGATCCGAGAGTCAGACGTGGAGAAGACGGCGTTCCGATCGAGGTATGGGCATTATGAGTTCTTGGTGATGCCGTTCAGGCTCACCAATGCCCCCGCAGCATTCATGGACTTGATGCATAGGGTGTTTCGTCCGTACTTGGACCAATTTGTGGTCGTGTTTGTGGATGATATCCTTGTGTATTCGCGGTCTGCTGAGGAGCATGTACAACATTTGAGAGCGGTATTGCAGACCCTGCGCGATCACCAGTTGTATGCCAAGTACAGCAAGTGCGAGTTCTGGCTCCGAGAGGTGCACTTTCTGGGGCATGTTATTTCTGGTGATGGTGTTTCCGTGGACTCGGCCAAGGTCGAGGCGGTGGTGCAGTGGCCGAGGCCGAGTTCTATCATGGAGATTCGGAGTTTCTTGGGGCTTGCAGGTTATTATCGGCGGTTTATTCAGGATTTCTCTCGTATTGCGGCCCCGATGACCAGGCTTACGCAGAAAGAGGTGCAGTTTGTCTGGACGGAGGAGTGTGAACGGAGCTTCATGGAGCTGAAGAGATTGCTTACCACTGCTCCGGTTTTGGTGTTGCCATCTGGCTCGGGTGGTTTCGTGGTGTGTACAGATGCTTCCGGGGTAGGTCTCGGTGCTGTGTTGATGCAGCATGGGAGAGTTGTGGCGTATGCGTCACGGCAGTTGAAGCCACATGAGGCGAACTACCCTACTCATGATCTTGAGTTGGCAGCGGTGATCTTCGCTCTGAAGATTTGGAGGCATTATTTGTACGGCGAGCGGTTTGAGCTCTTCACTGATCACCAGAGTTTGAGGTATGTGTTCACGCAGAAGGACCTTAACCTCAGACAGAGGAGATGGATGGAGTACATGAAGGATTATGACGTTACTCTGTCTTATCAGCCTGGCAGGATGAACGTCGTGGCTGATGCTCTGAGCAGGAGGGTAACGGTCAGTCAGATGTTGTTGAGGAAGTGGAAGCTTTGGGAGCAGGTCCCGGCCATGACTTTTAGGCTCAAGGTCCCTCAGGACCAGGGTTCGGCTGTCCTTGCGAGTCTGACTGTCACGCCCGCGGTGCGTCGACAGGTGACTGAGGCCCAGCGAGCGGACCCCGAGCTACCTCGTGTTTTGTCGATGGCCGAGGTGGAGTTTGGCGAGGATGGAGCTGTGAGGTTCAGAGGTAGATTGTATGTGCCAGCCGAGGGGCAGGTACGGCGTACGGTTTTGCGTGAGGCTCATGGGAGTCGGTATGCCGTGCACCCCGGATCGGCTAAGATGTACCAGAACCTGAAGAGGCAGTTTTGGTGGCCTGGCATGAAGAGAGATGTTGCGGAATTTGTGGCCAGGTGTTTGACCTGTCAGCAGGTGAAGGCTGAGCACCAGCGACCAGGAGGCACACTTCAGCCCTTGGATGTTCCTGCTTGGAAGTGGGACCATGTGACCACTGATTTTGTGGTTGGATTACCGAGGACGTCCAGTGGGGAGGATAGTATCTGGTTGCTAGTGGATAGACTGACGAAGACGGCGCGATTGCTGCCGGTCAAAGTCAGTTGGAGCGTGCAGCGTTTGGCTCGGTTGTATGTGGAGCGGATCGTCCCGTTGCATGGAGTTCCTATCTCTATCGTGTCCGATCGTGACCCCCGTTTCACTTCTGGATTCTGGAGGAGCTTCCAGAAGGCTCTAGGCACTGAGTTGGCATTCAGCTCGGCCTATCATCCTCAGTCGGACGGTCAGTCTGAGCGGACCATTCAGACTTTGGAGGACATGCTGCGAGCGTGTTGCTTGGAGTGGCAGGGGAGTTGGACCCACCATCTGCCATTAGTGGAGTTTGCCTACAACAACAGCTATCTTTCGAGCATTGGTATGGCTCCTTATGAGGCGTTGTATGGGCGACCTTGTCGGACTCCGCTTGATTGGTTCGAGGTGGGCGGGCGTGCTTTGACCGGGCCAGAGTTGGTGCAGCAGTGTGTTGAGGTGGTGCATCTCGTTCGGCAGAAGATGTTGGCAGCTCAGAGCCGGCAGAAGAGTTATGCCGATCGGAGGAGGTGACCCCTCAGCTTTGCTGTGGGAGATCGAGTTTTCTTGAGAGTGTCTCCCATGAAGGGCGTGATGCGCTTCGGTAGGCGTGGGAAGCTGAGTCCCCGCTACATTGGTCCCTTTCCCATCGTTGAGCGCGTTGAGGAAGTTGCTTATCGGTTGCAGTTACCTTCGGAGCTTTCCACGGTGCATGATGTGTTCCATGTATCGATGCTTCGGAAGTATATGCCCGATGACTCTCATGTTCTCGAGGATGCCGTTTGGCCTGATGTGACCCCAGATCTGTCCCTTCCGGAGTTTCCTGTTCGCATTGAGGATCGGCGAGAGCAGCGCCTGCGGAACAAGGTTATTCCTCTGGTTAAGGTGGTCTGGCAGCGTCATTCTGGCGGCGAGGCATCTTGGGAGCGCGAGGATGAGATGCGGGAGTCGTATCCTTATTTGTTTGTGTGAGTCTTTCCCCCGTCCTTATGCCTTGTCCTTGAATTTCGAGGATGAAATTCGTTTAAGGGGGGAGGGCTGTAATGTCCCGGATCTTTCGGATCCTTCGTTATGGGTCCCGGATCTGGTTTGTCAGGGTGTTCGACCCTGTTGTGTCCGAAATTTCATTTCGGACATCTTTTGTGTTCGGATCGACGCGATCCGGAGTCGTTTCGGAGGTCCGGAGTGTGTCCGCGGCTTTTCCGTGCGCGTTTTCCGATTTCCGCGTACGGGTTTCGGCGAGTCCTTCGGAACCCTGTAGCGGGTGAACCGGGTCGTTCACCAGCCCGCGAGTGGTACCGTTGCGATCAACGTGTCGAGACGGTCGAGGAGGTGTATTTTTCTATTTTTCGATATTTTTGGCATTTTTCGGATTTTCTATTTAAAGCCTTTTTCTTTTTCTTTTTCTTTTTCTTTTTCTTTTTCTTTTTCTTCTTCCTTCTTTCCCCTCCCGTGAGCGCGCAACGGTCACCCCCCCTTTTCCCCTCCTTGTCCGTTGGAACCTCGCGGCGGCCCCTTCCCCTCCGGCGACGGGTGGTGGACCTTGGCGGCAGCGTAGTGACGACGGCGGCGGCGAGAGGATCGCGGCGGTGCCCCCATTGGCGCGTGGTTGTGGAGTTCGTGGTTGATCTAGATTTGAAGATCGGCGGCGATTCGGTGGATTTCGAGCTTCCTTGAGGTAGGGGGACGAATCCTTACCCTCTTTCTAGCATTCCCCGTGATTTCTAGGCCGTGGAGAGGCCGAGAGGGGCTAGATTCATGCCGGGAGGGTTATTTCCATGTTTGGGGTTTGAGCGCCGGATCCGTCGATTCGTGGGGTTTTTGATCGATTTGGGGGCTCTAGATGCATGCTAGGTCGTTGTGGGGTGATTCCCCATTGTTTTCCCTTCACCAAAGGGGGTGAATGGGCGTGGTTTTGTGATTTTTCGGCCGTAGTTCGCGAACCGGGCTGGCCCGATGTCGCGCTATAGTCCAGTGGCGCGTTCTTGATGAACGCGCTGTGTCGTCCGAGCATGTCCGTCGGAGAAGACGAACAGTAAGGCGGTGGGGGAACGCGCCTGGTTCGGGTAGCGCGATCTCCAGATCGCGCTATCCAAGACTAGCGCGTTCAGATTGAACGCGCTAGCCTTAGGCAGCGCGACATGGAAGATCACGCTAGCCAAAGCTAGCGCGTTCTTCGGTGTCACGCTAGGGATACCTAGCGCGACCTTTTCCCTTCCCCGAACCGCGTTTTGCGGGTAGCGTGACCTCCGGTTGGATGGGTTTTGGACCCGGTTGTGGCGTGGCCCTAGGGATGCCGTGGGCACCCAGTGAGAGCCACAGGGGCGCTCGGGGTTCCTCGGAGAATCAGTTACCTAGGTAGGGGTGCCGCGTGACTTGAGGGACGGTCGAACCTCATGCGTGTCCCCGGCTTCCGTACCTACCGTAGGATCATTGAGAGTCTGTGCTAGTGCTTGGTCGGTGGTTTCCGTGGATTAGTCCTTACTTCCAGTGACCTGTCCACTAGTCGTAGCTTTCTGCGCACGCGTGTGCGGACCCACCTGGGAGTGGTGGAGAGCGAGACCCAGTGTGACGCGGTTTTTAGGCTGGTTACCGTAGGGCCCCTTGCCTTTGCCACCAGAGTCCGGTGGGGGGGAAAACCAGCTAGAGGACCCGACCTAGAGCAGATGGTCTGTGTGTGCACACGTAGTTGGGGGCTTAGGGCACGCACTGACGAGTGCGACCCCAGCTAGTCCTTGTTGTGGTACTTGTTGCGTGTCTGAGTCTCACGCCCGGGGCGTTGTAGCTAGACACTTGTGACGCGGTGTAAGACGTCAGGGGACGCATCCGGTCGTTCTTCTTGTGGATGGTGCTCCTGTTCACTGGCAGGCGTGGACTCGTGTTTTGTTGGACCGAGGTTCCGTACTACGGTACCGTTAGAGTAGACGACTTTTCCGTTTATTTACTTTAGCTTGTCGGTTCTACTGTACTCTCGGTTGGTAGGGTTGTCTTCTTCTTCCTCGTTTTCCGTGCGAGGTGGGGATTCGCGGGATCCCTACTGGGCCAATGAGATGAGGCTCACCCCTGCTCTTCAGGTGAGGCGGGGTCGGCGGGAGGCGCGGCCGAGTTTCAGCGTGGCTCTTCCAGCCAGGGTTAGTTGCCAGTCTGCCAGAGCCGGGGGATGCCCCGCGTAGTTGTACTCCGGGGGATGCCCCGTGTAGTTGTACTTTCTTTCATGTTGACTGTACTTTCTTTGGACATGAGACACTGTGGACCTTGTAGCAGTTTGATTTATTTATTATTATGTGCATTTCCTTTGATTATTGTGCTATCTCTGTGGACGTTGCAGCTTCTCTTATACCCCACACACCTCCTTTCTACCCTTCCGAGTCTTCGGGCTCATGGGTTGGCGGGCCGAGATTCGAGACGCGCCGGTTCCTTTCCGGTACTCGGATCCTCGGGTCGTCACAGTGACGGTCCGACGTCGACTGTCACACCGCCTGGGGTTTCAGACGCTCAAAAGCGCCCTGACGCGCCCGCCCCGGGCCGTCACAAGGATGTGACACGCCAGGCCTGGTGCGTCACATACCTTGACCCCCAACGATCAAAAACAACGGTCACAAGCCAACGGTCGGATGCCCCTGACGGCCCAACCCAGGCGCGTCACACGTCTGTGGCGGTCTATCGTGGGACCGTCACAGTCCCTGACCCCAGCTGGATAACAAAGGGCATGTGACGCACCCTTCCAGGTGCGTCACACCGTGTGACGGTCCCTGGAAGGACCGTTACACTCGCCCGACGGCGAAACGGCGGGAATCGCCCAAAAACTCCGACCACGCCCCCATGTCTCCACCGGAGAGAGGAAAATCAAAGGGGAAGACCTCTGGGGACCCCAAGCATGATTCTAGGCCATCAAAACGTAAAATCATGCATCAAATCCATAGATTGGGCGAGCTCTCCCCAAATCATGGAAAACCCCAAACCCGCTCAATCACCCCCCTCTCGGCCTCCCCTCGGCCTATAAATCACGGAAATGAACGGCGGGGAGCTAGGGAACGTCACCCTACCTCAATGGAGCGAATGCTCCGCCGGATCGTCCACGAACGCAAGAAATCGCTTTGGAAAACCTCGCCTCTTCACGCTTTCCACGCTCGCCGCACGCCCACGAGATCGCCTCGCCGCCACCCACGTCTTCGCGCCGTCGCCCAGCCGCCGTCTGCGCCCGGAAGGGAGCTCGCTGCGCTCAAACGGGAGGAAGAGAGGGAGAAAGGGGGGCCGTGGTGGGGAGAAACGGAGGAGGAAGAAGAAGAAGAAAGAGAAGGTGGGGAGGAGAGAGAAATAGGGGGGTTTTTATAGAAAATCTGGAAAATCTGGAAAATACCAAAAAATAGAAAATTATATTTTTGAAATCCTCGGAACGCACCGATCGCAACGGTACCACTCGTGCCCAGGTGAACGACCCGGTCCACCCGCAGCGAGGTTCCGAAGGAATTACCGAAACACACACCGGGAATCAGAAAACACGCGCGAAAAAGCCGCGGAACGCTTCCGGTCCTTCGAAACGACTCCGGATCACATCGATCCGAACACGAAAGATGTCCGAAACGAAATTTCAGACACAATGAAGCCGGACGCTCCGAGAAACTAGATTCGAGACCCATGAAGAAGGATCCGAAAGGTCCGGGATATTATAGCCCTCCCCCCTTAAGGAATTTCATCCCCGAAATTGAGAACAACCCAAGGGGAAAGAAGAGGAAGACTCACTCAAACAGATACGGGAACTGCTGACGCATTTCGTCCTCACGCTCCCAAGAAGCCTCACCACCAGAGTGCCGCTGCCACACCACCTTAACCAAGGGGATGACCTTATTCCGCAGGCGCGGCTCTCGCCTATCCTCCATGCGGATCGAAAACTCTAGGAGAGAAAGATCTGGAGTCACCTCGGGCCAAACAGAAATCTCGATTACATGAGAGTCATCGGGCATATACTTCCGCAACATTGAGACGTGGAACACGTCATGCACCGACACCAACTCAGGGGGTAACTGCAACCGATAAGCAACCTCACCGATGCGCTCTAAAATCACAAAAGGACCAATATAGCGGGGACTCAGCTTCCCACACCGTCGAAAACGCATCACCCCCTTCATCGGAGAAACTCTCAAGAACACACGATCGCCCACGGCGAACTCGAGGGGCTGCCTCCTCCGGTCGGCATAACTCTTCTGTCGACTCTGGGCCGCCAACATGTTCTGACGAACCAGGTGCACCACATCCACACATTGCTGCACCAACTCTGGTCCCGTCAAAACACGCTCACCAACCTCAAACCAATCAAGTGGAGTTCGGCAAGGACGCCCATACAATACCTCATAAGGAGCCATACCAATGCTCGAATGATAGCTGTTGTTATAGGCAAACTCCACCAACGGTAGGTGATGAATCCAACTCCCCTGCCACTCCAGGCAGCAGGATCTCAGCATGTCCTCCAAAGTTTGGATGGTCCTCTCAGGCTGACCATCTGACTGAGGATGATACGCCGAGCTAAAAGCCAACTCCGTGCCAAAAGCTCGCTGGAAACTCCTCCAGAATCCAGAAGTGAAGCGCGGATCCCGATCCGACACGATCGAAATGGGAACCCCATGCAACGGAATGATCCGCTCCACATAAAGATGAGCCAACTTGGACACGCTCCAGCTGACTTTGACCGGTAACAACCGAGTCACCTTCGTCAGCCTATCCACCAGCAACCAAATACTGTCCTACCCACTCGGAGTCCTCGGTAATCCCACCACGAAATCCGTGGTCACGTGGTCCCACTTCCACGCAGGAACATCCAAGGGCAGGAGAGTACCTCCTGGTCGCTGATGCTCCGCCTTCACCTGCTGACAGATCAGACACCTGGCCACAAACTCGGCGACATCTCTCTTCATGCCAGGCCACCAGAATTGCCTCCGCAAGTTCCGATACATATTTATCGCACCCGGGTGTACGGTGTACCTGCTCCCATGAGCCTCGCGCAACACCGCACGACGAACCTGCTCATCCGCTGGGACGTACAGCCTGCCACGAAACCTCGCAGTACCGTCCTCGCCGAGCTCCACATCAGCCATCGCCAAAATTCGGGGTAACTCATGGTCCGCATGCTGAGCCTCTGTCACCTGACGACGGATAGCAGGAGTGACAGTCAAACTCGCAAGCACTGCCAACCCTGGCTCCTGGGGAATCTTGAGCCTGAAAGATACTTCGGGCACTTGTTCCCAGAGCCTCCATTTCCTCAACATCAAGGCACTAACCGCGACCTTCCGACTCAAGGCATCGGCGACGACATTCATCCTGCCCGGCTGATAAGACAGGGTGAAGTCATAATCCTTCATGAACTCCATCCAACGCCTTTGCCTGAGGTTCAGGTCCCTCTGCGAGAACACATACCTCAAACTCTGATGGTCAGTGAACACCTTGAACTTCTCACCGTACAGATAATGCCTCCAGATCTTCAGCGCGAAGATCATCGCCGCCAACTCAAGGTCATGGGTAGGGTAGTTCTCCTCATGGGACTTTAGCTGCCGAGATACATAAGCCACCACTCTACCATGCTGCATCAACACAGCACCCAATCCGACCCCGGAAGCATCTGTACACACCACAAAACCTCCCGAGCCAGAAGACAAAACTAACACCGGAGCCGAGGTGAGCAATCTCTTCAGTTCTCTGAAGCTCCGCTCACACTCCTCAGTCTAGACGAAAGGCACATCCTTCCACGTGAGTCTAGTCATCGGGGCCGCAATGCGAGAAAAATCCTGGATAAACCGGCGATAATAGCCCGCAAGCCCCAAGAAACTCCGGATCTCCTTCACCGACCTCGGCCTCGGCCACTGCATTACTGCCTCGACCTTGGCGGGGTCCACAGAAATGCCATCACCAGAAATCACGTGTCCCAGAAAGTGCACCTCGCAGAGCCAGAACTCGCACTTGCTCAGCTTCGCATACAACTGGTGATCTCACAATGTCTGCAGCACCACACCCAAATGGTACGCGTGCTCCTCGACAGACCGCGAATAAACAAGGATGTCGTCTACGAATATGACCACAAACTGGTCCAAATACGGACGAAACACCCTCTGCATCAAGTCCATGAAGGCTGCAGGGGCATTGGTGAGCCCGAACGGCGTCACCAAAAACTCATAATGCCCGTACCTCGTACTGAATGCAGTCTTCTCTACATCGGACTCACGAATTCTCAGCTGATAGTAACCAGACCGCAAATCAATCCGTGAGAACACTCGCGCAGACTGAAGCTGGTTGAACAAATCATCAATCTGTGGCAACGGATACTTGTTCTTAATGGTCACTTCATTCAGCTGCCAATAGTCAATGCACAGCCGCAAACTACCGTCCTTCTTCTTCACAAACAACACGGGCGCACCCCAAGGGGAAAAGGTAGGACGAATATACCCCTTGGCCAGCAACTCCTGCAACTGCGCCCTCAACTCCCTCAACTCAGAGGGGGCCATACGGTAGGGAGCCTTCGCCAAAGGTCCCGTACCAGGCATAACATCGATCACAAAATCGATCTCCCGCTGGGGAGGTAACCCAGGCAATTCCTCCGGAAAAACGTCGGGAAACTCGCACACCACCGGAATGTCCTCGACACTCGGCTCCATCCGTTCAGTCACAACCACGGACGCGAGAAAACCCTGACAACCCGAGTCAAGCAATAGACGAGCTCGAATAGCAGAGATGAGGAATCGAGAAGAGGTGGAACGGATACCTTGGAAATAGAAGGTCCGCTTGCTCCGATGCTGGAAGTAGACCCTCTTCATTCCACAATCCACCACCGCTCCATGAGTCTCGAGCCAGTCCATGCCTAAAATCACATCGTAATCCCGAAGCTGCAACGCATACAACCTGCCTGGCATACTCCGCCCATCGATCCAAATCGGAACCTGATCGAAGCAATACGGGGTGACCATGAAATCACCCGAAGGCAGTTCCACTGCCAAATCACAAGGCAACTGGGTCACCGGCTCCTCGATGCTCAGCGCGAAATCCTCCGAAATAAACGAATGAGACGCGCCAGAATCAAACAAAACCCGAGCCGCGCAACCCAAAATCTGAACGGTACCTTCCACGAGCTGCGACGTCACTGCCTCTGCCCTGGTCATGTGCGTGATCTGGCTTCGAGCTCTCTGCCTGCCTCCCACACTAGCTGACCTGGGTAGCGGCGGATACTGTCCCTGCTGCTGCTGAGAAAACTGATGCTGCTGCCTCTGAGGACAGTCACACACCATATGCCCTGGCTGGTCACACCGAAAATAGATAATCGGCGCCGTGCACTGCCTGCCCAGATGGAACCCACTACACCGTGGACACGGTACTCGCGACCCACCCATTGATCCCTGACGCTGCAAAGGAATCGGCTATTGTACACTGCCCGATGAAGCCTGCCCCTGATCCTTGGACTTCTTCTTACCGAACCATTTCTTGAAAAACTTCTTGACCTTCATGCCAAAAGACGCAGATCCCGTCACCGATGATGCCGGTGCCGGCGCTCCCGAACCACTCAACGCATGCTGGAAGGAACCCTGCTACTGGGTAGCCGACTGCTAGCTGTGACCTGACAAAGACTGCCCCTGGCTGATCGGTCCTCGGGTCCTCTGCATATCCATCTCCAAAGAAGCCGCAACACGAGATGCTGTCTCTAGATCAGTGACCCCGTTCGCAATCAGATGGTGCCTCAGCTCCTGCCTCAAGCCCTGAACGAACTGCGCGGTCTTTACCCTCTCATGCTCCATGATATGAGGTGCATATCGACCCAGCTCAACGAACCGGCCCCTGTACTGCAACACGGACATGTCGCCCTGCACCAGCTCCAGAAACTCACGCATCCGCTGCGTAGCAACGTAGTCTGGACAGTACGTATGCTCGAAAGCACTGACGAAGTCGTCCCACTCGACCTTCTCAAGTGGACGAAGCTGAAAAGACGTCTTCCACTCGGAAGACCACCACTTCCGAGCCGTACCCTGCAACTGGTTGGAGGCTAACACCACTCTGTCCTCGACAGCAGTCTTTGCAGAACTGAACACCCGCTCAATCTCATCAAGCTAATCGCGAGCCGCATCAGGGTCTGGCTGGCCGCTGAAGTAAGGTGGATGGAACTGCATGAAGTCCCTCACTACTCGGCCTGGCCCACCCCTAGCAGACGAGCCCTCAGCAGCCTCTCCGCCGAACTGCTGAGACATAAGCTGGTACATGCCACGGAAGAAATCCTCAGCCCCCGGAAACCTAGCAGTATCCACTGCCTCGGTGGCCGCAGGTGGCACTCTACTATGCTCCTCCTGGTCCCTCTGGACCCCCTACTGGATCTCCTGACCTCCAGCCGACTGCCCCTGCTGAGAGCGAGTGCTCCGCCTCGGTGCCATATCCGCACCTGGAGCAAAGACAGAAAGCACGGAACAGCAAGGTTAAGAGAAACACACGATGCCCAATGCCAGCGTCAACTGTACTTTATCGCTGTGGACTAGTGGACCACTATAATCACCTATGATTCCCGTATAATTCCACAACCGCGCTCTGATACCAGCTGTAACGACCTGAGAATCCGATTACCGGGAAGGCCCAATAACCCCAGACTCGCATCGCCACCCACGAGCCCGAAGACTCGGAAGGGTTAAAGGAATGGTGTGGAGACTACACAAGTATCACAAATAATTGTAGAATTAAACAGTTATAATATTAAGCAGGAAATAAATTAACATTTTACATGATCCACAATATATAAATAACAATAACAGTAGTCCACAACTAGTACAAAGATAAGAAAGAAAAGTACAGCTACATGGGGCATACCCCGACTCTGACCTCTGGCACTACCTCGGGGCACCCACACCACGCTGCACCCCAGACGCGCTCCCCTGGGGCGGCGTCTCACCTGAAACACAGTGAAAACACGCAGGGAATGAGTCTCAGAATAAGACTCAGTAGGGATCACTCGAACCCTACCTCGTAAAATGAGAAATCACTACGCTAGCGGTAGGAGAGTACCTCGGAAAGGAAATCCATGTACTCTACAAAATAAAGGTCCTACGGCACGTAAACCGGCACACGTGCCACGGTGTGACAACCGAAGCTCAACGGTCGACCCGACAAGGAAAACCAGAAGGTCGAAGTCACAAAACTGACAGTCTGACACTCCGCACTCGACAGGAGTACCTCCCACTAGAAGTACAGCCGGTAGCGTCCCCTGACGACTTACATCGCACCGCAGGTGAACTGCCTGACGTGGTAGCGCCTACCCAAGGCACGAACACCGAACAAGTAACTACAAACAAGTGACTAGCTGGGGTCACGCCCGTCGACGTGGGTCCAACCACCCCCAACCACGTGTGCACACACAGACCGTGCGTCCCTGGTCTGGCCCTCTGACCGGTTGTCCCCTCAACCGGACTCTGGCTGCAAGACGTGGGGCCCGACGGCAACCGGTCCACAAACCGTCCCTAAGGGTAAGCCCGTACACCACTCTCTGGTGCGACCAGCACCGCGTACTGGTAGGCTACGACTAGCGGAGGGTCACTGAAGGAGTAGACTCTCAAGTCAACGGAAAATAACGTCCGCATCCGACGACGCACGGGGACCACCCCACGTACCGGCCCCGTCGCACGGTGACCACAGTCGGACTAAAAATGGGGTTGCAACCCTCTCGGGACAACCAGGAGCCTGACGGTCTACCCTAGACGCGTCACAGGGCTGTGACGGTCTAGGCAAGACCGTCACAGGAAGCCTGACGGTCCTAGGCTGGACCGTCACAGGCACCTGACGGTCCGACGTTGGCCGTCACGCTCCCAGCGCAAAGCCAAACGTAACGCGCCTGCCCTGGCACGTTACAGACTGTGACGCCCCCACGCAGGCGCGTCACGGGGTGTGACGGTCCGACGCCGGCCGTCACACCGCCTGGGGTTTCAGACGCTCAAAAGCGCCCTGACGCGCCCGCCCCGGGCCGTCACAAGGATGTGACGCGCCAGGCCTGGTGCGTCACATACCTTGACCCCCAACGGTCAAAAACAACGGTCACAAGCCAACGGTCGGATGCCCCTGACGGCCCGACCCAGGCGCGTCACACTCCTGTGGCGGTCTATCGTGGGACCATCACAGTCCCTGACCCCAGCTGTCTAACAAAGGGCATGTGACGAACCCTTCCAGGCGCATCACACCGTGTGACGGTCCCTGGAAGGACCGTTACACTCGCCCGACGGCGAAACGGCGGGAATCGCCCACAAACTCCAACCACGTCCCCAGGCCTCCACCGGAGAGGGGGAAATCAAAAGGGAAGACCCCTGGGGACCCCAAGCATGATTCTAGGCCATCAAAATGCAAAATTATGCATCAAATCCATAGATCGGGCGAGCTCTCCCCAAATCATGGAAAATCCCAAACCCGCTCAATCACGCACCTCTCGGCCTCCCCTCGGCCTATAAATCACGGAAATGAACGGCGGGGAGCTAGGGAACGTCACCCTACCTCAATGGAGCGAATGCTCCGCCGGATCGTCCACGAACGCAAGAAATCGCTTTGGAAAACCTCGCCTCTTCACGCTTCCCACGCTCGCCGCACGCCCACGAGATCGCCTCGCCGCCACCAACGTCTTCGCGCCGTCGCCCAGCCGCCGTCTGTGGCCAGAAGGGAGCTCGCCGCGCTCAAACGGGAGGAAGAGAGGGAGAAAGGGGGGCCGCGGTGGGGAGAAACGGAGGAGGAAGAAGAAGAAGAAAGAGAAGGTGGGGAGGAGAGAGAAATAGGGGGGTTTTTATAGAAAATTCAGAAAATACCAAAAAATAGAAAATTATATTTTCGGAATCCTCGGAACGCACCGATCGCAACGGTACCACTCGTGCCCAGGTGAACGGCCCGGTCCACCCGCAGCGAGGTTCCGAAGGAATTACCGAAACACACACAGGGAATCGGAAAACACGCGCGGCGACTCCGGATCACATCGATCCGAACACGAAAGATGTCCGAAACGAAATTTTGGACACAACAGAGCCAGACGCTCCGAGAAACCAGATCCGGGACCCACGAAGAAGGATTCGAAAGGTCTGAGATGTTACTCGTTTTGTCCCGCATCAGACGGGGGTCCAAGTGCAAAGCCCCCGAGGAACGGCTACTGCTGGCCTCGATGAAGGCCCTGACCGCCGAGCGGAGTAGGCGAAAGAAGATGAAGTATCCATGCACGATGGAGGAGCCTCCCAACGAGGGAGTCCGTCGCTTGGCATCTCTAGTCCCCCCGCCGGAGGCACTGGCTTCGGCTGAAGGGGTCTAGACGGAGCCCGTTGGAGTGCGCGGGGAGGAAGAGGTCGATTCAGGGATCCCGACCGAGCCAAGCACCGCAGTCCCGAGTCTGGGAGCGTTTGAGGGGGACATCGCGGCACCAACTCCTCCAAGGAGGAGTCCTATCCTTCAGCAGGGGCGATTCGCCATCCAGGCCTCCCTGTACAAGCATTGCCGAGCTTTGGCATCCCCGTCCGTTCGGGATGAATTTCGGCGCTGCTCCCCTCCAATGCTTCTCGAAAGGGTCATGGAGCTAGGGAGGATTGTTCATGGCCCATCTAGGGGTCGAGATCTCCGATTACTTGGCGCAGATGGAGAGTAGTGAGGCGGCCTAGGCCAGGGCTCGCGCCGTGTGATGATCCGGATTCTGGATACCCGGTATACCCGGTAGGACTACCGGATACACGTGGTACCGCATGGGACCCGCGAGGCCTCCCAAGCGCAGGAAAGCGCCGAAGGGAAAAAGGACTGTCGTGTAGTACATTGAACTGACAGATATAACAGCAAGCAATTAAATTTCATTAGAACGGTTTGCTAAAGTAGGAGAAATAAAATTACATTTTCATTAATAATTCAAATTTTACATATATACACCAGAGCCTAGTCCAAGGGAAAGACAACAAGTACAGTCTGACAGAAAAGAACGTACACAAAAGTCGGGGGAAGCCCGACACAGGTACAGCTGGCAGCTACAACAACGCACTCCACCAGGAACAGCAGAGGTAGACGGCGAAACCCACCTGAAAAGCAGGGATGAGTCTCAAGACAGAAACTCAGTAGGGGTCACGCGGATCCCCACTGGAAAACGCACAGTGCAACGGAAGCAACAATAGAAATAGCTAGTGCAGCAAAGCAGGAAAGGCTACACTAAAAAGCTGTAAAACTACGCTACAGGCAGTAGTAAACAGACGTGAGGTAGGAGTAGGGAACAAGCAGGAGAGGGGAAGAACCCGCGCCAGGCAAGTGGCGGCCGAACTAACCTCGGCACCCCAAACTACTCCAAACAACAGCAGAAGGGTGACTCTGATCCAACAAAGTCAGAAGTTACCGACCTGCCAGCCCGACACCAGGTCTAAGACGGAGACCTGCAAAGATGGCTAAAACAATCACGACGACCTACACGATTGGAACATCGTGCACGCAACCCCGGGCTCATCTTGAACACAGCCAAGAACAGACCACACAGCCAGGGAAGCAAATCTTGGACAAGGGCAAGACTAGCCGACACGAAAAGGAGAACACCGGCTCTGAGAAACGCAAGAGTCGCTGGTCAAGTGATAGGAGTACCCTCACACTAGAAGAACAGCCAGATGCGTCCACTGACGTCTTACACTGCGCCACAAGTGTCATGTCTACCCGACCGTGTACAGCACGGGGGAGACTAGACACACCAAGAACCAGGCCCAAGGAACAACGACGTTCCAAGGAAAAACGGCCACTCCCGGTGGGTGACGTACTAAGAAAAGCGTATGTCCCAGGCTACGACTAGTGGAGGTTCACAAGACACAGACTCCAAAACACAAGTGCTAGAGTACAGACAGTCTAAGGAAAGCCCTGTCGCACGTACCACCAAGCACCACTGGCAGTACCACCACTGCCAACAGACTCAGGACCAGGCAACTAGACCTACCATGTAACGATCCCGAGTCGAACGACTCAAAGGCAAGATCGTCACAGACAGCGGAACAAGCTGCCAATCGGTCTAATCCTAAGCCAGAAAAACCACGCTCCGCAGAAAACAACACACGGAGACATGAGGGAACACCAAAAACCCTCAAACACAATTGGACACACAAACCGAGGTAAAGCGACACCTCGAGGCATCCAGAACCAGTGTCTCGGACTGGATAGAACCGCCAAGACACCCACACACAAGGTCACCTATCAACCACTGGGTCACCCCGGGTTGACCAGACCCAGACCAAAACACAAGCAAAGGTAGGATAGAGAATCCTACCTCAAGCAAGAAGACTCCTGGCTACCTTACAACGTAGTCCTAGCCCTCATAGGACGTCGGGAGACATCCACGGGACAGCGGGCAGACCACAAGGCCAAGCCAAGACAAGCAGAAACCGAAGGAACGGGAATCGGAGCACAAGGCATGTAACGCACCACACCTAGACTGCTACAAGCATGTGACGGTCTAGACCTAGGCCGTTACACTCCAAGCGACGGTCGGGAGAACGGCCGTCACACACACCGCCCTAACCAACCTCGAAAAACGTAAAGACATGTAACACGCAGCACCAGCCGCGTCACACAGACCTGACGCGCCATACCGGGGCCGTCAGAGCCAACATCGATCAAAACACAAACACACCAAATGTAACGCGCTATGACAGGCGCGTTACAATCACCTAACGCGCAGGACAGCAGGAGTAGGGAATAGCAGAGGCAGATGGTGAAACCCACCTGAAAAGTAGGGGTGAGTCTCTAAACAGAAACTCAGTAGGGGTCACGCGGATCCCCACTGGAAAACGCACAGTGCAACGGAAGCAACACTAACAACAAGTGTAGCAAAGCAGGAAAAGCTACACTACAAAGCTGTAAACAGAACAGGGACAGCAGGAGTAGGGAACAGGCAACGAGCAAAGGGAGCTCAACCAAAAGAAAGAGCGAGGCCGCAAAACCCGGAACACGGCCACCGAGGAGAACTCGGCACTCTAAGCTACTCCAAAAGGCAATAGACTGTCAACCCTAAACTCACACAGAAGGGTGCACCAGTCCGTCGACCAACACCAAAGAAGAAGGCAAAAACCAACAATGCAGACAAAAAGGTCTAGAAAAGACCTAGACACACAACAACCAAACACGAGCAGAAACATCGTGCACACAGCCCCACGCACGACCAGAACGTCGCGCACACTACAGGACACCGACCTCTAGTACAGCCACGAGAGGGCCACTCGCAAAGGTCACGACGCACGAGAAGCACCGAGAGTCACTGGTCAAGTGATAGTAGTACCCTCACACTAGAAAAATAGTCAGATGCGTCCACTAACGTCTTACACTGCGCCACAAGTGTCATGTCTACCCGACCGTGTGTAGCACGGGGGAGACTAGACACACCAAGAACCAGGTCCAAGGAACAACGACGTTCCAAGGAAAAATGGCACCTCACGGACACAAGACCGCAGCACCACAACTGCAAGTAACTAGTCAGGGCTACGCCCGTCGACGCAAATCCCCAGTCCCTGACCACGTGTGCATACACTGACCCGTACCTAGGCCAGGCCTCTAGCTAGTATTCCCCTCGGTAGGACGCTACCGCTGGCCGGGGCCCACGGAACTAGCTTAAAAATTTTGTAACGGGAAACTGCCCGTCCACCACTCCCGGTGGGTGACGTACTAAAAAGCCTACGCCACAGGCTACGACTAGTGGAGGTTCACAAGGCACGGACTCCAAAACACAAGTGCTAGAGTACAGATAGTCTAAGGAAAGCCATGTCGTACGTACCACCAAGCACCACTGGCAGTACCACCACTGCCAACAGACTCAGGACCAGGCAACTAGACCTACCACGTAACGATCCCGAGTCAAATGACTCAAAGGCACGATCATCACAGACAGCAGAACAAGCTGCCAATCGGTCTAATCCTAAGCCAGAAAAACCACGCTCCGCAGAAAACAACACATGGAGACCTGAGGGAACAACAAAAACCCTCAAACACAACTGGACACACAAACCGAGGTAAAGAGACACCTCGAGGTATCCAGAACCAGTGTCTCGGACTGGACAGAACCGCCAAGACACCCACACACAGGGTCACCTATCAACCACTGGGTCACCCCGGGTTGACCAGAACCAGACCAAAACACAAGCAAAGGTAGGATAGAGAATCCTACCTCAAGCAAGAAGACTCCTGGCAACCTTACAACGTAGTCCTAGCCCTCATAGGACGTCGGGAGACATCCACGGGACAGCATGCAGACCACAAGGCCAAGCCAAGACAAGCAGAAATCGAAGGAACGGAAATCGGAGCACAAGGCATATAACGCACCACACCTAGACCGCTACAAGCATGTGACGGTCTAGACCTAGGCCGTTACACTCCAAGCGATGGTCGGGAGAACGGCCGTCACACACACCGCCCTAACCAACCTCGAAAAACGTAAAGACATGTAACGCATAGCACCAGCCGCGTCACACAGACCTGACGCGCCATACCGGGGCCGTCAAAGCCAACATCGATCAAAACACAAACACAGCAAATGTAACGCGCTACGACAGGCGTGTTACAATCACCTAACGCGCAGGACAAAGCGCGTTACACACAAGCTCGAAACAGAAAACGGAGGCTGAGAGGCATGTAACGGCCAGCTCAAGGCGCGTTACAAAAGCCCGACGCACAGGGGTCCGACCGTTACACCCAACGGCGCAGCAACCCAAGTCAGCCAAAGCAACATGTAACGGTCCAAAGAGGACGCGTCACACATGCCTAAGGCACAGGGGCTGGGCCGTTACAAACAGCACGGCCCACAGCCACCCAACTCGGCCAAAACAAAGTGTAACGGCCAGGGGCAGGCGCGTTACACTCACCCAACGCACAGGGGCACGACCGCCAGAGGCACCGCCTCAACAGGTCAAACGTCGGTCAAACGAAATGTAACGGCCAGGGCAGGGCGCGTTACATCCATCTAACGCGCTGGGTTAAGCACGTTAGACTAACCGACTCAACCCCAAAATAAAACGACAAAGCGAATGTAACGCACAGGCTCAGGCGCGTTACATGGGTGTGACGCGCCACTCCAGGGCCGTCACATACCCAGAAGCCAAAAAACTCAAGAACGCCAAACGAAGTGGCGGTCTATCGTAGGGCCGTCAGAGCCAAGTAACGGCCTCTGAAACGACCGCTACATCGGTAACGGCGAGAAAACAGAGGAACGGCCAAATCGGCCCGTTCCACGCCCCATACACGCCAAAGCGCAGGGGAAACAAACCCAGACGCTGAAAAACAACACTAGAGTGCTAAAAACCCCACATGCAAGCTCAAAAACACAAGATCCGGGCGATTTCATCAAATCGACCCAAAATGGGTCACCGAGGTTCCCGGGCTTCTACCGGCCTCGAATGAACACCAATCAACACGAAATCAACGTGGATGGGATCCTAACATCCCAGCGGTCAGTTTAAAACTAACTACACCGCAAACGGTCGCCGTTTTCCGACAAACCCTACAAACCACGAAAATCAACGTTTAGGCAAAACAAGCCCAAACTCGACCGTTTCCTAGCCGAACGATGTGCAATGGTAGGGAAAACGGAGAGGACGAAGTAAGGATCAGTCACCCTACCTCCACCGAAGAAACCGAGCCCCGAAAGGACTAAACCACGCCAAAATGCACTCGCGAACCGATTTCACCGGCTTTGAATCCACCATTCGGGATCACGCCAGAATCGATCCGATCCTCGCCCCATCGCACACCCAGTCAGCTCCATCACGTCCCCAACACGCGCCTCTAGGCACCCCGTCTGCAGCCGGAGCCGAGGAGGCGAAACGAGAGAGAACGGAAGAGAGAGAGATGGCGGCGGCGAATGAGAAGGAGGAGAGAGGAAGAGGAAAGAAAAAGAAAAGAAATTAGGAAATTTTCCTAATTTCCGAAAATTCCGAAAATGCGCCGAAAATGCACAAATTCAGAAAAATATGTAAAAATAGTCGAAACGACCGGCTCGAAGAGTACATCGTCGCTGTCGCATCCACGAGTTCTAGAATTGACAAACAACCTCTCCGTAGGGTTCCGTAACTAGTACGTGAGAAAAACCCACACGGCTCGTCAAACTCAACTCGGAAGCCACAAAAGTGAACCGAAAACTCAACAAAACCAATTCAAAAGATCCAATGAAGATCCAGCAAGACCTACCAAGGATCCAGGGCATTACACGCTAAGTCTGACCGTAGGGTCGGACAATTGTCCTCCGAGCTCGGGGTCCTTCGGAAGGAAGCGACCTCACTCCGATCGCAGGATCGGGCAAGCCAGGAGAAGGTACGGTTGCTGCAGTCCGAGCAACTATCCCAGGCTCAATATACGGTCGAGCTAAATAGCAAACTCCTGGACGAGGAGCGCCAGGTGGTGGGGACACCGGGCCCAATGCTCGGAGCCGACGCCACACCGCCACTGCACCGAGCTTATGGCTCGGAGACTCGATTGAAGACCCGGCATCCTGAATACGTATGTATACATATTTGTGTATCTGTGTGTACGGTGGTATTTGTATTATTAAACCACCCTATCTTATTTTATTTTTACCAAGTCAAAGAATTATATTTTATTAGGGTCCAAGTCAAACATTGGTTGGTGGGCTTTGTTTTATTAGGCTAGGACATATGTGCAATTAGAAAATTTTAAAAGGTGTAAGTGTTATAGCCTCCTCCTATGTAAGGAAGGCTAAGGGTGTATGTTTTGATATGATGAAATTGAAAGAAGTTGCATTACGTGAGATGCATTTTCCTCTTGTGTGTTTCCTTCCCTCCTTTCTCCCTTGCGAGATTTGAGTGTCGCCCGGTGTGAGACTTTCCGGCGTGAGGCCGAGCTGCGCGAGGTAGCATCCTATCCAGTCCCGTTCGTGTTCCGGAGTTTCCGTCGATCCATTTCCACGTCGTCGCCGCGTCAGATGTGGTATCAGAGCCCAACAACGGCGTCTCCGACGACCCCGACGTCCCCAAACGTCACCTCCCTCTCTCTCTAGGTTGCTAGAGTGAAAAAAAAAGGAAGGAGAGAAGTAGAAAAAAAAAGGAGTAGCAGGAAGATATTGAGAGAAGAAAAAATATAGAGAGATAAAAGAAAAAAAATTTGAAAAAAAATCTTTTTACTCTCACTCTCCCGTCATCTCTTTCTCTCTCCCTGTTTCTCTCTGTCCGTTACTCTCTCTCTCTCTCCCGCTCGCGCTCGCGAGCTTCTCTCTCTCTCCCTCGTTCTCTCTCTTTCCCTCTCTCTCTCCCTCTTTATTTCTGTCTCTCTCTCTGTACTCTCTCTCTCTTCCTCGTTCAGCGCAGCAGAATAAAAATTGAAAAGAAAAAAAAAGAGGAGAGAGGGGGTTCGCGGGGGGCGGCCTCGTCGCCCGTGCGGGGTTTAAAAACCCCCCCGCCGCAACGGTCGCCGGCGCCCGCATCGCGCCACTGCGCCCGCCCTGCCGTAGTGCCCGCCCGGGCCCGGCCACGCGCCCACGGCCCCGTGCCCTCGCCGGGCCCGCACCCGCACCCGGCCCGCTCCTGGCCACGCCCGCCCCGTCCAGCGCACCCAGCGCGCCCCACGCGAGCCCGGCCCGCGCCCTCTGGCCGCGCGCCCCGCGCCCGCGTGCCAAGCGCCCGCGCCTGAAGGTGCGCCGGAGCCCGCCCGGCCGCATCCGCTCCGACCCCGCCCGCGTCCGCTCCGCCCCGGCCACCCAGCCGATCGCATCGCCCGCGCCCTCGTGCCCAAGAGCGCCCGGCGCTCCTGTGCGCCCGGCGTGTGCCCACGCGCCCACCCAGGCGGCCCTCTTTTCCCGCCGATCGCGTGATTCACGTAGTGGTCACGATTTGAAAAGTAAAAAAAAAGGAGTAGATATAGTTTGAAAATGAGAGGTTGAAAAAAAGTCAAAAAAAGAGTAGGTGAAGATTTGAAAAAAGAAAAAAAAGGAAAAATTTGACAAGAGAGAAGATTTGAAAGAAAAGTCAAAAAAAAAGGAGGTTGAAAAAAATGTGTTAAATATATATAATATATATAGGATATATATAATGATATATATATATATATATATAATTTGATTAAAAAAAGAGGTTTTTGAAAATAAGTTAAATATATAATATATATATATTTACGATATATATAATCTTATATATATCTATATATATTATTATATATCTGTTTAACTTATTATTTCTTGTGGTACCCGAGTCCACTATTACGGCTCGGCCCGTGCCAGGTTCGCCCGGATACCGACAGAAGATCCGTAGATTACGGAACGTGCATACCCGAGAGTCTCCCTGCGCGGAGAAAATTTGAGATTGATTTGTTCCCCTGCGCGGGAAATTTTGAGTGGTCTGTAATAATTAAATACTCCCTGCGTGGAGTGAATTCTTTGTAACCAATCAAGCTTCTTCGACGCTGTGCGGGCACGTACGTCCCCGCTCGCCTTCGTCTCCGATCGGAGTTAGACTTTTCAGTCTAGCTAGATACGTGCTCCAATCACTTGCTCATTTAGTATCTTTTCGATTGCCGCGTGATGAAGTAAGAGAGAGCCCGATCCATGCAACCAGTCTTATGAGTGCATCGCTGTGGACGGAAAGCGAGAGCTTGTATGCACCTATCCTTAAGGCCCTAAACTGTCGCATTAGGGCACCCTAATTGTCAGGAGGTAATTCCATGACTACTTCGCCTACGAGCGGGCAACTTGTCCTGACCGGTCCCTTCAAATTAACCATTTGCCGATCAGCTGGGTCCACACTTTGCAAATTTTCGGTCCCAGGATTGCATCATCTAGGTCCGAGCTCGTGCATGCCACGTCGGTCTAGGAATTCATCAGGACGTCTAGAACGCATGGAACAGGAAAGATATATGGCCGATCCTGACCTCATCGTCCAGTTTGAGAAAATGGATGTAATATTTGATGGCACGCATGTCGAGTACATGCAGGTAGGAGACATTTTCGAGAGTTCTAGCCAGAAAAGATTGGGTGTAGTTTGCTGTATCTCAACACCCCAGGAGGACGATTGGTGTCGAACCTCTATCTTTCAAACCTACATCATGGTGAACTCTCATCCTTGTAAGGTAATCCTTGACAACGGGAGCTGTATCAATGCAGTCTCTTCAGACTTTATCTCCCGTTTAGGTCTACCTACGCACCCTCATCCAAAGCCATACAACGTGACTTGGGTCGATGACACTTCTATCCCAGTCACCACCACATGTGTCATTCCCATCCAATTCCAGTCCTACCAAGGATAAATCTTATGTGACGTAATGCCTATGAAGGCCGGGAGCGCCATCTTAGGACGACCATGGATCTATGATGTCGACCTCGCTACCTTTGGTCGGTCCAATCAGTGTTCCTTCTCCTACAACGGGAAGAAGATTCAGTTGTACCCGGTTGTGGACGCACTTTTCGTTTAACCGTTGTTTCGGGGCGATCACCGGTTTATTGAGTGCGTGGGCGTGCCAGTCACCGAAGTGACGATTTATTCGGGCTCCGGAGAGCCCAAGGTGCGCTCGAATCTGACTTCGTCAGACGACTGTGTGGTTCGTGTCGGGACCGAATCCCGTCGCGCCATAGAGGTCACGACGTCATTTACATCCCTCACACGAGGGAATACCCTCGATTAATTGCCGAAATTAGGGGACCCGCGGCCGAAAAGAGTAATACTAATTATGCGAGAGGGATAGGAGTAGATCACACTGAAAGTTGTATTAAGGCCATAAACTGTCGGCCGTGTCGGCCACTCGTAGACCCTTTCGTATTCGGACACAGGTCCGTGGTAGAGTCACGATGAGAAAACCGAGGTAGGTCCCTTCAAATGTCTGCCGAGCATGCGGCAATTTTAATGAAGATTCAGAAGGTATCCGGAACGAGAAAACAAATCCGGTCCGATTAGGATGTCGGCCCGAGGTTGGATCAAAGCCTGGCCATATCGGGGTAATTCCCGAGACTCGGGCTCGACCTGAAAGGGCGGCGTCGTTATTCCCTTTGGCCCCGGGTCACGGGGAGAGATGGGAAGGCTGCGGTGCAGGCCTTAGCGTCTTTTATCTGGGGTTTTCTTAGTTATATCCTCTAGGATTTCTGATTCGATGTTTACTGTTTGTTCGTGCCTTTGTCCGGGGTGATTTCTCTTCTTTTATTCATGATTATTCTTGTTATTATCATTCATTTGTTATTCATTTTTTATTACCCCTCCCGCCTCTTTATTGTGATTAATATTGCGCATTCGGAGTCCTTTAATTAGCATAATTTTTATTAGTTTATTTGCTATTGTTAATGCCCTTATCAGGTTGTATATGTGCATAGATGTAGTGTGCCGGCGAAGGGAAGGTAAGAGTGTACCGCTGAGAGGCCCGGAGGGCGTGCCGCTGAAGGCCAAAAAGGGGGGTGTACCGCTGAAGGTCAAGGGAGCGTACCGCTGGGACTCAAGGGAGTGTACCGCTGAAGGTTCAAGGGGCGTGCCGCTGGGGCAATTAAGAGTGTACCGCTGAGGGTTTGAAGGGCGTACCGCTGAGGGCTTAAAGGGGTGTGCCGCTGAAGGATTTAGGCGAGTGTGCTGCTAAGAGGTGAGAGAAGTGTGCCGGCTAAGGGGCCAATCAGAACGTGGGGGTGGGTATGAAGTCTGTACGTTCCCCAGGCTCGAAGTCTATACGTTGCCAAGCCTAAAGTCTGTACGTCGGAGCAGAGTGGAGCAAAGTCTGCACGTTGCAATATGAAGTCTATACGTCGACTGGCCCGAAGTCTGTACACTGGCCACCATGAAGTCTATACATTGGCTGGCCCAAAGTCCATACATTGGAACGTGAAGTCTGTACATTGACCCTTTGACTGCAGCTCGAAGTCTATACGCTGCCAAGCCCAAAGTCTGTACGTTGTAACGTGAAGTCTGTACGTCGGCTGGCCCGAAGTCTATACATTGGATCCCGTTGAGGCGGTGGCTGAGGGTGTACCGGCGAAGGGAGGGAGCGTGCCGCTGAAAGGGTCAAGGAAAGTGTGCCGCTGAAGGCCAATGGGAGCGTGCCGCTGAGGGCCAATAGAAGCGTGCCGCTGAAGGCCAATTTGGGCGTGCCGCTGAAGGCCAATGGGGGCGTGATGGTGGAGGTTTGATCAGTTTTCGATTATTTGTTTTAAGGCTTTTCTTTTCTTCTTATCTTAACTTTCGTGTAGTTTTATACAAAGTTCCTCCCTTTGTTGGTTCCCTTTGTTCGGTTCGGTCTCTTTTCTTGCGGGTCGGACGTTCGGGCTGCCGGGTGGTGGTGCCGGCAGTGATTTGATGAGTTGGAAGGTCTCATTAATTATCCTGCTCGTTTTTGCCTCCTTTTGCCTCTTTTAATTGTTTATTAGTTTCTCACAAGAATTCGGCAGCATCTCCCCTTGACCCGGGGCGTAAGGGAGATAAAGGGAGCGCGCCCACATGGAGTGGCGGAACCCGACAACTGGAGGTGGGCCCCCGGGGGAGCAACACCTTTATAGAACCTCAGAAAACGTGAAGGAAGGGGCTCGGAGGCGAGGCCAAGGAGTGGGCTGCTGAGAGGCTGAAGGGTGTGCCACTAAAGGCCATAAGGTGAGTGTACCGGCCAAGGGCCAATTGGAGTGTGCCAGCCAAGGGGTGTGCCGGCTAGGGGTAACAGAGTGTGGGTGTGCCGCTGAGGGCAGAAAGGAGTGTACCGCTGGGGGCAAATGAGGTGTGCCGCTGAGGGCTGGACAAGGTGTGCCGCTGAGGGCCAATAGGGGTGTACCGCTGAGGGCTATTGGGTGTGCCGCTGAGGGCCAGGGCAAGTGTGTCGGTCAGGGGCCAAAGTGATGCATTGCCGGAGGATTAAATGGGCCAAGTGTGTGTGGGCTTGCAGATTGTTCAAGAAAAGGAGGAAGGGTTACTGGAAGTGAATGAAGGACTCACAAGGCCAGGCTTTAAAGGGGAGGCATCACGTTGATGTGGTGGCTCAAAAGAAACCGGAGGAACGGAGGAAACGGGTAACACAATACATGCACTATGAAGGCAGGATCAAACCAACAGAAATAGCGAAAAAAAAAGCCCAAGGAGGGTGATTGTTTCCATTCGCGGGATGCCAAGGACCGTATCCCTACATGCATATTACAAGAGAAAATGCCCAAATGAGGCCATGGACAAAAGGAAAAGACTCCAAGACGGAGAACGAGAAGAGGAATGAAATACAAGACGGAAGAAAACGTTGGGGCCTAAAACATAGGCTACCGTTCCCAACCCTCTCCCCCAATACAACAAGCTCTCTCTCTCTTACTCTTGTTTCTTCCCGGTGGCCGTCGGACGGAGCTCAGGCCGGGAGGGTCGCTTCTTCTCTTCTCCCTCCTCCTCTTTCTCCTGTGTGTGTGTCTTCTACTGTCGGAGCCTCTCCCCCTCTTTGTGTTCATCTGTGTACGTCTCTCCGTCTGTCCTCCCCTCCTCTGTGAAACGAAGAGAAGGGGTTTTTTATACCCCGGGCGGCGGGAGCCTTCGAGCACGGCCGCCGAAGCGGGAAGTGGCCCGTGATCATGAGGTTTGACCTGCCTGTCCTGGCTGTCAGTGGACTAGGCCACGTGGCCCAATGATCGGCTGCCACCTGAGATGGCTCCACTACGCGCCAAGGATGTGTAGGGCATGGGCCTCACGTCACTCGTTGAAAGAGCTTCACCGCTGTGCCGTTGAAGGGCTGAACAAGCGTGCCGCTGTAGTGCCAAAAGGGCGTACCGCTGGAGCCCCGGATGGGCGTGCCGTTGAACGGCCTGAAGGGCGTGCCGCTGGGGACCCTACAGGGTGTGTCGCTGAAGACCCCCCAGGGGGCGTGCCGTTGAACCCCAAAGGGGGTGTGCCGCTGAACCCCCCCTGGGGGTGTGCCGTTGAACCCCCTGGGGGTGTGCCGTTGAACCCCCCTGGGGGTGTGCCGGTGAAGACCCCAAGGGTGTGCCGTTGAACCCCCCCTGGGGGTGTGCCGCTGAAGACCCCCCAGGGGGCGTGCCGTTGAACCCCCTGGGGGTGTGCCGTTGAACCCCCCTGGGGGTGTGCCAGTGAAGACCCCAAGGGTGTGCCGTTGAACCCCCCCCCCTGGGGGTGTGCCGCTGAAGACCCCCCCAGGGGGCGTGCCGTTGAACCCCCTGGGGGTGTGCCGTTGAACCCCCCTGGGGGTGTGCCGGTGAAGACCCCAAGGGTGTGCCGCTGGGCAGCCGAAGGGGCTGGGCGTGCCGCTGAAGGCCGTGCCGCTGAAGCCCAGGATGGGCGTGCCGTTGAACCCCCTGGCGGTGTGCCGTTGAACCCCCCTGGGGGTGTGCCGGTGAAGACCCCAAGGGTGTGCCGCTGGGCAGCCGAAGGGGCTGGGCGTGCCGCTGAAGGCCGTGCCGCTGAAGCCCAGGATGGGCGTGCCGTTGAAGAGCTAAATGGGCAATTTTGAGCCCATTGTGAGCACGAGTCGTGGCCCATTTGATTTTCTTCGAGGCCCATGGGCCGTGGGGCCTCTTGTGCTTGATTTCTCCGGGGTTTCTTCACTCGGGGCCGTTGTTGATGCTGGGCCGAGCGTGGCATCTGGATGTGCAATTTTCGGTGTCCACAAATGCCCCCCACCCACGGGTAGCGCAAGCGAAGGATGAGCCGGGCGGTGCCCGCGGGTGTCTTCGTCTCTTCTCCCTTTATCGATGCCGACGGGGTGTCGAGAACCGACCTGGTTGGTTGTTTGTTGGTCTCGTTGTTAGTGCCGACGGAACATCGGGAGCTGAGGTAGTATGTTGGTCTCTTAGCCTTTTCATTAGCGCTGACAGGGTGCCGGGAACTGAAGTAGCTTGTCGGTCTCTTTGTCACTCCATCAGCGCCGACGGAATGCCGGGAGCTGAAGCAGTGTGTTGTCTCTTCGTCAGTGCCGACGGGGCGCCGGGAACCGACCTGGTCTCTTGGTCTCTTTGTCTCTTCGTCAGTGCCGACAGGATGCCGGGAGCTGACATGCTTTGTTGTCTTTTAGTCTCTTGGTCTCTTGGTCTCTTCGTCAGTGCCGACAGGATGCCGGGAACTGACGTGTTTTGTTGTCTCTTAGTCTCTTGGTCTCTTGGTCTCTTCGTCAGTGCCGACAGGGTGTCGGGAACTGACCTGGTCTCTTGGTCTCTTGGTCTCTTTGTTTCTTCGTCAGTGCCGACAGGATGCCGAGAACTGACATGCTTTTTGTCTCTTAGTCTCTTGGTCTCTTCGTCAGTGCCGACAGGGTGCCGGGAGCTGACCTGGCTTGTTGTTTCTTGGTCTCTTCGTCAGTGCCGACAGGATGCCGGGAACTGACATGCTTTGTTGTCTCTTAGTCTCTTCGCCAGTGCCGACAGGATGCCGGGAACTGACCTGCTTTGTTGGTCTCTTCGCCAGTGCCGACAGGATGCCGGGAACTGACATGCTTTGCTGTCTCTTGGTCTCTTCGCCAGTGCCGACAGGGTGTCGGGAGCTGGCGTGGTTTATTGTCTCTTGGTCTCTTCGTCAGTGCCGACGGGGAGTCGGGAGCTGACTTGGTTTGTTGATCTCTTCTGTTTTTTTTTCTTTCTCCCCTTTTTTTTTGAACCACATTACCGATACAAGTGCCCTTTCGGGTTTTCGCCGGTACCGGCCCCCTTTTGCTTTTGCCCACGCGCCCTTTCGGGTTTTCGCCACAGCCGGGTTGTTGCCATTTTTGCCCTTGTCCCCATGCAGAGACAAGTCCGGCGGGGTATCTCTATTTTTAACCCTATTTTATTTTATTTTATCTTTTTTTTTTGATACGCGAGTGTAGGCTAGGGCACGAAGCCTTGCGCCATGAGTTAAGGCTTATTCGTCGGCAAGAATGGAATGCCAGCGCAACGGGAGAATCTGTGCCGATTCGGACGTAGGGTCCGTAATGGCCATATTGTGCGGGGTGGGTGGCTAGGGCACGAGGCCTTGCGCCGGAAAGGGATTTATTCGTTGGCAAGGGACTAATGCCAACGCAAGGATAGAGGTTCTGCCGATCCGGACGTAGGGTCCGTAATGGCAATATTGTGCGGAGCGGGTGGCTAGGGCACGAGGCCTTGCGCCAGAGAGGGACTTATTTGTCGGTATGGGAATGGCGCCATTGCAGAGGTGGCTGTGTGCAGGGGTAAAGTCGTCCTTGCTTGTGCGGATGCGTATCTGCCCGAGATCGTGGGGATGGGACGTTCTCCGGGGACACCTTACTATTGTGCCTCATTTACGCACATCTAAATACATATATATATAAGTGGATGTATATACGTATGTGTGCATATATATATGTATATGTATATTCTTTATAGTAATTTTTGTTTTCCCTTTTTGTTTTCTTCTTTCATCCCCCCCCCTTTTTTTTCTTATTCTCCTCTCGCTTTTTTATTCTCTATGTTCGCTCCTCCTTTTTTTGAAATTTCTCCGTCTCTTTTGTCCCCTTCTTTTTTATTTCCTTCTCTTCCTTTTTATTCATCTTCCCCCTTTTTCTTTTCCCCCCCTTTTTATTTTCTTTCTTTTCCTTTCTCTTTTTTTTTGCCGTATAAAAGGGGCGGGGGCGGTTCATTTGAACCACCCCCGTTCGAACCCCCCCTCTTCCCTCTCTCTTTCTCTCTCCTCGCGACCGAACGGGCGCCCCTCTCTCTCCCTTCTCCTTCCTCATCTCCGTTCGTGGAGTGCCGCCGTCACCACCGCCGTCGTCGTCGTCAGCGCGGTGAGGGCACCGCCGTGAGGGCCGTCCCCCCCCATCTCTCTTCTCTTCTCTCCCTTCTTCTTCTCCACGTCCGGCGGACGGTGGAGCCCTAGGCTCCCCGTTCCTCTTCCCCTTCCCCTCCCCTTTCTTATTCTTCCCCTTTTCTCCCCTCTTTTCCCTGCCGTCGGCCACCATCGATAGCACCGGTGGGGGAGGTCTCGAGCGTGCCGGCGAGGACTGGCTAGGGCGCATCGGGGAAGGCGTCTGTGGAGCGTGCCGGTGAAGACGCCAGTAGTGCGTGCGCGTGCCGGGGGAAGCCCTTTAGGGCGTGCCGGGGAAGGACGCCTGGGGGGCGTGCCGGGGAAGGGGCCCTAGAGCGCGCCGGTGAGGGGCCTGTCTGGGCGTGCCGGGGAAGACCGCTCGAAGCGTGCCGGCGAGGGCAGCTTCAGGGCGTGCTGGGGAAGGCACTAGTCAGTGAGCCAGCAAAGAGGCCTTAAGCCCGGGGAAGAAGACTTTTCGATCGACGGACTTCTGGTGTTGCCTCTCGGGGCCCACCATGTTTTGTTGGGGCCGTCACTCCTTGTGGACGCGCACCCGTGTTTTCCCTTACGCCTCTGGCCTAGGGGAAACTCTGCCGAAATTTCGTCCGAAATTGGCAATATTTTGTTCACTTGACTTATAGTAAAGCCCCTTTACAGTCTTTCACTCCCTTTTGCACGTGGCTTATTCTGATCTTCTATTTGTGTATCTTTGTAGATAAATGACTGCCCCAAGTGGTTCCTCGGCTCCTGCTGCTGCTATTGGTGCTGATCTTATCCCACGGGGCCCGGTACCAGCAGTTACCTGGTTAAATGTAGAGGACTTGGATCGGGAGCATGCAGAAATAGCCGATTTGGCAGAGTCATCTGAGTCTGACGGGGAGACCATGGATTTCCAGAGGCTTGCCCGAGTTGACAGTGGCTTCACATTTGACCGGGTCACCGGGGAGTACAGAAAGGACTTCCCGAAGGACAGACACCTGGTTCGATTTCTGAAGCATTTTCGCTCGCGGGAAGGGCGAGACTTCCGGGTCGTGAAGAAGGCTGAACAGGATATACTGCAGGCCCAGGATAGCCTGTTGTACAGCGTTCCCCGGAGTATCCCGATGTACCTAGTGGGAGAAGCCCGGGAATGGAAGCCGGTCCTGGGGATCGAAGGGGTACTGCCGGCTGAAGACAGGCTGGTGCGGGCGCCTCAGTTTACTCCGGCCAGATGGGACTTGTCTGCCGGGAAAGTGCACAACGAGGCGCCTCGGTTCGGCCTGTTCTTGGCTCCCCTGAAGTGGGGCTACAGGGAAGAGCCCTTCATCTTGGACTGTTTGGCCATCAGATTTAAGTATGATCTATCACTGGGCTGGTTCGGGGAGCTGAAGCTTCAGGACGCCCACACCTTCCGGGAGAGGGCGGTGGAGTTCACGGAGCATGTGCTGTTCAACTATGCTCCTTTGCTAGTCCGGGTCGGCGTTTATCACAGCGTATACGCCTCCCGATATGGCTATCCCATTTCCAAGGGCCTCTGTTGCGGCATGATAGAGGTGTTCAGCGCAGCGACTAACACCTTCTACACGGCGGAGGGCGAGACTTCTCTGGATTTATGGAGCCTAAGCCAGCTGAGCGGCTTGCCCATTGACGGGGAGCCTTATGAAGAAATATGCCTCCCGGACCTAATCAAAGACGAGACCAACGGGGACGGCTATTATTCTCTGGGGTATTCATACCGGGAGCTGTACCAGCTATCGCACAAGGGGAAGCAGCCCACCCGTGGGGACAGGAAGAGGGTGCGCATGCCCCTGTGGCTGGAGTATTTCTTCGATGGGCCGAAGCGGTACGAGGAATTCCCCTGCGTTGGTACTGCCGTGGCTCCCAAGAAGCGTGCAAAGCCCAAGCTTGACGTGAAGATCCCGTCTAGAGGGCGTCGAAGCGGGCCTAACCCGATGGGTTTGGATCCCCAGACCCACTGCGCCGCCTATCTCACGTACTGGCTATGCTCATTTGCCATGCCGTACGGCGACGAGACAGTTATCCGGCCGGACGCCATCTACCCGGCGTGCCAAATGGCGTGGGGTATCAAGCTTTCTCTGTGCCCGGCCGCCCTCTGCTTAATTTACAAGGCCTTGGGGGATATCAGCACGCACCAGTTTCCCAGGCAGGCCCGGTATGTGTGCCCACTGCACTTCTTCAACGCGTGGGTTTGTTCGCTGTTCCCGGAGTTTGCCCCGCGAGTTCTCCAGGATTGGGGGATGATACCGAGGATGCTGGAGTTCGCGAGTGCAGAGCCGGCTTCTACCTCGATGCGGATGTATGATATCCGGGGGCGGTTGACCACGGTTCCCCGGGATGCAGCCGGTACTATTCATTTCTGGACGCTGGCCGCACACTCAAGCCCCCTCGTGAATAATAAGAGGGAATGCAAGGATGACCAGGTGGAGAGGTACGTTCATCCTATCAGCCAGGAGAACGTGGTGCGCCCACTACTGGAGCCGGAACTGCGAGACTGGGCGCTGTCAATTCGCCCGAGCGTGCTGGTATTCAGAAAGGGGGAGAATGTGTTGCTGGAGCCATATTACCCTTTCCGGTTCGGTCGCAATTTCGGGTATGATCAGCATATCCCTGCTTATCATGCGCAATTCGGCTTGCCCTCGCGGAATGTCCGGGGAAGTTTGGTTGCCGAGCACGCCAAAAGCTGGTGGGACTTCTTCCACCGAGCGGACTCCGCCTCTTTCAGAGTACCGGCCCCGGGTCGTGTCCCCCGAGTGACCCAAGATTACATAAAGTGGTGGAATGCCCGGACGGCTTTCTATCGGTTGCACAAGACCGATTGTTGGGATGGCGCCGAAAGGAGATTCCTTGGCCGACAGCCAGTGCCAGTGCTTGATATCAAGCCAGACCATCTTCTTCGGCTCAAGAACAGACAGGAAAAGGAAGTGGCAGCATATCTGATGGCTCGCCGGGAAGCCCGGGACATGAGGCCGACGCCGAAGGTGGAGCTACCCCCAGCGGCTAAGGATGACTACGAGAAGACGCTGCGGGACTTGTGCCGGGTGGGGAGCGACCGTCTGGAGCTCATGAACTACCCATTCCCCATAGAGGAAGAGGGGACTCCTGCCAAGAGCTGGCGCCCAGAGAGGGACTTGGCCTGCCTGTATCGCACGTTCGTGAGGCGGGAGGAGAGGAAGCCCGAGAATTACAAGGATACCACGTGGCTATATATCCTCCTCCGGGTGAATGGGATGAAGATTGAAGATGTGACGGCCTCCATCCTGGGCAAGCGCCTGCACATCCCTTATTATTATGCTGATGGGTGGGGCATGGACCACTTCAATCTTTTCTGTCACCTTTCTTCCAAGAAGCATGCGGATCTGGCCAACCTCACGGACCGGTGTCAAACTATTGAGGACGTTTGTTGGCTAGTCCGGGAGGCGGCACGTCGGGACAGGGAGATATCCCTGAGCTACTGGCCGATCACGCTGCGGCTGTACACTGGCCCTCCTGGTATTCAGTTCCCTCTTGCTCTTCGGTTTTGTCCCTCAGCGCTGCGGCTTTCGCGGTGAGTTAGGTACTAATGGTATATGCATGTTCGTTCTTTCCCCTCTTTTCTTTGCAGACCATCCCGACAGCACGCAGATGGCCACGTACCGGAACCTCCTCCGGCTGGTGAAGAAGCCTGCGTATTTTGAAGCCGCGCCGCTGGCCCCGACCACGGCTCCTTTGCCTAAGGCTGCGAAGAGGCCCCGGGCTAAATCGCCTGTGAAGAAGGCGGTGGACGCCGCCAAGGCGGCTAAGCAGCGGGATACAAAGCGGAGGAAGACAGAAATGGCTAAGGCTTCGACGGCTGTTCCGCTGGCACCACTAGTCCCATCTTTCGAGGAATTCGAAGCTGCCCGTCCCGAGCCAGGTCAACCTGCCGGTCAGTGTTCCCGATCATTAGCGTGTCTCTTGAATCTCCCCCCCCCCTTTTATTTTGGAGTGGAGTCTTGACACCTGGATACTTCTTTTGTCTCAGCTTCTATGGGAGAGCCCGTGCCCTCGCCTGACATGGGTGAAGTTGCGGTCCCGGCAGAGGCGACCCCGGCGGCGGCTCCGGCTCCCTTGCCGCAGGCAACGGGAAGGCCCCGAGCACAGTCGCCCGTTAAGAAGGCACTGGCTGCTGCCAAGGTGGCCGGGCAAAAGAGGGTAAAACGGCAGCGGACCGAGGCATCCCCGGCTCCGACGGCAGCCTCGCCGGTGGCCCCTGTCTTGTCCTTCGAGGAATTCGAAGCCACGCAGACCGAACCGAGCCGCGAAGCTGGTGAGATTCATCGGCCGCCCGTGTCGTCTGCGGTCGACCGGCCTCTCGAGTTGGCCTCGGATTCGCGCATGGCGACGATGCGCTTCTATCTCACGGGCAGCACGGAGGAATCGGCGCCCGTGTTGCTCCCGGGCGAGGGTACGGCTGGGACTCCCGAGAAGGGTTTGCCTGTTGAGGAAGCCCGTGGGTCATCTCGTGTCGCAGGAACTGAAGGGGGTAAATATTTTCGACTATACGGTTAACTCCTTTTTTTTGTGTCCTGGGGGCCAGTAGATTCAGCATGGCTTATCTTCCTTTGCATGACAGGCGTTGCCGCGGCGGCCACCAAGTCATTGTGGCCTGATCTCGACCTCCCGATGACGCTGACATATGTGAGGAGGAAGAAGATCGGAGTACAAGCCTCGCCTAGCCCGAGGGAGGACGTGCTGGACAGAGACTCTGAGGAGGAAGCTCCTCTGCCGGCCCAGGCCGAGCCGACGGCGGTCGAGTCTCCGCCTGGGGAAGAGGTAGATTACAACTACTCTTCCGACGAAGCAGCTCCTGACGAGGGCGTGTTCGGGGCATCGGAGCCGCCCGAGCCGGTCTTCGGGGCCCCCTTACTTGCTGGCTCCCCGAGCCTTGTGGGGAAGACCGCCGTGAGTGTGAGCTTGTTTAGGCCGGCTCTCCCTTCCCTTTTTGTGATTGACTGACGACTTTATCCCCCCCCCTTTTTTAGGATTTTCAAGAACCGGCCGAACTTGAGGTCGCAGAGGAGGCTGCCCCGGCTGCACTGATCGACCGCCCAACAGGGGTCGATGTCGGCATGGGCAAATTGGCTCTTTTACTCGACGCCCTTCGAGAGGAAATGCCCGCGGAGCCCTCCGGTACTACCAGAGCGGCGGGCGAGCCTCTGGAGGAGGGGGAGATCGCGCCTGAAGGTAGCATCATCCCAGCGGCTGAGGTGAGTATGCGGGCTCCACGGTCTCCCTTTTGCATGGTTTATTTTAGATGGCGAATAGCTGATTCCCATTCCCATGGTCAGGCGATGCCGATATCGGGGAAGGCGCCTGGTCGTATCCGGAAGGCAGTGGCCAAACGGAGACCGAGCATTGGCCCGATAGCGGTGGAGGGGCCGGCTCCAGTCTTGGGCTTGGAGAGAGAGAGACTGGCTGCGCTCGTGGAAGCGGGACGTTTACCCCAGCTGGTGGTTCCGCTTCCGCCCTTCCCGAAACTCCCGGCTCAGATGGAGGACCCGCTCTTGCAGCAGATATTTGCGGGGCTCCGTGCGCATCTGGAGGGATCTCAGCTGCGAGGGAGGAGTTCATGGGTGGCGACTTCGGGCCTGTCCTTACTCGAAGCTCCTCCTCTAGCCGAGGTGACGGCCCCTGCACCCCTGCCCCTTGGAGCAGTGGCAGGGTCGGGCCAGACGGAGGCAAAGGGGGCAGGGGAAATCCAAACGATGGGGGCGCCAGAGGCTTCGGCAATGGTCTCGTCCGTTCCCCAGGCAGTGGTTGGCCAAGAGTCTCTCGTCGAGCTAGGCCGGCCGGGCGACTTGACCCTCGCCCTTCCTTCATCTTCAGTGGTGGCAGATACCGACCTGTGGGCAGAGGTGGACAGCACCGTGGAATTCACTCCTCCGGTAGCGCCCTCAGTCAGCCATATGTCATCAGAAGCTCCAGTACGCCAAATGCTGATCACTCTACGGACCATGCTCCTCGCCGACCCTTCTCTGTCATATAGGGAGGTGTATACTATAGTGGTGCAATTGACCGGGGCGTTGCAAGTGCTCAGCTGCCCGCTGGGAGAATGGTCGCGGCGGGTTCTACTGTTGCTGAAGTATGTCAAGCGCCGCGAGTTCCTGGAGACCCAGGCTCCTGACGAACGCGCCGCCCTTGATGCTCAGGCAGACGAATATCTGCAGACCCTAAAGGCCCGACGCGACAGTAGAGAACGCCACGGAAAGGCCCTAGAGGAAGGCGAAGGCAGCGTTCGTTCCTTCAAGAACCGGATCGAGAAGCTGGAGGGCTATCTCGCTGCGGCTAAACTTGGCCTCGCCGAGGCGGAAGGGGCGGTGGCAGAGGAGAGGGAAGCTCTTGCCGTCGCCGACGTTGAAATGGCGTCCGTCGAAGCGGAGCTCGCCCGTCTTGAGGGATTGAGGGGCCGACTGCGCGATATGACGAACTTCCCTTGCGTCGGGATCCTCCCCCTCGAGGACATCTTCAGGGACATCGACTAAGCGTTGCATCCCTTAATTTCTCTTTCTTTTTTTGAATGTAACACAGGGGTATGCCCCGCATCACATGTAGTTTGATCCTCTTTTGAATAGAGCAAAGCATTTATGATTTCACGCGTTCCTGGTGTATACATTTATCCCGGAGGGAGCTTTCCCACCCCTCTTTCTCTTCCGTGCATATTGTTTTCTCCTTCCTCTTCCCTCGCTCTTGTATCTTTCCCCCCTTTTCGTGTAGGGACCCATTGGCAGGGTATGAGTCTTTGCGGGGATTCACTTTGGAAGGACCAGGCAGGGACCCATGTCAGGGTACAGGAGAGTGCTCGCCTTCCCAGGGGGAGGACGAGGGGACCACTCCACCATACCGAACGGGCAACTCCCTGGTTTTGCCGCAATATTGGAAGCGCGTGCTGGTCTCGAGTGAGGGGTACTTGGCCAGAGACCCCTTTTTCCGTTCAGAGGTGGCGGATAGAAAGGTCTGTTTAGTCAGTGACTTAGACGGGAGGTCTGATCCAAAGGGGTGCTCGCCCCCCGGGGAGGATGGAGAGAAGAGTTCGTCTAGTCAATGACCCGGACGTGAGGTCCGAGCCAAAGGGGTACTCACCGCCCGGGAAGGACGGAGAGAAGAGTTTGTCTAGTCAATGACCCGGACGTGAGGTCTGAGCCAGAGGGGTACTCACCGCCCGGGAAGGACGGAGAGAAGAGTTTGTCTAGTCAATGACCCGGACGTGAGGTCCGAGCCAAAGGGGTACTCACCGCCCGGGAAGGACGGAGAGAAGAGTTTGTTTAGTCAATGACCCGGACGGGAGGTCCGAGCCAAAGGGGTACTCATCGCTCGGGAAGGACGGAGAGAAGAGTTTGTTTCTTTCTTTTTAAATCAATTTTGGTACCCCCGCTGATGCGGGGCGGTGACTGGAAATGGGGGGCGTTCCCCCTTTCTGGCTTCTCTTTTTTTTCTCTCTTTTTTTTTCTCTTTTTTTTCTCTTCTTTTTTTTCTTTTTGCTTCTTCCTTCTTTCTCTTTCCATTTTTTCTTTCCTTCTTTTTTTTGCTTCTTCTCTCTTCCTCTTTCCATTTTTTTTGCTTCTTCTTTTTTTTTGTCTTTCTCTTTTTTTTTGCTTCTTCTTTCTTTCTCTTTCTATTCCTTTCTTCCCTTTTTCGGGAACCCGGCTGGTGGCCAAATCATTCGGACATTAATCACGCAAATCCGCCCCAAAATGGGGCGAAGAGTAATATTATTACCTGAATGGGGGCGCTGGGGCGTGGTACAGCCTCAAGTGCCTTCCATTAAGAGGCGGGAATTGAACCTCCCCGCGGTGGTTGACAATTACATAGGCTCCGCCTTCGTAGACTTTCTGGACTACGTAGGGTCCGAGCCAGTTCTCGTTTAGCTTACCTTTGGGGTTGGCCGCCATGAGATCTCTTCTCTTGACCATGACAAGGTCACCCTTCTTGAATTCGCGTTCCTTGACGAGCTTGTCAAAGGCGCGTGCAATCCGGGCCTGATAGACCTGGATATTCTGTTGGGCTTGAAGCCGCTTTCCTTCCAGACTGGAGAGTTCATCGAGCCTTCGCTCGGTGTTGGTCTGCCCTTCGGGGACAAGCCCATGCTGAATGGCGACCCTGAGGGACGGTATCTCCAGTTCGACGGGGATGATTGCTTCCGAGCCATATACGAGAGAGAAGGGCGAGCAGCCCGTTGGGGTCTTGTATACGGTTCGGTACGCCCAAAGTGCTTCATACATTCTTCCTTCCCAGTCCCTTTTGTTAGGGCTAACAGTCTTGGCCAGGAGAGTGCAGAGTGTCTTATTGAAAGCTTCGGCCAGCCCATTAGCTTGTGGATTGTAAGGAGTTGAGGTCCTCCAATCAATTTTGTATTTTTCTGCTAGTCGGTAGACTTTCTGGTTGCGAAAGTGGCTGCCATTGTCTGATACAATTCGGTCGGGCACGCCGAACCGGAATATGATGTTGCGGAGGAAAAACCTGGCCACGATTTCTCCGGTGACCTCCCGTAAGGCAACGGCCTCGGCCCAGCGGGAGAAGTAGTCGGTCGCCGCCAGAATGTATTTGCAACCTGTGGAAGACGCGGGCAAGGGGCCCACGACGTCCGTTCCCCATTGGGCGAACGGCCAACTGGGCACTGTTGGGTGTAGTGGTGCAGGAGGTCTTCTGGGAATGGTGGCATGCTCCTGACATCTCTGACACGACTTAGCATACTCGCAACAGTCGTTGAACATTGCGGGCCAATAATAGCCAAGTTTCTTGATTTCAATTTTCATTTTCAGCCCCGCCTGGTGTGCGCCAGCTATGCCGGCATGGACCTCCTTCATAACCCTCCAAGCTTCTTCAATGGACAAGCATCGGAGGAGTAGCTTCCGTTTGGCATCGGCCACAATCCGGAATAATATTCCGCTTCGGAGCTCATAGGAGTCCTTGGTTCTGACCAGCTTGATCTTTTCTTCTCTTCGGTCGGGTAGTTGCTGGTGCCTGAACCACTGCATTAGGGGGTCCCTCCAGTCAGGCAGGCTGACGGCTTCTGCTGTAGCGACCTGTAGGTCCTCTTCTTCCGGCTCTTCTTCTATCATGCTGGGCATCTGGCGTTGGTTTATTACTTGGATATGGAGATATCCATCTGGGGGCACCGCCAGTGAGCTTGCCAATTTTGCCAATGCGTCGGCTTGTGCGTTCTCCCCTCTGGCGACATGGCCTATCTCGAGGAGGTAGAACCGCTCCATGAGCCCTTTTGCTTTAGTGTGATACGGGAGCAGCTCAGGTTTTCGGACATCAAACTGCCCCTGGACTTGCTTGACGACCAGCAGCGAATCGCCGAACACCTGGAGCATTTTGATCTCCATTTGGAGGGCGACCTGGAGGCCGATGATCAGGGCTTCATACTCTGCTTCATTATTGGTGTAGGGTTTGCTGATGCAGCAGGAAGTGTGCATCACCTCTCCGTCCGGCGACTTGAGGACGATGCCTACTCCGGCTCGTACCTTGGTGCGCCCGGACGGGGTCGCTTCTGTCCTTGAGGCTCCATCAAAGTAAAGCTGCCAGATGGCTTGTTGTATTTGGTCTACCTCTAGTGTTTCATCTTCAGGTAGCTCGGTGGCCAACGGGGAGTCTTCGGGCATGGGATGTGCTGCGAAGAAATCCGCGACGGCTTGTCCCTTAACGGCCCTTTGCGGCACGTAGGTGATATCGAACTCCATGAGTAGCACGGCCCACTTGCCAAGGCGCCCCTTTGGGACGGGCTAAAAAAGGATGTGCTTAATGGGGTCGGCCCTGGATATCAAGCTGACTTCATGGGACAGCATATAGTGCCTCATCTTCTTGACTGCAAAGACCAGGGCAAGGCAGATCTTCTCAATCGGGGTGTACTTAGCTTCTGCACCCACCAATCTTCGACTGAGGTAGTAGAGAGCCTGCTCTTTTCCCTCATCATTGTTTTGGGCGAGCATTGCCCCCAGTGAGTATTCGGTGGCCGCTATGTATAGAATCAGCGGTCTGCCTTTGACAGGTGCCCCCAGGACAGGCGGGGTCTCCAGATACTCCTTTAACTGGTCAAACGCGTGCTGGCATTCATGACCCCAGCTGAAAGGTGCATTCTTCATCATTAGTCTGTGGAATGGCTGGCAGCGCCCCGACAGGTTGGAAATGAACCTGCGGATGTAAGCTAGACGCCCCTGTAGGGATCTCAGCTCTCCCAGATTCTTCGGAGGGGGCAGCTCCTGCATAGCTTTTATCTTAAAGGGGTCGATCTCGATCCCTCTGTGTCGGACGATGAAGCCGAGGAACTTTCCACTGGACACGCCAAAGGCGCACTTCATGGGATTCATTTTCAGCCCGTACAGACGGAGCCTTTGGAAGATGACCCTGAGGTCATTCAGATGCTCATCCCTCTTTTTAGTCTTGACGACCAGGTCGTCGATGTAGCATTCGACCTTGCTGTATAGCAGCTCGTCGAAGATCTTGGTCATCGCCCGCTGATATGTGGCACCAGCATTCTTGAGGCCGAAGGGCATCCTCTTGTAGTGAAATATCCCTTTAGGTGATCTAAAGGTGGTGTGAATCCGGTCGTGGTCGGCTATCCAGATTTGGTTATAGCCGGACGACCCATCCATAAAGGACAAGGCCTCGTGGCCAGTAGTTGCATCGATCATCACTTCGGTGATAGGCACCGGGAAGTCATCTTTTGGGCAGGCTTTATTCAGGTCGCGGAAATCCACGCAAATCCTGATCTGTCCATTCTTCTTCTTCACTGGTACAATGTTGGCCAACCATGTGGTGTATTGGTTTTCCGCCACGAAGCCGACATCTATGAGCTTGTCGACCTCCTTGCAGATCTGGCTGGTTAACTCTGGCCTCATGCGCCGGGGAGACTGCTTCACTGGCTCCACCTTGGGATCAAGGGACAGGATGTGTTGAGTCACCTCGGGGCTGAGTCCGGGCATTTCTTTATAGTTCCAGGCAAAGCAATCCCGGAACTCTTGTAGCAGCTTCATGTATTGTTCTCTCTCACGAGGGGGGATGAGAGCACTTAGAAAGGTCGGCCTGGGGTCACCTTCTGTGCCGAGGTTGATCTCAATCAATTCGTCGACTGTGGCCCGGCCGCCATTTTCAATTTCCGGCGGGGCTGGCGACAAATCGACGAAGTCTTGGCCTTCATTGTCTTCGGGCTCGGGGATGGCATCCTCGTCTTCTTGCTCCTCCTGGCTGGGTGTGGTGGCTGGATTTGTCGTGCAGTCCTCTTGGACCGCAGCCGCCGGGTCTATGAGGTCCGCTGGTGCAGAAAGGCACAGGGCCACCCCGGGGTCTTCTATGTACTCATCGTAGATAGCTTGGACGGGGGCCGGGGCAGCCGCATCTTCAGGGGCCTGGTAGTGGATGGACACGGTGTAGGCTCCCGCTCTGGGGCTGTCCGCCACATGGGGGCGTGGCGGGGCTATCACATAATCCTCCATCCTGAGCTCGTCCCTGTCAATGAGGTCTTGGGCAATGTCTTTGAAGACATAGCAGTCTTCAATGGCGTGGCCCAGCATCTGGTGGTAAGGGCAAAATAGCGGGTCCCCGCTTCTTCGGGTGTCTTGCGGCCTCTTGGACCGTGGAAGGGAGACTTTGCCGTAGTGGCATGCCCAGTCGAAGATGCCCCGGGTCTTCTATCTCGGAAAGGAATAAGGCTTCTGTAGCTTCTCTTGGAGTGTCAGCCCTTGCCTGGTCGGCCGCTCGGTCAGCGAGCTTGCCATGTCTCTCATTTCCTGCCTTGACAAAGCGGGGGTGCTGGGACTGGCGCCTCGGGGCCGAGGCATCCGGCCACCCCATGGGGGGAGGGAGCCCTGGATCAGGTCGGCGACTAGCGAGGTTAACTCGGCTAGCCGCCTCTTCAGCATCTCGATCTCCCGTTGCTGCCTGTGGTACAAGGCGTACATGACGGGGTCGTATCGAGGGGAATTCGGAGCATGGCCCATGCTGCTGCTCCTTGCTTCGCCGGCTGGCCGGGGCGAAGGTGTTTCGCCGGTGTGCCCTTTCGAGGTCGACACTTCGGAGAAGGAGGGGGTCTTCTCTATGCAACGGCGGCGGGGAGGTTTCCAAAGGAAGATCTCCTCGTCTTGTGCCTCCTGAACTGGGAGCGCAGGATGTGCGTCTTGACAGGCTTTCCGCGAATCTGTAGCTTCTACGGGATCGTTGCCGGGCCATGTTGAGACCGATATGACATCAGTCTCGTAGTAATTTTCTAGTGAAAAGCCCAGACCGGGGTGCTTGGTGACTTTCAGCAACCGTCGATCCAGGTTTGGTGGATTCCACATTTTTTCAAACATTTCCTTCCGGCTGGAGGGCTGGTAGGGAGGAATCTTCTGCTTCCTGACCATTCTGGCTGCCCGGTCAGTCATGTGGGGAAGTCCCGTAATGGGGACGTGCGGGTCATGCAACTCGTCAGGGAACCGGCAATCGTCGTCTTCCCTGACCGGCTTCTCCCCGGCCACATAGAAGATAGTGGGCGGCCCCTCGGGGTTAGGCACCTCGAAGGTTCTCAATTGCTCAGCCGCTTGGCATTCAATTTCCGCTATCGGCTTGACGATCCCTGGCGGGACCCTGACATCTTCTAGCAGGTCTTCGAGGCAGGGTGCCCCCGGTGTGGGGTAGATGGGGAGAGGGGCTGCCCTAAATACCCCTTCCTCTTGTGCAATACATGGTACATGTGGGGGAGCCACATAGCCTGGGGGCGGCGGAGGAAACTAGCCTCCCGATTCCATTTTCTTCTTTCCCTTGTCTCGGGCAGCTTGAGGAGCTTGCTTCGCCTCTTCCAAGTACAGATTAGCATCTGACAAGTGACACTCAAACACCTCAAACGGGTGGAGGTCGGCGAAGATTCTGACTTCCTTTCCCTCGCAGGGGTACTTGATACACTGATGCAAGGTGGAGGGCACCACCCTATTTTGGTGTAGCCAAGGCCGGCCGAGCAACGCCTTGTAGGACGTGCTGGAGTTGATGACGTGGAACTGGACTTTGGAGGTGAAGTCGTCAAAGGTCAAGTTGAACTCTGCGACCCCCATGGGAACCTCACATTTCTGGTTAAAGCCGGCAATCTTGACATTTTTAACTTCGACCAGGTGTACGTCAAAGTAGTGCTTCTGGTATACCCGGTACGGGAGTATATTCACTGCTGCCCCTGGGTCGATCAAGACCCTGTTGATAGGCTGGCCGTTCAGCTGCCCTTTCATGTAGAGGGGCCTGTTATGGCTGCAAGTCGGTAGGAGCATGTCATCTTCTGTGAAAGCCACTGCTACTTCAGGTGATAATTCTGCCAAACAGGCTTCAAGGTGTGCTGGCGTCTGGAGTGCGGCGATGATGGCTTGCCGTGTTTCTTCATTCAAGGACAGCATCTCCCACACCGTGAACCGGGTCGGGATTTTCTTGAGGTGTCTGACTATTCGCTCGGCCGCCCGCACCTTGAGCAGTTTCATCTCTTCGGGCTTGCTGCGCCTGCCCTCATCCTGGGATTGGGGTGCCGGATTAGGGGACGCCTCCTTTGCGGGATCTGTTGTAGCCCGTTGAGCAGGCGGGGCCTGTTGGGCCTCCTCCGCTGTTCGCATGAATTCGGCGAGGTTTGGGGTGCCGCTGAATTCTTCCTCTGGCTGGGCAGGAGTTGCAACTGGCAGAGCTTGGGGAATGCTTGCTTTACTGGTCGCAGCGGGCCCCTGGGGGTGCGCCCGCCTTCCTGCTCGAGCTGACAGGAACTCGGCGAACGACGGGGCGCCTTGACTCTTGGTGCCTCCGGGGTAGAGGCCTGATGGAGGAGGGATCTCGGTGCCTCGGACCTCGGGCTCGGGAACCTGGTATGGTTGTTCCCCCCTGAGCATGATGTTGAGGCTGCTCTGAGGAGAGCGCCCCCACTTCCTCCCTGACCTGGTGGCGTGCTGGGAGGTGGATGCTTCAGCTTGACTCACTTCCGCCGGCTCATGGGGTGGCTCTTCTTCTTTCTCTTCCAGGGAGAGAGAGGTGTCGAACAACGCCGAGAGGGTGTTGCAGGCGAAGACGACCTCCTTCTTCTTCTTGCCCCTGGGTCTTCTCTTCTTCTTCTTCTTGCCCGCTGCAGCGGACGGCTGCTCTCGAATAGGTTCACCCCACAGGGGAGGCTCTTTGTCTGCATCAGCTTCTGTTCCTGGAGCCAGCTCGAGTGACTCGAACTGCTCCCAGGGGACATATTGTTTTAGCTCGAGGGGCTGGATTTTGGGCTGCTTATAATCTTCAAGCCCGTCGATAATAGCCTGGAGTTTTTCAACCGCCGGGCTAGTCTTCTTGTACATCCGCAGTGGGGCAGAGCTCTTCTTGTTGTGAGTGGGCCGCCTCATGACCAGCCGGGGGGCCGTGTCGTGGCAAACAGGGTTTACCGGGGGCGGTGCAGGCAGGGGCGCTGCTACCCTCGAGTGAATTCCTGGGGTAGGTCGAGAGGCGCGCGCCTTTCTGGTTTTTCTGGGTGCAGTCTGCCACCCTTCTTGGTCTTGAGCTGGGGCCATGATAAAGGTTTCATAAGTGGCACGGGCACAGGCCTTCGCCCATTCTTCTGGCAGCTCCTGATATAGTGAGATCATATTGACGGAGGAGGCTATGCTGGGCAGCTCGTGTGGCTGTGGGGGGTCTACTTTATGCTCCCCCATGTCCAGCTCCCCGTCCCTGATTAAGGACTCAATAACATCCTTGAAGACGTAGCAATCTTCAATAGTATGCCCGAGCACCCGGTGGTACATGCAGAAGCGCGGGTCATCCTTCTTCTTTGAGTCGCCAGGCCTTTTCGGCTCTGGCAATGTGATCTTATTGTAGCTGGTTGCCCACTCAAACAGGAACTTGGACTTGTCCCGGGAGAAGGAATACAACTTGTTTCTCATCTTCTCTCTTAGTGAGGGGCATTCCCGCCGTTCTGTGGTTCTGGGCGGCGGAGGGTTAGCCGCTCCCTTGGCTTTCTCCTTTTGCTTTTCAAAAGCCTGGAAGTCTAGTGAATGCACCTCCGGGGGAGCCGGCTTCTTCTCCGCCTGCCTGGCCCTCTGGCTTGACATGGCTGGGGTGGAGGAGTATCGGGCCAAGAATGCCTCGATCTCCGCTACCACATTGTTTAGACGGTCAAATGTCTTTACCTCAGTGCCGATCATTCTTTCTAGGATTTCTTTCTTTAAGTTTTACTTGCAGATCTGAACTGCGTCCTCCTGATGCGGGGGGCGTTTGCACCTCATACTAAGGTTCCTCCATCTTTTGATGTAGTCGAGGGCCGACTCATCATTCTTCTGTCTTGTGGCGTAGAGTTCAGTCATAGTAACTTCTCTCTCGGCCACGTAGAATCTTTCCTTGAACTTCTTCTGCATGTCGGGCCAATCGGCCACCGACCCGGGCGACAAGCCGGAGTACCATTCAAAGGCAAGCCCGGTGAGTGTTGAACCGAAGAACTTCAGGAGGTAGGCCTCATCAGCAGCCAGGTCTCCCATGACGTTCACGTAATAGGCAATATGCTCTCTGGGAGATCCTTGCCCATTGAACTTTTCAAATTTCGGCGGCTTGGTGACGCCAGCTGGCAACTTCCTGGCAGCATACTGAGCCGGGTAGGGTACTCGATAGACGTCGAAAGGCGTCTGATCCCCATCGCCCCTTTCGGCCAACTTCATGTCTATCATCTGCTCAAGCATCAACCGGCTGACTGCCGCCGGGTCGACCGGGTTCGGGTAGAAATGAGCGGGCTGTGCGCTCGGGGTGACTACCACGGTGGCTCGGGGGGCCATGGGGGACCCTTGTGAAAGCGGAGCCTGTGGCGGGGTCACCGCTGTGCAATGTGCTTGCTGCGGGGGCGTGCCCCCGGGGGGATCGAGGGTTGCAGGAAGAGCTGCCTCGGAAGACTGCCCCCTGTCCCTGGGTACCTCGGGTATGGTCTCGGTCTGCCAGGACATTGGGGGTGGTGTGTTTCGCTCATTCAACTGCTTTTTAAGTGATTCGATTTCCTGCTGGAATCGTTGCATCATGAGCAGCATTGCTGGATCAGCTGTGGGAAGACTGGGCATGCCCCCTGTCTCTTCGGCCGGGGCGTCCTCGGATGATGTCGAGGGTCCGCCACTCGTGTCGCCGGTGGTGACCACATTGGCCGTGAGGGCCGTGAGGGGCCCCGTGGGTGTCGCGCCGCCTGCCGCTCTCCTTCTTCTGGTAAGGGGTCCCGGCCTGGCGGCTATTCTGGCCAATTCTTCCGGGTCGGTGGGTAGGGCCCCATACCGACCATGGACCCCTGCCATATTGCAGGTGAATGTCTGCCATTTCTTATTCTTGTTTCTTCTTGACGCCCTCCGGGACGGTCCTCCTGGGAATGTTAGCCTGTCGAAGACCGACCGTCGGGACGGCGCCTCCTCCTGTACAGGGGACTGGCGCGGCTCTTCCGGGCGGGTCCTCGACTCCATACTAGGTGCAGGTTCCCCCCTTTCTTCCTGGAAGGTGGAGGTCATTGCCCCCAGTAGTCTTTGGCGGCCAGCGGGGGTGCTACCAGGGCCTCGGAGGTAGTTTCTCATAGCCTGCTCGATCCCTTCCCACTCCTGGTCAGGGAGAGCGGCCTGTGGTTGCGCGTCGATGATGGCAGCAGGAGGAGCGTAGGCCCCGAGTGCCGGGCGGGCGGCGTTGTGCCGGCGCCCTCGGCGACGGCGATGAGCATTCTCGGGCGGCACCGGAATGACGGGTGCCGGTCGGAGAGTGGGGGTCACTGCCTCGACCCCGTCATCTCTTCGGGCCCTCCTCGGGCGGAAAGTGCTGGGCCCCGCCTGGGCGGGTGCAGTGGGCTGGGCCTCCCTGGGTACCCAGACTTGCTTCAGTTTGGCCAGCTTGCGAGCCGGTGCAATCTTTGGTGGGGTGGCCACAACAGCGGGCGTCACCTTCCCTTTTAGTTTCTCCAGCCCTTGAAAGGAGTTGCGGACTGGGACGGTAGGGACGACGCGGTCTGGCGTCACCTGGGACCTCTGGCCGTCCAGGCGGACTCGGAGGGCCCCAACCGTCATGGACTTTCCGGAGTTGGACAGGCGACGCCCTGAGCCGGCGCCGGTGTTGCCTCTCCGAAGCCTCCTTCGGTGGGATGCCGACCCTTGGTGGAATGGGCCGGTGGTCTGGTGCACGTGGTGCACGTTGCAGCTGAGCGTCGTTGTGGGGACGCTATTGTTGCCTTCGGCCACCGCTCGGCCGGTGGCAGCTTCGACGGCTCTCGGAGCGGGAGTGTTGGTTTGAGGCTCCTCGGGCGCTCGTGCGTCGAGGATGTCAACGAAGGCCACCCCCAAGAAGTTGGGGAAGCCCACGGTGGGAGGGAAGCTCCCGAAAGTGAGGGGCACCGCCAGGTAGCCGTCTCGCACATGATTCTTCACAACCTCAGGGCTGCAGACAACAGCCATTGTCGGCTCCATGATGCCTTTCTCTTTTTCTGCATTTAAGAAAGTAGCATAATTAGTATTACAAGAAGGGGGCCGCGGGGCCCCTAATTTCGGCAAAGAGATGAAGGGTGGATCGGTCCCACCGGGCGTGCCAGAGTTGTGGACGCACTTTTCGTTTAACCGTTGTTTCGGGGCGATCACCGGTTTATTGAGTGCGTGGGCGTGCCAGTCACCGAAGTGACGATTTATTCGGGTTCCGGAGAGCCCAATGTGCGCTCGAATCTGACTTCGTCAGACGACTGTGTGGTTCGTGTCGGGACCGAATCCCGTCGCGCCATAGAGGTCACGACGTCATTTACATCCCTCACACGAGGGAATACCCTCGATTAATTGCCGAAATTAGGGGACCCGCGGCCGAAAAGAGTAATACTAATTATGCGAGAGGGATAGGAGTAGATCACACTGAAAGTTGTATTAAGGCCATAAACTGTCGGCCGTGTCGGCCACTCGTAGACCCTTTCGTATTCGGACACAGGTCCGTGGTAGAGTCACGATGAGAAAACCGAGGTAGGTCCCTTCAAATGTCTGCCGAGCATGCGGCAATTTTAATGAAGATTCAGAAGGTATCCGGAACGAGAAAACAAATCCGGTCCGATTAGGATGTCGGCCCGAGGTTGGATCAAAGCCTGGCCATATCGGGGTAATTCCCGAGACTCGGGCTCGACCTGAAAGGGCGGCGTCGTTATTCCCTTTGGCCCCGGGTCACGGGGAGAGATGGGAAGGCTGCGGTGCAGGCCTTAGCGTCTTTTATCTGGGGTTTTCTTAGTTATATCCTCTAGGATTTCTGATTCGATGTTTACTGTTTGTTCGTGCCTTTGTCCGGGGTGATTTCTCTTCTTTTATTCATGATTATTCTTGTTATTATCATTCATTTGTTATTCATTTTTTATTACCCCTCCCGCCTCTTTATTGTGATTAATATTGCGCATTCGGAGTCCTTTAATTAGCATAATTTTTATTAGTTTATTTGCTATTGTTAATGCCCTTATCAGATTGTATATGTGCATAGATGTAGTGTGCCGGCGAAGGGAAGGTAAGAGTGTACCGCTGAGAGGCCCGGAGGGCGTGCCGCTGAAGGCCAAAAAGGGGGGTGTACCGCTGAAGGTCAAGGGAGCGTACCGCTGGGACTCAAGGGAGTGTACCGCTGAAGGTTCAAGGGGCGTGCCGCTGGGGCAATTAAGAGTGTACCGCTGAGGGTTTGAAGGGCGTACCGCTGAGGGCTTAAAGGGGTGTGCCGCTGAAGGATTTAGGCGAGTGTGCCGCTAAGAGGTGAGAGAAGTGTGCCGGCTAAGGGGCCAATCAGAACGTGGGGGTGGGTATGAAGTCTGTACGTTCCCCAGGCTCGAAGTCTATACGTTGCCAAGCCTAAAGTCTGTACGTCGGAGCAGAGTGGAGCAAAGTCTGCACGTTGCAATATGAAGTCTATACGTCGACTGGCCCGAAGTCTTTACACTGGTCACCATGAAGTCTATACATTGGCTGGCCCAAAGTCCATACATTGGAACGTGAAGTCTGTACATTGACCCTTTGACTGCAGCTCGAAGTCTATACGCTGCCAAGCCCAAAGTCTGTACGTTGTAACGTGAAGTCTGTACGTCGGCTGGCCCGAAGTCTATACATTGGATCCCGTTGAGGCGGTGGCTGAGGGTGTACCGGCGAAGGGAGGGAGCGTGCCGCTGAAAGGGTCAAGGAAAGTGTGCCGCTGAAGGCCAATGGGAGCGTGCCGCTGAGGGCCAATAGAAGCGTGCCGCTGAAGGCCAATCTGGGCGTGCCGCTGAAGGCCAATGGGGGCGTGATGGTGGAGGTTTGATCAGTTTTCGATTATTTGTTTTAAGGCTTTTCTTTTCTTCTTATCTTAACTTTCGTGTAGTTTTATACAAAGTTCCTCCCTTTGTTGGTTCCCTTTGTTCGGTTCGGTCTCTTTTCTTGCGGGTCGGACGTTCGGGCTGCCGGGTGGTGGTGCCGGTAGTGATTTGATGAGTTGGAAGGTCTCATTAATTATCCTGCTCGTTTTTGCCTCCTTTTGCCTCTTTTAATTGTTTATTAGTTTCTCACAAGAATTCGGCAGCATCTCCCCTTGACCCGGGGCGTAAGGGTGATAAAGGGAGCGCGCCCACATGGAGTGGCGGAACCCGACAACTGGAGGTGGGCCCCCGGGGGAGCAACACCTTTATAGAACCTCGGAAAACGTGAAGGAAGGGGCTCGGAGGCGAGGCCAAGGAGTGGGCTGCTGAGAGGCTGAAGGGTGTGCCGCTAAAGGCCATAAGGTGAGTGTACCGGCCAAGGGCCAATTGGAGTGTGCTGGCCAAGGGGTGTGCCGGCTAGGGGTAACAGAGTGTGGGTGTGCCGCTGAGGGCAGAAAGGAGTGTACCGCTGGGGGCAAATGAGGTGTGCCGCTGAGGGCTGGACAAGGTGTGCCGCTGAGGGCCAATAGGGGTGTACCGCTGAGGGCTATTGGGTGTGCCGCTGAGGGCCAGGGCAAGTGTGTCGGTCAGGGGCCAAAGTGATGCATTGCCAGAGGATTAAAAGGGCCAAGTGTGTGTGGGCTTGCAGATTGTTCAAGAAAAGGAGGAAGGGTTACTGGAAGTGAATGAAGGACTCACAAGGCCAGGCTTTAAAGGGGAGGCATCACGTTGATGTGGTGGCTCAAAAGAAACCGGAGGAACGGAGGAAACGGGTAACACAATACATGCACTATGAAGGCAGGATCAAACCAACAGAAATAGCGAAAAAAAAAGCCCAAGGAGGGTGATTGTTTCCATTCGCGGGATGCCAAGGACCGTATCCCTACATGCATATTACAAGAGAAAATGCCCAAATGAGGCCATGGACAAAAGGAAAAGACTCCAAGACGGAGAACGAGAAGAGGAATGAAATACAAGACGGAAGAAAACGTTGGGGCCTAAAACATAGGCTACCGTTCCCAACCCTCTCCCCCAATACAACAAGCTCTCTCTCTCTTACTCTTGTTTCTTCCCGGTGGCCGTCGGACGGAGCTCAGGCCGGGAGGGTCGCTTCTTCTCTTCTCCCTCCTCCTCTTTCTCCTGTGTGTGTGTCTTCTACTGTCAGAGCCTCTCCCCCTCTTTGTGTTCGTCTGTGTACGTCTCTCCGTCTGTCCTCCCCTCCTCTGTGAAACAAAGAGAAGGGGTTTTTTATACCCCGGGCGGCGAGAGCCTTCGAGCACGGCCGCCGAAGCGGGAAGTGGCCCGTGATCATGAGGTTTGACCTGCCTGTCCTGGCTGTCAGTGGACTAGGCCACGTGGCCCAACGATCGGCTGCCACCTGAGATGGCTCCACTGCGCGCCAAGGATGTGTAGGGCATGGGCCTCACGTCGCCCGTTGAAAGAGCTTCACCGCTGTGCCGTTGAAGGGCTGAACAAGCGTGCCGCTGTAGTGCCAAAAGGGCGTACCGCTGGAGCCCCGGATGGGCGTGCCGTTGAACGGCCTGAAGGGCGTGCCGCTGGGGACCCTACAGGGTGTGTCGCTGAAGACCCCCCAGGGGGCGTGCCGTTGAACCCCAAAGGGGGTGTGCCGCTGAACCCCCCCTGGGGGTGTGCCGTTGAACCCCCTGGGGGTGTGCCGGTGAAGACCCCAAGGGTGTGCCGTTGAACCCCCCCTGGGGGTGTGCCGCTGAAGACCCCCCAGGGGGCGTGCCGTTGAACCCCCTGGGGGTGTGCCGTTGAACCCCCCTGGGGGTGTGCCGGTGAAGACCCCAAGGGTGTGCCGTTGAACCCCCCCCCCCTGGGGGTGTGCCGCTGAAGACCCCCCCAGGGGGCGTGCCGTTGAACCCCCTGGGGGTGTGCCGTTGAACCCCCCTGGGGGTGTGCCGGTGAAGACCCCAAGGGTGTGCCGCTGGGCAGCCGAAGGGGCTGGGCGTGCCGCTGAAGGCCGTGCCGCTGAAGCCCAGGATGGGCGTGCCGTTGAACCCCCTGGCGGTGTGCCGTTGAACCCCCTTGGGGGTGTGCCGGTGAAGACCCCAAGGGTGTGCCGCTGGGCAGCCGAAGGGGCTGGGCGTGCCGCTGAAGGCCGTGCCGCTGAAGCCCAGGATGGGCGTGCCGTTGAACCCCCTGGGGGTGTGCCGTTGAACCCCCCTGGGGGTGTGCCGGTGAAGACCCCAAGGGTGTGCCGCTGGGCAGCCGAAGGGGCTGGGCGTGCCGCTGAAGGCCGTGCCGCTGAAGCCCAGGATGGGCGTGCCGTTGAAGAGCTAAATGGGCAATTTTGAGCCCATTGTGAGCACGAGTCGTGGCCCATTTGATTTTCTTCGAGGCCCATGGGCCGTGGGGCCTCTTGTGCTTGATTTCTCCGGGGTTTCTTCACTCGGGGCCGTTGTTGATGCTGGGCCGAGCGTGGCATCTGGATGTGCAATTTTCGGTGTCCACACCGGTACCCCCAAAGGTGACCCCGGGAAAGAGTTCCACCTCCACCCCCACCGGAACTCCCAAAATTCAGGAGAATCCCCAAACTCCCACTGAAGGGCAACCTCTCCTTCCCTCTTCTCCTACATCTATCACACTTGTTTCTGAGGCCCCTAAGGTTAGTCATGACCTAGTTAGGTGCCTTGACTCCATGAATGTCGGTTAGCTAGACATAGAGGTTGCTGAGGGTGCCTCTGTTTTGGTTGTTGACGTCACCATCACACCCGAGGAGTCTCGAGTCTCAATCCCAACTGAAGACCCGTCCATACTGCCGGACTTCCAAGACATCGTCCCCGAGGACTTGCCTTCTCAACTCCCTCCCATACGTGATGTACAACACGCTATTGAGCTTACCCCTGGGTCTACCCTACCCAACCTTCCCCTCGAGTCTAGACTGTCCAAGTCAGTCGAAGAGTTTGCACATCACGTCATTAGTCTGCATGAGTCAGCTGATTCGCATAGGCGTCACCATGAATCTCAAGAAGGTGACTTGGTTATGGTACGGGACCGGCCCGAACGACTCCCCTTGGGAGCCGTTAAAAAGTTACAAGCATGTAGTGATGGTCCCTTCCCAATCCTGCGGAAGATTGGCGCCAATGCCTATGTTGTGGATTTACCTCCCGAAGAGGGGATTCGCTCGACCTTTAATGTGACAGACCTAGTGGCCTACAAGGAACCCACAGCGATTCCTAGTGACCTTTTCGAGCCTTCTCCTCCCCTTGAGAGTGAGCCCACCCCTGTGCGTCCCACATCCTTGAGAGCACCGCGCGAGCATATTGAGAGGATACTGGATGAGCAGGTGACCACTACACGGAGCAGGGAGTATCAGCGCTACCTTGTCCGCTGGCTGGACCGTCCACCATCTGATGATTCCTGGATCAGCCAGGAGGATCTCCAGCGCCTCGATCCAGATCTGTTGGAGCACTACCACAGCAGTGTCCCCCCCTTACTCGACGGAGTCGAGTTCCAGCCGTCCCGGGAGGGTTGGTGGGGACACCGGGCCCACTATCGGGCCCAATGCTCAGAGCCGACGCCGCACCGCCACTGCACCGAGCTTATGGCTCGGAGACTCGATTGAAGACCCGGCATCCTGAATACATATTTATACGTATTTGTGTATCTGTGTGTACGGTGGTATTTGTATTATTAAACCACCATATCTTATTTTATTTTTACCAAGTCAAAGAATTATATTTTATTAAGGTCCAAGTCAAACATTGGTTGGTGGGTTTGTTTTATTAGGCTAGGACATATGTGCAATTAGGAAAGTTTAAAAGGTGTAAGTGTTATAGCCTCCTCCTATATAAGGAAGGCTAAGGGTGTATGTTTTGATATGATGAAATTGAAAGAAGTTGCATTACGTGAGAGGTATTTCCCTCTTGTGTGTTTCCTTCCCTCCTTTCTCCCTTGTGAGATTTGAGTGTCACCCGGTATGAGATCGTCCGGCGTGAGGCCGAGCTGTGCGAGGTAGCATCCTATCCAGTCCCGTTCATGTCTCGGAGTTGCCGTCGATCCATTTCCACGTCGCCGCCGCGTCACCAGGCCTACGCGGTGAGCTCGAGGCAGTGGGGGATGGAGCGGGAAGAGCTTGGGAGTCGCCTCCTGGGGGCAGAGCGAGCGAGGAGGGAGGCTGAGGCGAAGTTGGCAGAGACCGAGGCAAAGTTGGCTGATCTCAGGGCGAAGGAAGTAGAAGCCAAGGTGAAGGCGATTGAGCGATATTTGGGCTTGGAGGAATATCGCGAAGCCCTAAAGACGACTGCCTTTACCTATTACGAGACGGGCTACTGGAGTGGGCTACGGAAGGGCTTCGCGCAGGGCTTCAGGCGGGCAGCAAGTCTGGCACATGAGCAAGTTATTGACGAGCTCATTTTTAACTTCAGACAACGCTACGACTCAGGCAAAGAAGTCTCAACCTCTCTTTCTTCATCAGCGTCAAGTGGTGGAGGGGGAAGCGAGGACACCTCTGCTCCTGTGGAGAGAGGATCGCCAACTCCGGCTGCTTCAGGAGAGCACGCGGTTGAGGCAGTTCCCACACAGGTGGGGTCAATACCCGAGTCGACCATCACCGAGGGAGCCGGGGGCACGCTGCCCTTGATTGCAGAGGCGGTGCCGGGCACCGAGGGCCTTTCGACCACCAAGCTTCAAGGAGGATCGCAGACTTCCCTTCCTTATCCTATCTCCATAGATTAGGTTTAGCTTGTACTTGCTTTGCTGGCCTTTCCTTTTTTTAAGGCCATTTGGAACCTTTCCATGTATCTCTTTTCTTTTTAAAAATAATGCCGATGTTGTTCAGAGCGCACGTAAATGCTCCTTACTGTCTTTGACCGAGTATGGTTTACCGTATCCGCGGACGTCAGCAAATCGGAAATCTCGTACGATTTTCTTGCCGAAAAATCAGGTCACGTGCCAATCGGTCGATTCGTGGGTCCTGATCTGGCATCTTCATGTCTTCCTAAGCCTTGAATAACCCGCCTTTTCGCGTATTCCCGTCGAAGGATTTTGAATGATTCTGAGGTTTGGGAGACCATTTTTCCTCTACAGTAGTAATGAACCTATTCTTTCATAATTTGTTTCTTCACAGTCATAATTAGTACTAGTGAGACTATTATTTAATATATTTATTTTTTATTATAATCATTATTAGCACTAATATTGTTCAATTTTATTCCTTCACTATCATCATTAGTAGTAACGAGGCTCAATTTTTTTCCTTCACTATCCTCCTTAGTAGTAATTATGGATATTGCACCGTTGTCAGCCATGTGGTCTTCATCCCACCACTTCGGGTCTAGATTGCTGGTTTTCAAGGATTCAAAGCGCCATAATAGCCTACCCATGTTAGTAGATCTGTGCTATTTTACAATGTTGTGATATGATCCGTATCCCATAAGCCACGTTAGGAGGCCGCCTCGTATAGTCCTTCTAAGCTCAAAGATCCAGGCGATCCCTACCAGCGTGATTCTACTTCTATATAAGGGGGTCTCCGCGACCCCCTCTAGGTATCCAAGGCAATACAAAGCAAGACAACATGAACACCACACTTCTCATCCCCTGCACAGAGAGAAGTCCACAGAAGAAGGGAAGGAAGCAAAGATTAGTATGTATGCAAATGCCCTCTCCTAATGAGGCCACCCAAGAGCAAAGCCACTCCAGCAATAGCTCCTCCTCATCTCCTCCACCTCCGCCAAGCTACTCCAATAGACCATGGACACATATAACACACAATCAAACCACCAAGCAGGTAGGATTCTAGAGGTGGCCCCTACATGCTCAAGAGATGGCTCCCACTATGTAGCACTTTGTCCCATTATGGGTTCAAGAGATGGCTCCCATAGCGTAACACTTTACTCTGTATGGCACTTAGCTCTCACACTTTCGACTGAGGTATGACTTTGATGCCATTCTGTCAAGTCCCTTACTCTATACTATCGAGGTATTGTCCGCTTTGGCCTACTGACCTCACGGTTTTATCCCATTCTGACAGTGATCGGCTCCAGAATAGAGGACTTCCCAGGAGGTCACCCTTCCTAGTACTACTCCCCATTACGCACGCTTAAGTATGAAGTTCTTTACAAGAACTGAGATGATACTTCAAAAAGTGCCTCGGTGATATAGAGTACAACTTAGCTATATTTGAGGGTGTTACAATGTACCACTCTTATATAGGAGACATCTTCGTTGCTAGGCACATATAACACATAATTAAACCCCCAGGCAGGTAGGATTCTAGAGTGGCCTCTACAGGCTCAAGAGGTGGCTCCTACTATGTAGCACTTTGTCTCATTATAGTTTCAACAGGTGGGCTCCCATAACGTACCACTTTACCCTGCATGGCACTTAGCTCCCACACTTCCTACTGGGGTATGGCTCTGATACTATTATATCACGTCGCATACTCTATACCATCGAGATATTATCCTCTTTGGCATTCCAGCCTCACGATTTTTTCCCTTTCTAAGGGTGATCGACTCCAGAATGGGGGAATTCCCGGGAGGTCACCTATCCTGCTACTACTCCCCATTAAGCACGCTTAACCATAGAATTCTTTATAAAAACTGAGCTGATACTTTAAAAGACGCCTCGGTGATATAGAGTATAACTTAGCTAAGGGTGCTTCATAGCCATTGTCTCCGGCCGTCCAACGACGATGTCTTCTCAGATCTCTCTTTCCTCTCCTTATTTCACCCAATTTTGCCCCTTTTCTCCCGCAATCACTCCCTCCACCAAAACCCTAGCTTCCGCAATGGTAGCCGACATTGCCTTCTCCTCTAATGAGAGCTTCTTCTTAAACCACCCTCCCTTCTCCTTGCTTTACCAAATCTCGCCCCTTTTTCTTTGTCTTTCGCAAGCGTTCCCTCCATCGAACAATAGTGCCCAATTTTTGTGTCGTTGGTACCTACCATCTCTTGGCTCACATAGGCAAACCATCAAAGAAAATGATGGGCCTTAAAGTAAAAGGCCTTCTTATATATCAAGAGAGCATTACAAAAGCAGGCCAAATGGCCACAATATCAAGCCAGGCTTCACTCGTCTGGGGGACATGTGAACTCCTCTCCGTGGACCTCAAGATACGTCAATTGGACAACGTTGAGTACCTACATCATGTCTCGATAAGCCATAGCTGCAGGCCAGACGTCCTCACGCTCACTTCCAACACATTGTACTTGGCAAGAACTTCCTTAGAGGTAGCCTCCAACACCTACATTGCACTTCAGTCAGCCTTACCCATCTATACCTCCAAGACCTTAATTGTGACGACCCGGGATCCGAGTACCGGAAAGGAACCGGCGCGTCTCGAATCTCGGCCCGCCAACCCACGAGCCCGAAGACTCGGAAGGGTAAAAAGGGATGGTGTGGGAGCACAAGAGAAGCTGAAGCAACTACAGAGATAGCACAATAATCTAAAATAAAATGCACAGCATAATATAGATAAATAAACTGCTACAAGGTCCACAGAGTCTCATGTCCAAATAAAGTACAGTCAACAGAAAGAAAAAGTACAACTACACGGGGCATCCCCCGGCTCTGGCAGGCTGGCGACTAACCCTGGCTAGAAGAATCATGCTGAAACTCGGCCGCACCTCTCGACGACCCTGCCTCACCTGAAAAGCAGGGGTGAGCCTCATTTCATTGGCCCAGTAGGGATCCCCCGGACCCCCACCGCACAACGAGAAAAATGACAGTAAGGCGCTAGCAACCAAGGAAGGTAACACCACCTAGTAGAAGTACGGTAGAGCCACACGCTGAAACAGATAAACAGAAAAGCTGCCTGCTCTATAGTACCGTACCACAAAACCTCGGTCCGACCAAACTCGAGTCTATACCTGCCAGCAAACAGGAGCACCACCCACTAGAAGAACGACCGGATGCGTCCCCTCACGTCTTACACCGCGTCACAAGTGTCTAGCTACAACGCCCCGGGTGCGAGACTCAGACACACACAGTAACCAGTACCACAAAACATGGACTAGCTGAGGTCGCGCTCATCAACGCGGGTACGAGATCCTCAGCCCCGTGTGCACACTCAGACCATACGCCCTAGGCCTATCCTCTAGCTGGTAATTCCCCCTAAGCCCGGACTCGGCTGTACGCGGGGGCCCTACGGTAACCAGCCTACTCACCGTCTCTCTCGGGTCAGCCACTCCACCACTCCCGGGTGGGTCAGCACCGCGTGCCGTAAGAAGGCTACGACTAGTGGACGTGTCACCGGAGGTGAGACTCGACTCACGAAAACCACCGACTAACACACTAACATAGACTCTCGGTAACCAAACGGTAGGTACGGATGCTGGGGACACGCACGAGGTCCGACCGTCCCTCAAGTCACGCGGCACTCCTACCAAGGTAACTGATTCTCCGGGGACCCCCGGGCGCCCCTATGGCTCTCACTGGGTACCCACGGCAACCCTCGGGCCACACGCCACAACCGGATCCAAGACTCGCTCCACCGGAGGTACAATTACCAAAAGCAACGCAGCTCGGGGAGGGGGATTAACGCGCTAGGGACCCAGGGCGCGACACTGTCGCGCTATGGTCCCCTAGCGCGACCCCTGAAGAACGTGCTAGCAGAAGCTAGCGCGTTCTCCAAGAAGGCGCTAGCCTAAGCTAGCACATTCTCCAAGAAGGCGCTAGCCTAAGCTAGCGCGTTCATCAAGAATGCGCTAGGAAAGGCTAGCACGTTCTCCAAGAACGTGCTACCTTTCCAAGGCGCGACATGAACCACCATACTGTTCATCTTCTCGGACGAACGCGCTCGGACGACACAGCGCGTTCAAACAGAACGTGCCCCTAGTACCTAGCGCGACAACGGGCCGAGCCCAGTTCGTGAAATACGTCCGGAAATCTGAAAACCACACCCATTCACCCCCCCTGGTGAAGGGAAAACAAAGGGGAATCATCCCCCAGACGTCCTAGCATGCATCTAGAGCCCCAAAACGATCAAAAACCCCAAAAATCAATGGATCCGACGCTCAAACCCCAAGCATGGAAATAACCCTCCCGGCATGAATCTAGCCCCTCTCGGCCTCTCCACGGCCTAGAAATCACAGGAAACGCTATAAAGTGGGCAAGGATCCGTCCCCCTACCTCAATGAAGCTCGAAATCTGCCGGGAAGTCGCCGATCTTCAAATCTAGCTCGAACACAAAGTCCACCCACGCGCCACGAAGAGGGCACCGCCGCGATCCTCTCGCCACCGCCGTCGTCACCGCGCCGTCACCGTCGTCCTCCACCCGTCGCCGGAGGAAGAAGAGGCGCCGCGAGGTCCAACGGGCAAGAAGGGGGAGGAGGTGACCGTTGTGCTCACGGGGAGGAAGGAAGAAAGAAGAAAAGGAGAAGAAAAAGGAAAAAGAAAAGGGCTATAAATAGAAAATCCGGAAAATGCCAAAAATACCGAAAAATAGAAAAATACATATTCTCGATCCTCGGGACGCACCGATCGTAACGGTACCACTCTCGCCTAGGTGAACGACTCGGTTCACCCGCAACGAGGTTCCGAAGGGATTGCCGAAACACACATCGGCAATCGAAAAACACGCGCGGGAAAGCCGCGGACACACTCCGGGCCACCGAAACAACTCCGGATCGCACCGATCCGAACACAAAAGATGTCCGAAACGAAATTTCAGACACAGCGAAGGCAGACGCTCCGAGAAACCAGATCCGGGACCCAAAAAGAAGGATCTAAAAAATTGACAGGGGAGAAGACTCACCCGAACAAATAAGGATACAGCTGTCGCATCTCATCCTCACGCTCCCACGACGCCTCACCACCAGAGTGACGCAGCCAGACCACCTTAACTAGAGGAAAAACCTTGCTCCGCAGGCGCTGCTCACGCCGATCCTCAATACGGACGGGGTACTCTGGAAGGGACAAGTCAGGGGTCACCTCAGGCCAAACGGCATCCTCCAGAACATGGGAATCATCAGGCATATACCTCCGGAGCATAGACACGTGAAACACATCATGCACAGAAGATAGCTCTGGGGTAACTGCAACCGATAGGCAACCTCACCGATACGCTCGACAATGAGGAAAGGGCCAATGTAGCAGGGACTCAGCTTCCCACGCCTGCCGAAGCGCATCACACCCTTCATGGGAGAAACTTGCAAAAACACCCGATCACCTACAGCAAAACTGAGGGGTCGCCTCCTTCGATCGGCATAGCTCTTCTGCCGGCTCTGCGCAACCAACATCTTCTTCCGGATCAGATGCACCACCTCAGTGCACTGCTGCACCAAATCCGATCCTGTCAGGACACGTTCTCCCACCTCGAACCAATCAAGCAGAGTCCGACAAGGTCGCCCGTACAACGCCTCGTACGGTGCCATACCAATGCTCGAATGATAGCCATTATTGTAGGCAAACTCCACTAACGGTAAGTGGTGGATCCAACTCCCTTGCCACTCCAGGCAACACTACCTCAACATGTCCTCCAAAGTCTGGATGGTCCTCTCAGACTGACCGTCTGACTGAGGATGATACGCCGAGCTAAATGCCAAATCGGTGCCTAGAGCCTTCTGGAAGCTCCTCCAGAATCCAGAAGTGAAGTGGTGTCACGCCCCGAGCACGGAAGATACTCGGATATGCGCGACGAGTTTATATCAATCATGTCAATCAGAGTAGTAGTGTATTCAACACCAAAACAGAGATGCGCAAAATAGAAAGATAACCCAATCCTTTATTTCATAATGGATAGACTATTACAAATCCAATACTCTATTCAAAAAAAAAAAAGGAAAAGTACATAGTTGACTCAAAAATAGGAAAAAGACTGGATGACACTTGGAGAAGTTCTATCTCTTTCACTCTTGACCATTCCCATCCGATTGACTTCCCTCGTCGTCGGAATTACCTGAAAAGTAGGGAACACACGGAGTGAGCGAACGCTCAGTAGGAAATTATATCTCAAGCGCTTAGCAAGGGGTCTAAGTAATTACATTTTTCATGAATGTACTATAGCTATGCATGCTCGCATAAAACGACAAGATAGAGAAAGAATTTATCAATAAGACAGCAAGATGAACTAGTCATGAGCTTTCAAGAAAAGATAACAGATATTCAAGCAAGTACTTTTTAGCAAGTCATGTCAAGAACTTTGGCTATCATGTATCAAGCAAACAAGTAATTACCCTTTTTTTTTCGGGTCACGCAAGTCATGTCAAGTCAAGTACGAGTCAAGTACAAGATTTGTGTGGAATGTCCAATCAAGCTAGTCATGCACTCGGTATAATGCCAGATACCTTATCATTCAACTCCCATGGGCACAAGTACTTTCGGGTGCTCCTCCCAGGACCAGATAGGGCCCTATATGCGCAGGCATTTATCATGTATTTTGACATCCACTCTTGTATATATAGCCAATGAGGAATTTCAATAATCAAGCTTGTAGACACGTAGGATAACCTTGATAGAATGGAGTCCAAAATACGACATTGGTCATAGATAGGCGATAACAACGGTACAATCACGATGAACGATGAAACTAGGTGGAAATTAGGTTCCCTTAACTCGGGTACCATGATAAGTATGGACATTCTTTATATAGAATTGAGGTCCACATGAACAGTATATCAAAGGCAAGATACCCTCATTCTTATTATAGAATTGAGGTCCACAAGAACATCAACAAATGGCATGATATCATCATCCCATTAAGAATTCTCATGATATACTCTTTGCATATCATAAGGGCCGGTATACCATGTTTCTTTAGAGTGACATGGCATTCAATAGTGTAATGGGTTTTTAGGGTACAACCAGCTCAGTCGGCCTTGAGGGAATCCAAGGCGGCGAGGAGTCTTACGGAGGTCTCTATGACTAACTCGCTAGTCCAAAGGAACGGAATGTCCAATGGAGAGCTTGTATGTCAATGAGAATTGAGGGTGATCGATAAAACATCATGAAAACGTGGGACTATACTCACGGAGTGGAGATATAGTGCCGATATACATATATATAGATATACTGAAACCATCGTTTATCAGAAACCGGTAAAAACATTTTTACAGGAAAATAACGACTTAAGTAAAGTCACTACTCAAGTAATTAACGCCTTAGATAAGGACGTTCATCTATTTTTTCTATTTTTGCAAAATTTTAATATTTCAGTATTTTACCAAAAACGCGCCCTGGTGAGGGGCGTTTCTTTACAAGTTGACGACGTATACAGTGGTCGTTCATTCTTTACTTCTATTTTTGCAGTATATATATTCAGAAATTTATCAAAAACACGCCCTAGACAGGGGCGTTACTTTTCAATTCACGCCCTGAACATGGGCGTTAGTCAAGTGAGAGACGACCTATACAGGGTCGTGAATTCAAGAATTTTCAGATTTCAAGTATATAATTTTCAGAAACAAGAGACATGGTCATGACAGGAAATTTATCGGGATTCAAGTAAATATGATTGTGCACTAATTTAGAATCATGTTTAAGTGAATATTGGATAATTAACATGGGTAATTAACAGTTGAGAAAATTGACGTCCGTGTACCGGGCGTCAAATCTGGAATTGACGACCTGGTCATGGTCGTTTTTTTCAAGGTAGCGCCCTTGTCTGGGTCGCGTATACAATTAGCGCCCTTGGAAAGGGCGTTTCTTTCCAACAATAGAAACTTTTAAAACTCGTGAAAACTATATGCATGAACTAATATATATAGTTTAACATAGTTATTATGGTGATTTGGGCTACAGTGCTTGAGAAAACCTACCTTATGAGAATTATCTGACGAAGGCTTGGTTAGAAACTGATGCTCTGAAGCTTCTAACAATCAGCAGCAAGACAGAAGATGGTAATACAGAAGACGTTTGATGAGGATGATGAAGATGATGGTCTTCGATCAACCTGTAGGGGAAGAAAAAGGAAGGATGATGAGAATATATCCGAAGTTAGGGAAAAGATTGAAGAACATTACCTTGTTCTTTACGTACGCAATTGATCGCTTAACCTGTATTAGAGGAAGAAGATGAAAGATTAATATCCTTCATGAAATCAAAAAGACAGAGGGAAAGATACAAGAAGAACTCACTGTTCTTCACATACCGTAACAGCAGTAGGTCGTCCAAATAGACCTTTAGGGTTCGACGGGGGGTTACTTATAGGGACTTTGGAAATCCTAACAAAGGTAGTGTTTGATTGGAAGTAATACTTCCAAGATAGAATTATTACTACATTCGAACTCTTTCTCATAGTTATCAACTTACCCTGGATAGACTCCTGGGTCGAACGGAACTCAAACTGAATTAGCGTCCTAAGTAAGGGCGTCGAATTTAAATTGACGCCTTGTCAAGCATCGTTACTTGTTGAAACGTGTCCACTCAAAGGGCGTTACGCTATCTTGCCCTTTTTATTTTATTTTGGTCGTTTGAAATTTGACGCCTTATTATTTGGGCGTCCTTTCTTTAATTCACGCCTTAGGTGAGGGCGTTTCTTGTAAGGTAGCGCCTTTATCTGAGGCGTTATTTTCATCAGGGTTTAATTCTTTTTTCTTCCAAGCTCTTTCGTTTATTTTATTAAATCTTTTAATCTATTTTAATTTATTTATTCCTTTTTATTTTATCAGGGTTGCTACACCCTCCCCCACTTAAAAAGAATTTGGTCCCCAAATTCCTAGCATATATTTACATATGGAGAGTGTAGAGTTCATACCTTCTAAAATAACTCTGGAAATCGCTTCCTCATAGATTCCTCGATCTCCCATGTAGCTTCATGTTCTGAATTCTTATTCCATTGTACTTTTAGCATGGGAATAACCTTATTCCTTAGGGTTCGTACTTCTCGATCTAGTATTCGTATGGGCTTCTGCTCATATGTGAAATCTTTCTGGATCACTAGATCTCCATACTCAATAATATGTGATGGGTCATGTACATACTTCTTCAACATAGATATGTGGAACACATCATGTACTTCGGACAGTTGAGGTGGCAATGCGATGCGATAAGCAACCTCGCCAACTCTTTCTAGTATCTCAAAAGGTCCGATAAATCTTGGTGTAAGCTTGCCCTTAACATGAAATCTTCGTATTCCTCGTCCAGGCGATATCTTGAGAAATACATGATCTCCAACTTGGAATTCAAGATCTCTTCTTCTTGTGTCAGCATAAGCCTTTTGTCTAGACTGAGCAACTTGCAGTCTTTCTTTGATCAATTGTATCTTCTCGGTAGTGTCCATTACCATGTCTGGACCCAACAGTTGTTTCTCTCCAACTTCGTGCCAGCATAAGGGTGATCGACAACTCCTTCCGTATAAGGCTTCAAAAGGTGCCAGTTGTATACTTGCCTGGTAGCTATTATTGTATGCAAATTCAACCAGAGGCAAGTGATCATGCCAGTTTCCATCAAAATCAGTAATGCATGCTCTTAGCATATCTTCGACTACTTGATTGGTTCTCTCGGTCTAACCATCCGTTTGAGGATGAAAGACTGTGCTAAAGTTAAGTCTCGTTCCCAACGAATGTTGTAGTCCTTTCCAAAAATGAGAAGTAAAACGGGGATCTCTGTCAGACATGATTGAAACAGGAATACCATGTAATCTGACTATTTCCTTGATGTATAGTGCAGCTAAGACATCAACTGACCATCGACTCTTGATTGGCAAGAAATGCGCTGATTTAGTCAATCGGTCAATGATAACCCATATTCCATCATGTCCTCTTTTTGATTTAGATAAACCCATGATGAAATCCATACCAATATCCTCCCACTTCTATTTAGGGATATCTAGAGGATGTAGTTTTCCAGCAGGCTTTTGGTGTTCCGCCTTGACTTATTGGCACGTGAGACAGCGTGATACGTAGTCCGCTATTTCTCTTTTCATGTTGGGCCACCAAAAATTTCTTTTTACATCTTGGTACATTTTGGTAGATCCAGGATGAATCGTATACCTTGACCTATGAGCTTCATCTAAGACCTTCTTCTTCAATTCTGGGCAGTCCGGTATACAAGTTCTATTCTTGCACATTAATCTTCCATCAGAAGCTAATTGGAAATCCGATTGTCCTTCTAATCTGCCCTTGATTTCTACTAATGTAGGATCATCATTCTGAAGTGCTTGTATTTCAGACAATAAATCTGACTGTATGCTTACATGAGATAATGTGACACATCTAGGGTCCGTGTCCATGCTTATATTGAGTTCAGAGAATTGTTCCAGCAATTTCCATTCTTGAATCATACAATTGGCTAACAGTGCTCTCGGCTTTCAACTAAGGGCATCTGCTACATGATTACCCTTTCCGGGATGATATTGTATATTGAAGTCGAAGTCCTTGAGATATTCCAGCCATCGTCTTTGCCTCATATTGAGTTCCTTCTGTGAGAAAAGATATTTGAGACTCTTGTGATCGGAGTATACAGTAAACTATACTCCATAAAGATAATGTCTCCATATTTTGAGTGCAAATACTACCGCGGCCAATTCTAAGTCATGGACGGGGTAGTTCTCTTCATGCTTCTTTAATTGACGAGAAGAGTAGGCTATAACCTTCCCTTGTTGCATTAGAACACACCCGAGGCCAATGCCAGAAGCATCAGTGTATATCTCGAACTTTTCTCCTTCAATTGGCAATGCTAAGATAGGAGCTGTAGTAAGATGATCCTTGAGAGTATGGGTCTACAGACAAGCCATCCTTTGATATAACATGTCCGAGAAAAGTCACTTTTTCAAGCCAGAATTCACACTTGCTAAGTTTTGCATATAATTGGTTTGTCCTCAATATTTGTAATACAATCCTCAAATGTTCCTCATGCTCTTCCTTGGTCTTGGAATGAATCAATATATCATCAATAAAGACCACCACGAATTGATCCAAATAAGGCCTGAATATACTATTCATTAACTGCATAAAGGCAGCAGGGGCATTCGTTAGTCCGAAAGGCATAACAACAAATTCATAATGGCCATACCTGCTTCTGAATGCGGTTTTATGAATATCATCGTCCTTGATTCTTAGTTGGTGATATCCTGACCTAAGATCAATTTTGGAAAAGTACATGGATCCTGAAATTTGATCAAACAATTCATCGATTCTCGGCAGTGGATACTTGTTCTTGATAGTGAGATGATTCAACTGTCGATAGTCGACGCATAACCTCATGGATCCGTCTTTCTTCTTTACAAATAATACAGGAGCTCCCCATGGGGAAGTACTTGGTCTAATGAATCCTTTCTTAATGAGTTCCATCAATTGCTCCTTTAACTCCTTGAGTTCAGCAGGTGACATCCTATAAGGTGCCTTTGAAATCGGACCAGCACCAGGGACTAAGTCAATGGTGAAGGCCACTTCTCTTTGCGGGGGTAATCCCGGCAAATCTTCCGGAAACACGTCCGGAAATTCTTGTACCACTGGAATGTCTTCTAGCTTAGCTTCCTTAGCTTCTTTAACTGTGACAAAGGCAAGGAAAGATGCACATCCTTTCCTGATGAGCTTGCTAGCTCGGAGAGCTGAAATAAGAGGGGATCTGCTCCGACCCTTGGGGCTAGTCAAGATTAGTTCTGAAAATTCCTTGAATGTAACCTTGCTATTGCGGCAATCAACCGTTGCCTGATACTTGGATAACCAATCTGCCCCTAGTATAACATCATACTCTTTCAGATCTAAACATATGAGATCAATAGGGAGATTTCTACCCTGAACCAATACTTCGCAGTTTTGGTAATGATGTGTAATATCAGTCTCATCATCCAGAGGAGTAGACAAAACTAACTTTATCCATTCCAGTTCTAGGGGTAATGGGTCAGCAAACTTCTTAGAAACAATAGAATGCGATGCACCAGTATCAATTAAGACATATGCATTCCTGGAACAAACTTTCAATGTACCTTCCACTAAGCCGCCTTCTTCTTCTTGCTCGGTCTCCTTGATTGCATGAAGACGAGCATTCTTGATTACTGGGCGTTTCCCGACATCGGCTTGATCGTTAAGTAATGGGCAATCGGGAATCCGATGCTCACGACTCCCACAACGGAGATATGCTCCTAGTTTCCTCCAGCATTCTTCTGCTCTATGACCCGCTTTATCACAATGTTTGCACACTGTATTTGAAGAGGTAGTGGTGATAGAGAAGGGCTTGGTCTTCTTGAACTTTTGGTCTTGCGAGGAAATACCTCCATTGCTAGGCCTCTTCTTGAAGTTGGGTTTAAAGGAACCCGAACTTGTAACTTGTTCCCTCTTATCCTTACCCCGAATCCTATCAGACAGTTCCGTGGCATCTTCTAATAGTTGAGCTCGGCGTACTATCTCCGAGTAGACTTGAATGTCCATCGGCGCCAGTTGAGTAATTGCTTGGGGCCTGAGCCCATTAAGAAACCTCCTAGCTTTCATTTTCTCGGTGCTAACTAGATGCTTAGCATACCGAGACAATCTAGAGAATTGGGCCTCATACTCGGCCACTGACAAAGATCGTTGCTTTAATGCAGCAAATTCTGCAGCCTTCTTTTCCTGAACTCGATCCGAGAAATATTTTGCGTTGAAGTGTTCAACGAATTCCTCCCACGAAACCTGATCTTGATTTATAGTAGCCTCTCTTGATTCCCACCAGCATCTAGCATCCCTTTCTAACTGAAAAGTAGCTAATAAGACCTTATCTTGATCCGTGCATTGCATAACACGGAATATTCGTTCTGTTTCCCTAATCCAGTGTTCAGCGTCATCTGGATCAGTAGAACCCGTGAACTTGGGCGGGTTCATGTTCTTGAAAGTCTGGTGGAGACTTCCTGCTCGTTGTCCACCTCCTTGTGTTACTTGTTGCAGCACTTGAGTCATGCCTTGCAGTGTACGCTGCATGTTGCGCCATTGAGCACGTTCGGCAGCCATTATCCTACAATTATAATAACTAGATTAATACGTGATTTGTATCTTAAAGACTAGCATTCTATGTTAACTTTAACCCTTGGTTCTACCCAATCTCACTGGTTAAAGGTTTGAACATATCCTTGGACTTGGGTTTTCCTAGGAATTGAATACCTTAGGCTCTGATACCACAAAAATTGTCACGCCCCGAGCGCGGAAGATATTCGGATATGCGCGACGAGTTTATATCAATCATGTCAATCAGAGTAGTAGTGTATTCGACACCAAAACAGAGATGCGCAAAATAGAAAGATAACCCAATCCTTTATTTCATAATGGATAGACTATTATAAATCCAATACTCTATTCAAAAAAAAAAAGGAAAAGTACATAGTTGACTCAAAAATAGGAAAAAGACTAGATGACACTTGGAGAAGTTCTATCTCTTTCACTCTTGACCATTCCCATCCGATTGACTTCCCTCGTCGTCGGAATTACCTAAAAAGTAGGGAACACACGGAGTGAGCGAACGCTCAGTAGGAAATTATATCTCAAGCGCTTAGCAAGGGGTCTAAGTAATTACATTTTTCATGAATGTACTATAGCTATGCATGCTCGCATAAAACGACAAGATAGAGAAAGAATTTATCAATAAGACAGCAAGATGAACTAGTCATGAGCTTTCAAGAAAAGATAACAGATATTCAAGCAAGTACTTTTTAGCAAGTCATGTCAAGAACTTTGGCTATCATGTATCAAGCAAACAAGTAATTACCCTTTTTTTTTCGGGTCACGCAAGTCATGTCAAGTCAAGTACGAGTCAAGTACAAGATTTGTGTGGAATGTCCAATCAAGCTAGTCATGCACTCGGTATAATGCCAGATACCTTATCATTCAACTTCCATGGGCACAAGTACTTTCGGGTGCTCCTCCCAGGACCAGATCGGGCCCTATATGCGCAGGCATTTATCATGTATTTTGACATCCACTCTTGTATATATAGCCAATGAGGAATTTCAATAATCAAGCTTGTAGACACGTAGGATAACCTTGATAGAATGGAGTCCAAAATACGACATTGGTCATAGATAGGCGATAACAACGGTACAATCACGATGAACGATGAAACTAGGTGAAAATTAGGTTCCCTTAACTCGGGTACCATGACAAGTATGGACATTCTTTATATAGAATTGAGGTCCACATGAACAGTATATCAAAGGCAAGATACCCTCATTCTTACTATAGAATTGAGGTCCACAAGAACATCAACAAATGGCATGATATCATCATCCCATTAAGAATTCTCATGATATACTCTTTGCATATCATAAGGGCCGGTATACCATGTTTCTTTAGAGTGACATGTCATTCAATAGTGTAATGGGTTTTTAGGGTACAACCAGCTCAGTCGGCCTTGAGGGAATCCAAGGCGGCGAGGAGTCTTACGGAGGTCTCTATGACTAACTTGCTAGTCCAAAGGAACGGAATGTCCAATGGAGAGCTTGTATGTCAATGAGAATTGAGGGTGATCGATAAAACATCATGAAAACGTGGGACTATACTCACGGAGTGGAGATATAGTGCCGATATACATATATATAGATATACTGAAACCATCGTTTATCAGAAACCGGTAAAAATATTTTTACAGGAAAATAACGACTTAAGTAAAGTCACTACTCAAGTAATTAACGCCTTAGATAAGGGCGTTCATCTATTTTTCCTATTTTTGCAAATTTTTAATATTTCAGTATTTTACCAAAAACGCGCCCTGGTGAGGGGCGTTTCTTTACAAGTTGACGACGTATACAGTGGTCGTTCATTCTTTACTTCTATTTTTGCAGTATATATATTCAGAAATTTATCAAAAACACGCCCTAGACAGGGGCGTTACTTTTCAATTCACGCCCTGAATAGGGGCGTTAGTCAAGTGAGAGACGACCTATACAGGATCGTGAATTCAAGAATTTTCAGATTTCAAGTATATAATTTTCAGAAACAAGAGACATGGTCATGACAGGAAATTTATCGGGATTCAAGTAAATATGATTGTGCACTGATTTAGAATCATGTTTAAGTGAATATTGGATAATTAACATGGGTAATTAACAGTTGAGAAAATTGACGTCCGTGTACCGGGCGTCAAATCTGGAATTGACGACCTGGTCATGGTCGTTTCTTTCAAGGTAGCGCCCTTGTCTGGGTCGCGTATACAATTAGCGCCCTTGGAAAGGGCGTTTCTTTCCAACAATAGAAACTTTTAAAACTCGTGAAAACTATATGCATGAACTAATATATATGATTTAACATAGTTATTATGGTGATTTGGGCTACAGTGCTTGAGAAAATCTACCTTATGAGAATTATCTGACGAAGGCTTGGTTAGAAACTGATGCTCTGAAGCTTATAACAGTCAGCAGCAAGACAGAAGATGGTAATACAGAAGACGTTTGATGAGGATGATGAAGATGATGATCTTCGATCAACCTGTAGGGGAAGAAAAAGGAAGGATGATGAGAATATATCCGAAGTTAGGGAAAAGATTGAAGAACATTACCTTGTTCTTTACGTACGCAATTGATCGCTTAACTTGTATTAGAGGAAGAAGATGAAAGATTAATATCCTTCATGAAATCAAAAAGACAGAGGGAAAGATACAAGAAGAACTCACTGTTCTTCACATACCGTAACAGCAGTAGGTCGTCCAAATAGACCTTTAGGGTTCGACGGGGGGTTACTTATAGGGACTTTGGAAATCCTAACAAAGGTAGTGTTTGATTGGAAGTAATACTTCCAAGATAGAATTATTACTACATTCGAACTCTTTCTCATAGTTATCAACTTACCCTGGATAGACTCCTGGGTCGAACGAAACTCAAACTGAATTAGCGTCCTAAGTAAGGGCGTCGACTTTAAATTGACGCCTTGTCAAGCGTCGTTACTTGTTGAAACGCGTCCACTCAAAGGGCGTTACGCTATCTTGCCCTTTTTATTTTATTTTGGTCGTTTGAAATTTGACGCCTTATTATTTGGGCGTCCTTTCTTTAATTCACGCCTTAAGTGAGGGCGTTTCTTGTAAGGTAGCGCCTTTATCTGAGGCGTTATTTTCATCAGGGTTTAATTCTTTTTTCTTCCAAGCTCTTTCGTTTATTTTATTAAATCTTTTAATCTATTTTGATTTATTTATTCCTTTTTATTTTATCAGGGTTGCTACAAGCGGGGATCACGATCAGACACAATTGAGATGGGAACTCCATGCAACGGAACGATCCGCTCCACATACAAACGAGCCAAACGATGCACGCTCCAACTGACCTTGACCGGCAGCAACCATGCCGTCTTCGTCAGTCTATCCACCAGCACCCAGATACTATCCTACCCACTGGATGTCCTCGGCAACCCCACCATGAAATCAGTGGTCACGTGTTCCCACTTCCACGCAGGAATATCCAAGGGCTGAAGTGTACCCCCCGGTCGCTGGTGCTCAGCCTTCACCTGCTGACAGATCAGGCACTTGGCCACGAACTCCGCAACATCTCTCTTCATACCCGGCCACCAAAATTGCCTCTTCAGGTTCTGGTACAACTTCGTCGATCCGGGGTGCACGGCATACCGGCTCCCATGAGCCTCTCGCAACACCGCGCGTCTCGTCTGCTCCTCGGCTGGGACGTACAACCTACCTCGGAACCTCACGGCTCCATCCTCACCAAACTCCACCTCGGCCAATGACAAAATTCGGGGTAGCTCGGGGTCCGCACGCTGAGCCTCAGTCACCTGACGACGAATAACTCGCGTGACAGTCAAGCTCGCAAGAACAGCCGAACCCTGATCCCGAGGGATCTTGAGCCTAAAAGTCATGGCCGGAACCTGCTCCCATAACCTCCACTTCCTCAACAACATCCGACTGACCACCACCTTCCTGCTCAAGGCATCAGCCACGACATTCATCCTGCCAGGCTGACACGACAGAGTAAAATCATAATCCTTCATGTACTCCATCCACCTTCTCTGCCTGAGGTTAAGATCCTTCTGGGTAAACATGTACCTCAAACTCTGATGGCCAGTGAACATCTTGAACTTCTCACCATACAGATAGTGCCTCCAGATCTTCAGAGCGAAAATCACCGCCGCCAACTCAAGATCATGAGTAGGGTAGTTCTCCTCATGTGGCTTCAACTGCCGAGATGCATACGCCACAACTCCACCGTGCTGCATCAGCACAGCACCCAAACCTACCCTGGAAGCGTCTGTACACACCACAAAGCCTCCCGATCCCGAAGGCAACACCAACACCGGAGCAGTCGTGAGCAATCTCTTCAGCTCCATGAAGCTCTGCTCACACTCCTCCGTCCAGACGAACGGCACATCCTTCCGCGTAAGCCTGGTCATCGGGGCCGCAATACGAGAAAAATACTGGATGAACCTCCGGTAATAGCCTGCGAACCCCAAAAAGCTCCGAATCTCCGTGACAGAACTTGGCCTCGGTCACTGCACCACAGCCTCGACCTTAGCCGGGTCCACGGAAACACCATCACCAGAAATCACGTGCCCCAAAAAGTGCATCTCACGGAGCCAAAACTCACACTTGCTGAGCTTGGCATATAACTGATGATCACGAAGGGTCTGCAACACCACTCTCAAATGATGCACATGCTCCGCGACAGACCGCGAATACACAAGGATATCGTCCACAAACACGACCACGAACTGGTCTAGATATGGATGGAACACCCTATGCATCAAATCCATAAATGCCGCGGGGGCATTGGTGAGCCCAAAAGGCATCACCAAGAACTCATAATGCCCATACCTCAAGCGAAACATCGTCTTCTCCACATCAGACTCTCGAATCTGCAGCTGGTGATAACCCGATCTCAAATCAATCCATGAAAACACCCGGGCCGACTGAAGCTGATCAAACAACTCATCAATCCGAGGCAACGGATACTTGTTCTTAACAGTCGCCTGGTTCAACTACCGGTAGTCGATGCACAGCCTCAAACTACCATCCTTCTTCTTCACAAACAACACCGGCGCACCACAAGGGAAGAAGCTAGGATGAATGTACCCCTTGGCCAGCAACTCCTGCAACTGCGCCCTCAGCTCTCTTAACTCCGCCGGCGCCACACGATAAGGGGCCTTCGACATAGGCACCGTACCGGGTACCACCTAAATCACGAAGTCAATCTCTCGCTGCGGTGGCAACCCTGGCAACTCCTTGGGAAAAACATCAGAAAACTCGCACATAATCGGGATGTCCTCCACGTCCGGACACCGCCGATCGACCAAAACCATAGAAGCAAGAAAACCTTGACAACCCGTGTCAAGCAGTGTACGAGCCCTAATAGCCGAAATAAGAAAACGGGAGGAGGAAGACCGGATACCTTGAAAATAAAAGGTGGGTCCACGAAGCTGCCGGAAGTAGACCTTCTTTGAGCCGCAATCCACCAAGGCATGATGGGCCTCGAGCCAATCCATGCCCAAAATCACATCAAAGTCTTGAAGAGGCAATGCATAAAGCCTGGCCGGTAAGTTCCGCCCATCCACCCACACAGGCACCTTCTCAAAGAAGTACGGGGTGAGCATGAAGTCACCGGTAGGCAACTCCACTGCCAGATCACAGGACACCTCAGTCGTCGACTCCTCGGCACTCTGAGCAAACTCCTCCAAAATAAACGAGTGAGATGCACCGGAATCGAACAAAACTCAAGCCGCGCAACCAAGAATCGGAATAGTACCTTCCACCAACTGGGACGCCTCAGCCTCTACTCTGGTAATGTGGGTAACTTTGCCTCGGGCTCTCTGCCTCCCCGTGGTAGCTGACCGAGTCAACTGAGGATACTGACCCTGCTGCTGGTACTGCTGCGGCTGCGACGACATCTGCTGGGGCTGAAATTGCTGTTGCTGCTGGAACTCGTGCGGCTGACGCGGTCTCTGCGGATAGTCACGCGCCATGTGCCCTGGCTGGTCACACCTAAAGTAAATCACGGGCGCCGTGCACTGCCTGCCTGGATGAGAATCGCCGCACCGAGGACACCCGCCCTGAGAACCACTCACTGAACCCTGACGCTGGAACTGGGTAGGCTGTTGAACACTACCCACTGATTGTTGCGCCTGATCTCCGCGACCACGGCGCCTCCTGCCAAAACCAGCCTCCTTGAGCAACTTCTTGAGCTTCGATCCCAGAGATGACGAATCTGCTGCCGACGCCCCGGACGGGGACGTCCCTGAACCACCTGCTGAAATCTGGACAGAACTCTGCTGCTGCACGGACGCTGGCTGACCAAAACTCGTCTGCATCTTGCCCGCACTACCCTGACCTCGAACCTCTTGCATGTCTCTCTCCAATGCCGATGCTGCTCTGCAAGCCGCATCCACGTTGGTCAACCCTGACGCAAGCAAGGGATGCCTCAGCTCCAATCTCAGACCCCCAATAAACTGATCGGTCCGCACCATCTCATCCGCCACGATATGCGGTGCATAACGGCCCAACTCGAAGAACCTGGACCTGTACTGCACCACGGTCATGTCACCCTGGACCAGGTCCAAAAACTCACGTAGCTTCTGCGACCTGAGAAAAGACGGACAAAAAGCACGCTCGAAAGCCGAGACGAACTCCTGCCACAAGATCTGCCGAAGGGGACGGGACTGAAACACTGCTCCCCACTCTGACGTCCACCAAGTCCGGGCTGGCCCCTGCAATCGATACGTAGCCAACACCACCTTCTCTTTCATATGACACTCCATCGAACTGAACACTCGCTCCATGTCATCTAACCACTCTCTGGCCACCTTTGAATCTGGCTGCCCGCTGAAAGTGGACGGCTGATACTGCAAGAAATCTCTCAGCGCGCGGTTACCCCGAGAGGATGAGCCCTCACCAGCATCACCGCCCTGCTGCTGCTGTGGCGGCTGCTGATACTGTTGCTACTGAATAACATACTGGTACATGCCCCGGAAGAACTCCTCTGGTCCGGGAACTCTCGCCCCCTCAGCTGCATCTGTTGGGAGCTCTGCTCTGCTCTGCCCTTCCTGGCCCCCACCCGACTCTCCTTGCTAGGAACGAGTCGCTCTCCTGGGCGCCATAACACATGTAAACAAAATAATCAACGATGTTAACAAAAACACGCGGAGCCCTACGCCAGTCGCCAACTGTACAGGACATTCATGGACCTTTGGACCACTGCAATCGTTTTAAGTTCTGATGTACCTCCATAACCTACGCTCTGATACCAACTGTGACGACCCGGGATCCGAGTACCGAAAAGGAATCGGCGCGTCTCGAATCTCGGCCCGCCAACCCACGAGCCCGAAGACTCGGAAGGGTAAAAAGGGATGGTGTGGGAGCACAAGAGAAGCTAAAGCAACTACAGAGATAGCACAATAATCTAAAATAAAATGCACAGCATAATATAAATAAATAAACTGCTACAAGGTCCACAGAGTCTCATGTCCAAATAAAGTACAGTCAACAGAAAGAAAAAGTACAACTACACGGGGCATCCCCCAGCTCTGGCAGACTGGCGACTAACCCTGGCTAGAAAAATCACGCTGAAACTTGGCCGCACCTCTCGACGACCCCGCCTCACCTGAAAAGCAGGGGTGAGCCTCATTTCATTGGCCCAGTAGGGATCCCCCGGACCCCCACCGCACAACGAGAAAAATGAAAGTAAGGCGCTAGCAACCACGGAAGGTAACACCACCTAGCAGAAGAACGGTAGAGCCACACGCTGAAGCAGATAAACAGAAAAGCCGCCTGCTCTATAGTACCGTACCACAAAACCTTGGTCCGACCAAACTCGAGTCTATACCTGCAAGCAAACAGGAGCACCACCCACTAGAAGAACGACCGGATGCGTCCCCTCACGTCTCACACCGCGTCACAAGTGTCTAGCTACAATGTCCCGGGCGCGAGACTCAGACACACACAGTAACCAGTACCACAAAACAAGGACTAGCTGAGGTCGCGCTCGTCAGCGCGGGTACGAGACCCTCAGCCCCGTGTGCACACTCAGACCATACGCCCTAGGCCTGTCCTCTAGCTGGTAATTCCCCCTAAGCCCGAACTCGGCTGTACGCGGGGGCCCTACGGTAACCAGCCTACTCACCGTCTCTCTCGGGTCAGCCGCTCCACCACTCCCGGGTGGGTCAGCACCGCGTGCCGTAAGAAGGCTACGGCTAGTGGACGTGTCACCGGAGGTGAGACTCGACTCACGGAAACCACCGACTAACACACTAACACAGACTCTCGGTAACCAAACGGTAGGTACGGATGCCGGGGACACGCACGAGGTCCGACCGTCCCTCAAGTCACGCGGCACCCCTACCAAGGTAACTGATTCTCCGGGGACCCCCGGGCGCCCCTGTGGCTCTCACTGGGTGCCCACGGTAACCCTCGGGCCACACGCCACAACCAGATCCAAGACTCGCTCCACCGGAGGTACAATTACCAAAAGGAACGTAGCTCGGGGAGGGGGATTAACGCGCTAGGGACCCAGGGCGTGACACTGTCCCGCTATGGTCCCCTAGCGCGACCCCTGAAGAACGCGCTAACAGAAGCTAGCGCGTTCTCCAAGAAGGTGCTAGCCTAAGCTAGTGCGTCCATCAAGAACGTGCTAGGAAAGGCTAGCGCGTTCTCCAATAACGCGCTACCTTCCCAAGGTGCGACATGAACTGCCATACTGTTCGTCTTCTCAGACGAACGCACTCGGACGACACAGCGCGTTCAAACAGAACGCGCCCCTGGTACCTAGCGCGACAACGGGCCGAGCCCGGTTCGTGAAATACGTCCGGAAATATGAAAACCACGCCCATTCACCCCCCTGGTGAAGGGAAAACAAAGAGGAATCATCCCCCAGACGTCCTAGCATGCATCTAGAGCCCCAAAACGATCAAAAACCCCCAAAATCAATGGATCCGGCGCTCAAACCCCAAGCATGGAAATAACCCTCCCGGCATGAATCTAGCCCCTCTCGGCCTCTCCACGGCCTAGAAATCACGGGGAACGATGTAAAGAGGGCAAGGATCCATCCCCCTACCTCAATGAAGTTCGAAATCTGCCAGGAAGTCGCCGATCTTCAAATCTAGCTCGAACACGAACTCCACCCACGCGCCACGAAGAGGGCACCGCCGCGATCCTCTCGCCACCGCCGTCGTCACCGCGCCGTCACCGTCGTCCGCCACCCGTCATCGGAGGAGGAAGAGGCGCCGCAAGGTCCAACGGTCAAGAAGGGGGAGGAGGTGACCGTTGCGCTCACGGGGAGGAAGGAAGAAAGAAGAAAGAAGAAAAGGAGAAGAAAAAGGAAAAAGAGAAGGGCTATAAATAGAAAATTCGGAAAATACCAAAAATATTGAAAAATAAAAAAATACATATTCTCGATCCTCGGGACGCACCGATCGCAACGGTACCACTCTCGCCTAGGTGAACGACCCGGTTCACCCGCAACAAAGTTCCGAAGGGATTGCCGAAACACACACCGGCAATCGAAAAACACGCGCGGAAAAGCCGCGGACACACTCCGGGCCTCCGAAACAACTCCGGATCGCACCGATCCGAACACGAAAGATGTCCGAAACGAAATTTCAGACACAACGGAGCCAGACGTTCCGAGAAACCAGATCCGAGACCTAAAAAGAAGGATCTGAAAAACTCGGGACATCACATTAATCCAATCAAGTGCCTCCCTCGTCAACCCTGGGTCTGAGATAACTCCTCCTCAACCTTGGCCAACTCTGCTTGGACCTTGGCTAGCTCGTCCCGAGTCTTAGATAGCTCGACCACATGCCCCTCCTGAACATTGGCAAGCTCGGCCTTCAGCACCTCAACTTTCTTCTTTGCCTCCAACTCCGCCTTTTCAAATTCCAGAGCATGCTTATTAGCAGTGGGGGGAAGCTAGGTGCCCTCGAGGTCAGAACTGAGTGAACGTTGGGTGAAGACGAGAGTCTTCACCGCTACATGGATCAGCTGCCACAGTGCGGCGTCACAAAGCGCAGAGGAGGACATGTGCCTCGATTCGTTGAGATCGGCCAAAAGCATTAGGCAGCCCACCACATCTCTGATATTGACATCATAGAGGCTCCCTACGGTGGACAAATCTAGTGTCCCCATCTCCCTTCGCTTGATCAAGGGTCTATGAGCTTTGGGGGTGTCATCGGTTTTGACCTTCTTCCACCTCCGCTCCACCAAAGGCTCAGAAGGCTGGGCTTTCTCCTCCAATGGCACTTTTGGGGCCGAGCACGATCTGGACTTGTGAGAGAGCCTCTTCTGCTTCTTTTGGGTGGGGCCGCCATCCTAGTCTCTTTAGCAGCCTTGGACATTGCCGAACGCTTCTCTTTGAGATTGGCTAAAATCTCGGTGAGCCCATGCTTTATCCATGCTGTACCCATTGCAAAGTGAAGAAAATGAGGCTCAATAAGAACACAAAACACAAGGGACGAAGCTCAGGAAACTTACCCTTAGGATCGGCCTCATGAGGCTCGTCTGGCAGTGCCCAAAGACCCAATCCATGCTTGGACCAATGACTCAAGGGAATACCCAAGTCATAAGGGGCCTTGCGCTGCAAGGCAATGGCCGCATCCTCCTCGGCTGGCGACAGGGGGGACTTCCCCCTTTGGTGGATCGCCATCCTTCCAGACCGTCAGGAATGTCAGTTGAACCATTCCTTTTCTTCACATAGAAGAATCGGGTCTTCTAGTCGTGAATAGAGCTCGGGCTACAGGTGAAGAGTTTCCGCTGCTTACGCCCATTTGTCACGAGCTAGCTTCGGCGACAACCATTCTCGGTAATAGTGAAAAAAATGTCTGAAAAGGGGTACAGTCGATTCCACCTGAGTCCCTGAGCAGAGAGACAAAAAGCAAAAATGACACACCACGAATTTGGCGTAAACTTTTTCTTCTATGCATACAATCTCGGCCTCAATGCTGGGCTCGACATCGAGATATTTATAACGGTTCATAATTCGGTTCAAATCTAAAAATTAAATTGAACCGTTCGATTTGATTCGATTTAGTTCGATTTATAGTTGAATTCGATTTCATAACGTGTAAAATCGAATCAAATCGAATAAATTGATTTATTATTTATATATATTTATTCATATTAAATAATATAAATATATGAAAAAAAATAAAAATTTAATTATATATGTATAAAAGCATACAAAATATAACTATATTTATTTTTATTTTTATTTTATATACATATAAGTCATTAAATATATATATATTATAATAAAATATAAAAATTCGATTTGAAATCGAATCAAATTGAAATTTAGTTTGATTTGACGAGTAAATTTGATTTGATTCGATTTAAAAAAAAGATGATCTCAAATCAAATCAAATCAAATCGAACCATATACATCCTCGGAGATGTTCCACCCATGGTTTGCCGACCCGGTGCGGGTCGTCTCGACCCGCACTACCCGACCCGACCCAACCCAGGTCGTTTGCGGGATGACCGGGCCGTGGGTCGTCACCGGGTCGCCCCATTAATTTAATAATATATTATATATATAGTGTACTTTTCTATTTTATAATATTATATATATATATATATAATTTTTTTTATTTAGATATGGGACAGGACGGACCGAGACGGACCGAGTCGGGAGCGACCCGACCCCACCCAGACCGAGATCGGGTCGATCGAGTCGCGCGGGTCGACAAACCTTAATTCCACCTCCTTTGACCTTGACTTTCTCTCTGGGTCTCCCTCCTACATATTCTAATTGTCACACATCATTCATACTTTTATATTTAAAAAACATTGCTATCAAAACTTGTACCATACCTCTCACCGTAAACACATCGCAAACCAACCTGGATGGCTACATCCTTGCCTTCACACACCGGTCAAACTTTAAGAAAAGGACAAAAAAAAGGGAATGGTAGGTGGATACGTCCTCCCAGTCATATTATTTATTATAGGTACGTGTGTGGACCATATTCTGCCATGTGGCCCCCACGAATCCAGGGCCGCAACAAACACGCTCACCGTAAGCCATGTTACATGCTGCTCCGACTTTGGAGTTGGGAGGATATTTACATTTATTAAATTGAGACCCACCCAATCACAATGGAGGGACTCTCTAATTTGTTATCCAAAATTTATAAGAGATCTTTAGTTGTCAACATCTGGAATTTCTTATATTTACAGATTAGTCACTCTAAGTTATATATTTATTTATATGCCCCCACAATTGCATACTAATTTAAGAAACACCATTTTCAGAAATTTTTTCATGAGCAGGCAAGTGAGTTATTACGATTGAGATACGGTGTTGTTTCACTAAATAACTTGAGACTTTAAAGAGTTTTAAATATGTGAATTATAGGAGCTAATCCATACATATGAAAAATATAAGAATTTAAGAATAGAAACTTTAATTTGTAAATATGCCCACCAGGGAGCGTGAAGTTTTAGAGTCATGAGGTGCGATTTGGTATCACGATAAATTTCGAGCAGAAAAGACGTAAGTCATTCTACGATAGTTTATCTCTATATATCCTTATTCTCGTGTACGTCTCTTATATACGAGTAGGTAATAATGTCGTTCTTTCTATTTCTCATTTGGTAAAAAATAAACATATATGAATGAAAATAAGCGAACTCGAGCCATATCTTGGTGGTTCACCATCTCCCCCACGATGAGGAGTCCATAGGTTCAATTTCACTCCTCCACATGTGGAGCGGGATCACTCGTCTCTAGACTATTTGCGGACGCCATATTATTAGTTAACGGGATCATCCACCCCCAAATTATTTGAGGACGCCAAGTAACGAAACCCTAGATCCCTTGATTTCCCTCCCAGATTCGCCAAGTGTCCAACCACTGGGTCAAGCTATCTCAAAAAACTGAAAATAAGTTCTGAAAAATGATCATTTTACCCTTCTTATCTCAGGTTAAAGGATACGACATTAATCTCCATTTGCTTGGGATTAAGAATCCTTCGCCATTTTTCTCTCTTTAACATAGTGGAAGGGTTTAATTAATTATTGTTAACAATTAGGATTACCACAAATGAAGTTCCTAATTAATTAATTTTAGCACTAAAGTTATTATTTAATAATTTACCTTAATAGTCATGAGCAGTACAAATTAATGAAACTATTGTTTAAGATCTTTTTTAATCATCAGTAGTAATGAGCCTATTCTTGGATAAATTTTTTTCTTTGCAATCATAACTGGTACTAGTGAGATTATTATTTCATATAATTATCTTTTATTATAATCGTTATTAGCACTAATATTCTTCAATTTTATTCCTTATCTATCATCATTAGTAGTAACGAGGCTCAATTCTTTTCCCTTCAATATCCTCGTTAGTTGTAATGAGGCTCTGAATTTAATTTTTTTCCTTCAAATGATCAAAATAACAATAAATTGATTGTTCATTTATTTTTTTTTCTCATTCACAACCATCATTAGTAATAATTCGACTCTTAATTAATTTTATCTCTTCAAATTCTTGATTAGTACTAATGAGGCTTCTCATAATTAATTCTTTTCTCCTTCACAGTCACCGTTAGCGGTAATGAGTCACTTAATTATGTTTTTTCTTTTTCCATTTACAATTACTAATAATGAGACTCTTCGTTAGCCATAAGGAGACCGAGAGACAAACCACCTTTATAAGAGAAGACGACCTTGAAAGGCTACCGCAAACGATGGCGGGTGATGGTGGGTACCAACGACACAGGAATCGGGCACTAGGGTTAGGTGGAGGGAAGGGTTGCCAAAGATAAGGGAAAAGGGGTGGAATTGGGGAAGCAAGGAGAAGGGAGAGAGGTCTGAGAAGATGTCCTCGTTGGAGGAGAAGGCTACACCAGCTACCATCGCGACGGCTAGGGTTTTGGTGGAGAGAGTGATTGCGGGAGAGAAAAGGGGAGAAATTGGGCGAAACAAGAAGAGGAGAGAGCCGTTCACCACAAGAAAAGGCGGTGTTTCCGACGGATAAGATCCGTCGGTTATTTATTGTCGAAAATTTTTGACGGACCCATTTTACGTCGGAACTCCGTCGGAAATATTCGACGGAATAATAGTAGACGGAAATTCCGTCGGTAATTGTCATAATCTCATTTTTCTGACGGATATATATCCGTCCGCGATTCCGTCGGAAAGTTCCGACGTAATTCCCTCCGTCAAAAATTCTGTCGGCGATTGTCACCTTAAAATAATTAAAAATATATATCATGTCCGCGATTCCGTCACAAAGTTCCGACGTAATTCCCTCTGTCGGAAATTCCATCGGCGATTGTCGCCTTAAAATAATTAAATATATATATTATTTCCGACGGAAATATTATTTCGTTGATGATTCCGTCAACATTTTTCGACATATCCGTCGGAAATTACGTCGGAAAGTTCCGACGATAGAAGTTACGTCGAAAATTTCGTCGGAGATTGTCGCCTTAAAATAATTAAATATATATATAATTTTCGACGGAAACAGTCTTTCGTCGGTGATTCAATCGGAATGTTCCAACTTATCCGTCGAAAAATATATTTTAGTTTTAAAAAAATACATAAAATTTATATAAAAATCTATTTAAATAAAAAAACATAAAACCTATACATCACAAGCAAAACAAAAGGACATACAAGAAAAGAAACACAATAACAATTCTCAATTTTATAATAATAAAAAAAATCAAGAAATACCCTCCGCATCCTCCATATCCTCATCCTCCCCGTCCTGCTCTTCTCCTCCATCGCCACTCGCTAGAGAATCCTATATGAAAATAATAATAACATTAAATATGCATTCATAAATAAAAAAATTTACTGGGTAGATAAATTAAATATCTTATTTGATTATATAAATTCAAATCAGGTAAATTTTGGACTCACGAACCTAACTTCTTTGATTTTAAACTAAGTGCATTTGAAGAATACACTTCTGAGCGACAGGCTCAAACCGGGTATCCGATTTGGATTCCGTCAGCTCTCACAAGTCACTTTTACCTCCCAGGTCATGTTGGAATGATCGGGACGTCGATCAGACCAGTATTTTACATTTTAAACCCTCGAACTCAACTTCTTTAATTTTAAACTAAGTGCATTTGAAGAATACACTTCTGAGCGTCGGGCTCAAATCGAGTATCCGATTTATATTCCGTCAGCTCTCAGAAGTCACTTTTACCTCTCAAGTCGTGTTGGAATGATCGGCACGTCAATCAGACCAATATTTTAGATTTTGGACCCCGAACCTAACTTATTTAATTTTAAACTAAGTGTATTTGAAGAATGCACTTCTCAGCGTCAGGCTCAAACCGGGTATTTGATTTGATTCCGTCAGCTCTCACAAGTCACTTTTACCTCCTAGGTCGTGTTGGAACGATCGGCACGTCGGTCAGACTGATATTTTAGATTTTGAACCCCTAATTATCTGAATTATTTTGAACTAAGTAAGTTTTGAAAACTAACTTAGTTTTGAATTGAGTAATTTGAGCGCCGAATCCAAACCAGATATCCGATTTAGATTCCGTCAGCTCTCACAAGTCACTTTTACCTCCTAGATCGTGTTGGAACGATCGGCACGCCGATCAGACTAGTATTTTACATTTTGAACCCCCAAACCCTTAATTATCTGAATTGCTCAAAAATTAAGTTAATTTTGAATACTTAATTTTGAATTGAGTAATTTGAGCACTGGGCTCAAACTGGGTATCAGATTTACATTTAGTCAGCTCTCACAAGTCACTTTTACTCTCAGATTGTGTTGGAACGATCGACACGCCGATCAGGCTAGTATTTTACATTTTGAACCCCCGAACCCCTAATTGTCTGAATTCTTTTGAACTAAGTTAGTTTTGAAAACTAACTTAGTTTAGAATTGAGTAATTTGAGCGTCGGGCTCAAGTCGGGTATCCGTTACCTTGAATCTAAAATATAATTATTTAGTTTTGAAAAATATAATAAACACTCACCGCGAACCCCTAGGGTCTTGTTACTTTGAATCTAATTTCATGTATATTCATTGATTTTAGAATTGAGTAATTTTGCCAAAATAAAAATATAATAAACACTCACCTGAGGGGGCTATGCCGTGGTTGTGGATCGATGAGGAAGAAGGCCCGACTGGGAGAGGAGGCCAGCGATTGACTGCAAGATGTGCCCCTCTCGGCATGACATATTTGTCCTCATCTGCTACAACTGTCGGTGCAAATCAGACATCTCCGATTGGATGATTTGGATTCCGTCGCTGAGAGAAGAGCTGGTGCCGGGTGGGGGTGTACTAAAGGCACTGCTATTGGTCGGGGCAGCGCCTAAACTCGCACACGATGATATCACCGGGCCAGTCTCCAGGCTCTGCCTAAAACCATATAGCCGTCCTTTCTTCGGTACGCCAGCTGCTGCCACTCATGTGGCCGGATCTAACTCCGGCTGCTGTACGCCTTCCTCCCCATACTTCCCTGTCAATTGTCTGCTATATGTTTCTTACAAATAGAATACAAAAACTTGTAAATTTCATATGAATGAATCATATTTAAATGAAAAGAAAAACTTAAAGAAAAATTTGTCCAGAGATATAAACTTACCGCTACTAAGCGGGCTCTGTCACTGATAAACTGGTTCGTACCCTTCTTTTTGTGTGTTTTGTCGAACACCTCTCAGAACGACGGAGCTCGATTGAGCTTCACGGCATGTTTGACATTTCACAGTAAAAAATGTTATATATATGAATAAAATATTAGAAGATATATAATTTGAAAGATTACTTACCAATTTATTTTTTTGAGTCGCGAAAGAGACGGACCCACTACTATGCACATTTGCGTCTGGTTGTGACGCCCGGTTTGTTGTGACTTTTTGGGACTTTTCTATCCACTTGAGATGGGCCCATTTGTCACATACAACGTCCCAATACTCCTTTCTCATCCAAGGAGGGCGGTGCTCCTTCCACAACTATCGATCTTGACTCCCACCGGTATTTTTCTGAGCCTTTTTTTTTTTGACCTTATACAATGTCTTTCGGTAATTTCTCTGCACAGTAGCCTCCCAGACAGAACAACATCTCGCTGCGTCCTGGGAACTCATGAACTGATAAGTCCGTTGTAAACAAATTAAGTTATAATAACATATTACACCTCTTTATTAAACATCTTATTTGAAGAGACAAAAAAGATTACTTAATATGTTAAAGCAAACATGTACATAATAATGACATCATTCAACTCCACTCATAAAGTACAAAATGTCAAAACTCACTCATCTGACTCATCTGTGAATCCCGAATCCCAATCAGAATCAGATACATGAGACTCATGAGCCGTATAATCTAACTCTATCCTAGTGGGTGGACGTGCATGTAGGTGAGCTTGAAAATATGTAACCATCTGCACAAATAATGGGCCATGTGTAGCGGTGGACAGTACATGAAATTCTCTAAAAAAATCTTAACTACATCTATACATTCCAGTCTATCATTTGCTACTGGTGTTGGTGCTGCTCGAACTCTGGACGTGGAGGAAGATCCTGATCCTCCGGGTGCTGATGGTGGGGGTACCCTGGACGTAGAAGACGATGCCCCGGCTTTACTGCGAGAAACATATCCCTCCCGTAACTGTGTCCGAAAGTAATCTCGGACATCATCTGGAACTAAGGAGCATGCACGGCAATCTCATCCCACTCCCGCAAGGTGCTATGCAAATCTGTGTATGCCGGTGATGCGATGTCCGCAGTATCTACAGTGCACATGTCGATTGTAATGCCCCGGATTTTTCGGATCCTTGTTCATGGGTCCCGGATCTGGTTTCTTGGAGTGTCCGACTCCGTTGTGTCCGAAATTTCGTTTCGGACATCTTTCGTGTTCGGATCGGCGCGATCCGGAGTTGTTTCGGAGGCCCGGAAGCGTTCCGCGGCTTTTCCGCGTGTGTTTTCCGATTTCCGGTGTGTGTTTCGGTAATTCCTTCGGAACCTCGTTACGGGTGAACGGGGCTGTTCACCAGGGCGCGAGTGGTACCGTTGCGATCGGTGTGTTCCGAGGATCGCAGAAATGTGATTTTCTATTTTTTGGTATTTTCGGGAATTTCCGGATTTTCTATATAATAACCTCCTTTTTCTCTCTCCCCATCTCATTTTCTCTCTTCCCTCCCTCTCTCTTCTCTCACGTTCTCTCCTCTCCCCCTCTCACTCCGGGCGGCCGACGGAGGCGGCGAGGGCGGGGCGGCGTGGCTCGTGGGGCGTGGAGCGACGGGTACGGGATGAGGATCGCGGTGGTGGAGGCGGTTCGTGGGATCGTGAACCGGCGAGGGTTTAAACGGCGTTTTCTTCGTGGATCGGCGTCCACGGTGCGTCGAATCTTCGGTGGAGGTAGGGAGATGGACCCTCAACCCGTGTACTTCAATTCCCGCGAGTTTCGTAGGCCGTGGTGAGCCGAGCGGGCTAAACGGGGTGATTTGGGAAAAATGCATGTTTTTGGGGTGTGAGCCGAATCTTGTGTTTTGATCGTGTTTTTGGGGTTTAAATGGGTCCTCTCGGTGCCAGAGGGGTTGGGGAATGTTTCCCCCTTTGTTTCCCCATCACCCGGGGGTGATCGGGGCGTGGAATGGATTTTCCCGCCGTTTCTACCGTTTTCGGGCGCGGACTGAGAACGCGCTAGCTTCCAGTAGCGCGTTCTTGAGGGTCGCGCCGCCCCGACGGGGCGCGTTCATCGGAGAAGATGAACAGTATGGCGGTTCCTGTCGCGCTATAGGGCTACGGCGCGTTCTGGACTGTCGCGCTATGGAAACATAGCGCGACCTGGCTTGTCGCGCTATAGGCTCCTAGCGCGTTCTGCTTGAACGCGCTATGGACCTATAGCGCGTTCTTGGAGGGACCAGCCGGGCTGCCCGGGGCGGGCGGTCTGCGGCTGATCGTGCTCCTCGTGGGCCGTGTGTGCCTTGGACACCCCGTGGAGTTCCGTGACCGTGTCTTTGGGGTGTCCGGGGGTTCCGTTTACCTTGATTTGCGCGCTCGTGAGTGTAAGGGTCCGGGCGGTTTACTAGTGTTCCGATTGGGTTGTGTTGGTCTCCGGTCGACCCGGTTGTGACGCAGTGGTCGACCTTTGGCCTTGTGAGTGTCCCGGGCACCCCGTGGGTTTTGTTACCGTGTTTTGGGGTGTCTGGAGGTGCCGTGTTACCTCGATAAGCGTGCCCGTGGGCTTGGTGAGTCCGGGTGACCCCAGGCGTTTCGGGTTTCCGTATTCTCGCTCGATCGAGTCACCGTGTATCGGTATGTGTGCGGTGGGGTTCCCCCGCATGTCGTGAGTCTTCCTGGAAGATGATTCCCGAGTGGGTTATGTGTTTGACCGTGGACTGTGCGTCCCGTTTCTTCTCCGATCGTGGTCACCGTGCGATGGTGCTGCTACGTGGGATGGTCCCCGTACTTCGTTAGGTTCGGACGTCGTTTTCTGTTGTTTTGAGAGTCTACTCTCTCAGTGATCCTCCACTAGTCGTAGCTTCCTGCGCACGCGTGTGCGGACCCACCTGGGAGTGGTGGAGAGCGCGACCCGGTGAGACGCGGTTTTTAGGCTGGTTTCCGTCGGCCCCTTGCCTTTGCCACCAGAGTCCGGTGGGGGGGAAAGCCAGCTAGAGGACCCGACCTAGAGCAGATGGTCTGTGTGTGCACACGTAGTTGGGGGCTTAGGACACGCGCTGACGAGCGTGACCCCAGCTAGTCCTTGTTGTGGTACTGGTTACTGTGTGTGTCTGAGTCTCACGCCTAGGGCGTCGTAGCTAGACACTTGTGACGCGGTGTAAGACGTCAGCGGACGCATCCGGTCGTTCTTCTAGTGGGAGGTACTCCTGTTCTGGACAGAGAGTGACAGACTGTCAGTCGTGTGACTTCGACCTTCGGGTTTCGGTCGTGTTGACCGTTGAGTTTTCGATTGTTTCGCCGTGGCGCGTGTCGGTTTTCGTGCCGTGAGGCTAGTGCTAGTGACTTTACCGAGGTTGCGTCTTGTCGTGCGGTACCCGTGACCAGGTGTCCGGGTTGCACTTTTGACAGCGTGTCCAGGTTGGCCGTGTTCTGGGAGACAGGCCTCTACGGCGTGGTTGCCGTGGGTTTTTCACTTCGATAAGCGATACTAGTGTAGTTCGGTAGCCCTTGACCGTGAGTCTGGGGTGTGTTTCTGGTACAGTAGGAGTAGCTGTAGTGCCGAGTTTTGACCGGCCACCGGTTTGTTGTTCCTGCTGTAGTTGTAGCGTTCCTTTCCGCTACCGCCGTCGTTTCCGGTTGGGGTTCCGCGGGATCCCTGCTGAGTCTCTGTTTTGGAGACTCATTCCCTGCTTTTCAGGTGTAGCTGTTCTTCCTCGAGGTTCGAGGGTGCGGAGCGGAGGTTCTCTGTTGCCAGCTTGCCGGGCCGAGTGTTCACTTGGCATGTGGTACGTTTTACTGCTTTAGACTGTACTTTCTGTGGGACTGGACTCTGTTGTAGCTGTGTTTATTTCTTTCAGCTTGTTGTTGTTGATTGTCCTGCTTTATTTCCTATTTCTTTGTGCCTCCACACTCCTTTTAGCCCTTCCGAGCCCTCCCGGCTCGTGGGCGGCGGTGCGAGTCTCGGGTTATCGGGCCTTCCCGGTAATCGGATTCTCGGGTCGTCACAGCTGGTATCAGAGCATGGTTGTGGACGTACATGGGAATTCGAGATATTGCAGTGATCAGAGTCCGTAAGGTCCAGTACAGTCAGCAGTTGGCATAGGGTTTCGTGCATGTTTTCCGCTTTGTTTCTCGCTTGAGAGTTTGAGTGCGCTGTGCGGCGCTGTGAAGGTGGTTGTTGTTCACGGCTTTCGTGCTGGCGCGGGGTCTGCGGATCGGGGTCGAGAGCCTTCTCCCTCATCGGTGGTGGCCCTGGTTGTGTTGCGTTGGGCAGAGGTTGTCGGAGGGCGTGTTGCAGTTCGGGGGATTGTAGCGGTGGTGCATCGAGAGATGTTGTGATCATGGTCCGACGGGACACTTGGTAAGTGTTGTCGGAGGAGCTGACCTGACGGAAGTGATAGTTTTCTTGGTGCTGGAAGGTGCTATTCCCAGCATGCGTGAGGCTCGAGGTCAGGTCGAGTGTGGAGTTTTCCTTCCGTTGGTCGGAGGTGCGATTGGGTTCTCCTTTGGTTGGAGAGAATCGTGTTTGGCTAAGGTTCGTCGTCTTGCATTGCGTGTCCGGATTGGTTGGCCTTGTGTGTCATGAAGTTCGTGCGAGACGTGCTCTTTGTCTTGGCAAGGTGGTTGCCTGTGAGAATCGTTGCCCGTTCCCTGATGTGTAAGGGTGTTGGCGCTGTTCCGGAAGGATGAGTGTCAACTGGGCGCTGTTTTTGAGATTTGCGGTTGGTGTCGCGGTTCCGATGTGTGGAGGATCGGAGTCTGCGGGGTTGCAGATGGTTGTCGAGATGGTGGATCTCGAGTTGGCGTTGTGGTGGCTGTGCGTGTGGATCAGAGTGCGTGGATCGTAGCGTTGGTTGCTGCGGGTGGATTTCTGAGAAGTGTAGAGCAGTGGAGGATTGGTTCATCGGTGTGCGTTGTCTCCGACGGTGTGAGACATGTTGGTTGGCGTGCCGTTGCTTGAGATATTGTGGTTCATGGCATTGGCAGGTGTCCATTTGGATTGATCGAAGGATTTGATGAGACCAGATGGAAGAGTGACGCCTGTGGGCGGAGGCCTTTTTTCGTGAGATTGGCGTCGGAGAGTGGTCTCTGATGAGACGTTGGCGTTGGATGTTGATCCTCAGTCTGTGGCCAGCAAGGGAGGATTCCCCGTAAGTCTGAGTCGAGTGACGTGAGGACTGTGTGGAGATGGAGTCATGTGGTTTCGCAGTGCTCCCCTGAGAGGGTAGAGTTGGCGTGAGGTTCGAGATTGGAGGTGGTGTTGGTCTGTGCGTGAGTCAGCAGATGGCCTGTCATGTGTTGGATCGTGCCTGCTGGGCCGGTGGAGGTTTTCCGTTGGCGAATGTCTGGCGACCAGTGGATGGTCTTTTCAGAGACAGAAGATGCTGGTTGTAAGGGTTCGAGAATGGAGAGAGCGGCGTGCAAGCGAGGCCTTCTGGTGGCCGTTTCTGAGGTGTGAGCTGATGGAAGCTCAGTGATTGGTTACCCCTGGTGCAGGGTGTGAGATCGATCAGCGGTTGTGAAGCTGGCGTTTGGTTGGTCCGCCGAGCGTGGGCGTTGACCGGTGGATTGGTTCTTGTGGCGAGGATTGCGTTCCCTCGGTGAGCGAGAGGGTGGCAGCGATGCCGTGGGTGTTTTCCGTTGTGTTTGAGGTGATACCAGACTTGTGCCCTTGTCTTATGCCTGCTCTAGTGGCCGATGTGTGTGCGGCGTGCGGAGCGTGGCGTTGTTCGTGATTATGGTCTGGCCGTATCCCTCATGATCGGTGCTTTTTGCGAGAATCAAGATTTTCTGTGTTGGGGTTCTGACGGCGTTGTCAGTGAGTTACGGCGTTCTTCCCCTGTTCCTGTGCTTGTCTTGAATTTCGAGGACGAAATTTCTTTAAGGGGGGAGGGCTGTAATGCCCCGGATTTTTCGGATCCTTGTTCATGGGTCCCGGATCTGGTTTCTTGGAGTGTCCAACTCCGTTGTGTCTGAAATTTCGTTTCGGACATCTTTCGTGTTCGGATCGGCGCGATCCGGAGTTGTTTCGGAGGCCCGGAAGCGTTCCGCGGCTTTTCCGCGTGTGTTTTCCGATTCCCGGTGTGTGTTTCGGTAATTCCTTCGGAACCTCGTTACGGGTGAACGGGGCTGTTCACCAGGGCGCGAGTGGTACCGTTGCGATCGGTGTGTTCCGAGGATCGCAGAAATGTGATTTTCTATTTTTCGGTATTTTCGGGAATTTCCGGATTTTCTATATAATAACCTCCTTTTTCTCTCTCCCCATCTCATTTTCTCTCTTCCCTCCCTCTCTCTTCTCTCACGTTCTCTCCTCTCCCCCTCTCACTCCGGGCGGCCGACGGAGGCGGCGAGGGCGGGGCGGCGTGGCTCGTGGGGCGTGGAGCGACGGGTACGGGATGAGGATCGCGGTGGTGGAGGCGGTTCGTGGGATCGTGAACCGGCGAGGGTTTAAACGGCGTTTTCTTCGTGGATCGGCGTCCACGGTGCGTCGAATCTTCGGTGGAGGTAGGGAGATGGACCCTCAACCCGTGTACTTCAATTCCCGCGAGTTTCGTAGGCCGTGGTGAGCCGAGCGGGCTAAACGGGGTGATTTGGGAAAAATGCATGTTTTTGGGGTGTGAGCCGAATCTTGTGTTTTGATCGTGTTTTTGGGGTTTAAATGGGTCCTCTCGGTGCCAGAGGGGTTGGGGAATGTTTCCCCCTTTGTTTCCCCATCACCCGGGGGTGATCGGGGCGTGGAATGGATTTTCCCGCCGTTTCTACCGTTTTCGGGCGCGGACTGAGAACGCGCTAGCTTCCAGTAGCGCGTTCTTGAGGGTCGCGCCGCCCCGACGGGGCGCGTTCATCGGAGAAGATGAACAGTATGGCGGTTCCTGTCGCGCTATAGGGCTACGGCGCGTTCTGGACTGTCGCGCTATGGAAACATAGCGCGACCTGGCTTGTCGCGCTATAGGCTCCTAGCGCGTTCTGCTTGAACGCGCTATGGACCTATAGCGCGTTCTTGGAGGGACCAGCCGGGCTGCCCGGGGCGGGCGGTCTGCGGCTGATCGTGCTCCTCGTGGGCCGTGTGTGCCTTGGACACCCCGTGGAGTTCCGTGACCGTGTCTTTGGGGTGTCCGGGGGTTCCGTTTACCTTGATTTGCGCGCTCGTGAGTGTAAGGGTCCGGGCGGTTTACTAGTGTTCCGATTGGGTTGTGTTGGTCTCCGGTCGACCCGGTTGTGACGCAGTGGTCGACCTTTGGCCTTGTGAGTGTCCCGGGCACCCCGTGGGTTTTGTTACCGTGTTTTGGGGTGTCTGGAGGTGCCGTGTTACCTCGATAAGCGTGCCCGTGGGCTTGGTGAGTCCGGGTGACCCCAGGCGTTTCGGGTTTCCGTATTCTCGCTCGATCGAGTCACCGTGTATCGGTATGTGTGCGGTGGGGTTCCCCCGCATGTCGTGAGTCTTCCTGGAAGATGATTCCCGAGTGGGTTATGTGTTTGACCGTGGACTGTGCGTCCCGTTTCTTCTCCGATCGTGGTCACCGTGCGATGGTGCTGCTACGTGGGATGGTCCCCGTACTTCGTTAGGTTCGGACGTCGTTTTCTGTTGTTTTGAGAGTCTACTCTCTCAGTGATCCTCCACTAGTCGTAGCTTCCTGCGCACGCGTGTGCGGACCCACCTGGGAGTGGTGGAGAGCGCGACCCGGTGAGACGCGGTTTTTAGGCTGGTTTCCGTCGGCCCCTTGCCTTTGCCACCAGAGTCCGGTGGGGGGGAAAACCAGCTAGAGGACCCGACCTAGAGCAGATGGTCTGTGTGTGCACACGTAGTTGGGGGCTTAGGACACGCGCTGACGAGCGTGACCCCAGCTAGTCCTTGTTGTGGTACTGGTTACTGTGTGTGTCTGAGTCTCACGCCCGGGGCGTCGTAGCTAGACACTTGTGACGCGGTGTAAGACGTCAGGGGACGCATCCGGTCGTTCTTCTAGTGGGAGGTACTCCTGTTCTGGACAGAGAGTGACAGACTGTCAGTCGTGTGACTTCGACCTTCGGGTTTCGGTCGTGTTGACCGTTGAGTTTTCGATTGTTTCGCCGTGGCGCGTGTCGGTTTTCGTGCCGTGAGGCTAGTGCTAGTGACTTTACCGAGGTTGCGTCTTGTCGTGCGGTACCCGTGACCAGGTGTCCGGGTTGCACTTTTGACAGCGTGTCCAGGTTGGCCGTGTTCTGGGAGACAGGCCTCTACGGCGTGGTTGCCGTGGGTTTTTCACTTCGATAAGCGATACTAGTGTAGTTCGGTAGCCCTTGACCGTGAGTCTGGGGTGTGTTTCTGGTACAGTAGGAGTAGCTGTAGTGCCGAGTTTTGACCGGCCACCGGTTTGTTGTTCCTGCTGTAGTTGTAGCGTTCCTTTCCGCTACCGCCGTCGTTTCCGGTTGGGGTTCCGTGGGATCCCTGCTGAGTCTCTGTTTTGGAGACTCATTCCCTGCTTTTCAGGTGTAGCTGTTCTTCCTCGAGGTTCGAGGGTGCGGAGCGGAGGTTCTCTGTTGCCAGCTTGCCGGGCCGAGTGTTCACTTGGCATGTGGTACGTTTTACTGCTTTAGACTGTACTTTCTGTGGACTGGACTCTGTTGTAGCTGTGTTGTTCTTTCTTTCAGTTGTTGTTGTTGATTGTCCTGCTTTATTTCCTATTTCTTTGTGCCTCCACACTCCCTTTAGCCCTTCCGAGCCCTCCCGGCTCGTGGGCGGCGGTGCGAGTCTCGGGTTATCGGGCCTTCCCGGTAATCGGATTCTCGGGTCGTCACATCGATCACCCTCAACAGTGTAACCATGCTCTCACGCAGGGTGACGTCGTCCGTCCATGATGACCTACAAATGTTGTAAAATTTTGTATTAGTAACTGTGGGCGCTTGTTGTTTGAAGAAATGGAGAAACACGATAAAATCCCGATCAAACGTGTCAAATTTAGTGGGTTATCGGCCCGGTGTGAGGTCATGTGACGGCCATAACGGGGGCAGGCCCTGAGAACCGGGCATGCCTTGCAAGGGCTTCGTTGGTACTTTACCTCACTCAGAGTCAAAAGGAAGGAATCCGAACAATTCGCTGTTAAATCTTTTAGTGAGAGTATTTTTATGAGTTTCTCATCAGTTATGGTATTTTTCTATGATTTTTACAATTTTTTATTATTGTTGTATTTCTTAATTATCATTTTTATGATTTTTATCATTTTCACAATCATTTTATTATTATTATATTTATTGATTATTATATTTATGATTTTTTGTTATTTTCATAATTATTTTATCATTGTTATATTAATTGATTATCATTTTATATTTTTTATTATTTTCATAATTATATTATTATTATTATTGTATTTATTGATTATCATATTTATAATTTTTATTATAATTTTCATAATTATTTTATTATTATTATACTGTTATGTTTATTAATTATCATTTTCAGAGTTTTGTATGTTCATAATTATTTTATTGTTATTATGTTGTCACGTTCATTAATTATTTTATTATTATTATGATGTCAATTTCATAATTATTTTATTATTTTTAGATTATAAGAGTGAGAAATAGGTCTTAATAGTGACAAATAGGTTCTAAGAGTGACAAATAGACTCTAAGGGTGACAACTGACTTCTGAGGGTGACAAATAGACCCTAAGGGTGACAAATAGGCCCTAATGGTGACAAATAGGCTCTAGTGATGATAAATGACTTCTAAGGATAACAAATAGGTCCTAAGGGTGACAAATAGGCCCTAAGGATGACAAATGACTTCTATGGGTGACAAATGACTTCTAAGGGTGACAAATAAGCCCTAATGGTGACAAATAGGTTCTAAGGGTGACAAATAGATTCTAAGAGTGACAAATAGACCATAAGGGTGACAAATAGATTTTAAGGATAACAAAATTAAATTTATATAGAACCATCGAATAAAACTTATAATCTGTAAATTATATCTAAAATATTAAAATTAATTCTAAAATATTTACCACTACAAAATTAAATTAAATTTAATTTAAAAGTCACATATTATAAATTTTTTATAAAATTTTTAAACCCCACCTCTCTCTCACCCCCACCTCCCACCCGTCCCCACCTGCACACCCCCAACGGCCACCGCCGCTCACCCGTCCCCACCTGCCCCACCCCCCCACCGGCCAGATCCGTCCCCCACCGGTGCCCACCGCCCCCTACCCCACACCCATGTCCCCCACCCCCACCTCCCCCACCGGCCAGATCCATCCCCCATCGACGCCCACCGCCCCCCTCCCCGTCCCCCTCCTCCCTCTTTCCCCCTCCCACCGCCGCCTCCCACCTCCTCCGCCCTCCACCACCCTCCCACGACCCTCCACTGTCCACCCTCCCCCATTTAAAAAAAAACCTCAAAACGTTTCACTTACTTCCGATGGCCGGTCCCCGCCTCCCAGAACTGTCGCTCGTTGCCGTGCAGCGCCGTCCAACGCCCTTGGCCGCCCTCCATCGTTGCAACGCCCTCCATCGGTGGCCGTTGCTACGCCCTCCACCGGCCCGTTAAATGGGCGGACCGGCACGAGCCGATCGACCCGCACGTACCAGGCCGGCCCCGCAGCTGACCGGCCTGGTACGTGGCGGGACGCACGGGACCTTGCGGTCCAGTGCGTCCCGGCCACGACCCCCCGCCCGTGCGTCTCGCCCCCCTGTTGGGACGGGCCGGGTCAGACCGTCCCGGCTCGGGATTGTAAACCTTGCACTACGCTACACATATTTTTTATCATATTTTATTATAATATATATTTATTAAATAATTATTTATTCTTAATAATGTTGTAAGATACCGATAAAATATCGATCGGTAGTAAATCTCGGTCACAGCCGTATCTTTTTTTTCCGGTCTCCCTCGGGATAATGAATATGGGGAACAATACGACGGTTCTAGGGGTCAAATGTGAAAAATGCAAAGCATTACAATTTACAGGGACGTCCATGCAAGAAACTCCTTAATGACATGAATATTTTGGACACAATCACGGCTTTGATCACCATAAAAGGCAGTCGGCCCTCTTCTCTAATAATAAGTAATAACTGCCGTCCGTCTGTCCGTCTCTCTCCTGCCCACAGTTGTCTCTTCGTCTCTTCGCGCACTCCTCTACCTCTGCCTCCGCCATCTCAGACGCTTTTGAGCAAGCATTTCGCGCGCGACATGCCGCTAGCGGTGAAGGCGGGGAGCCGCCCGCCGTGGGTGGGGCTGGGGGCGGCCGTGTGGGTGCAGGTGGCCGCGGGGAGCGGGTTCGCCTTCCCGCTCTACTCCCACTCCCTCAAGTCGGTGCTGGGGTTCAACCAGCAGCAGCTCACCATCCTCGGCGTCGCCAGCGACATCGGTGAGAACGTGGGCACCCTCCCCGGGATCGCCTCCAACCGGCTCCCGCCGTGGGCGGTGCTCGCCGTGGGGGCCCTCTGCGGGTTCATCGGCTTCGGCGTGCTCTGGCTTGCTGTGAGCCAGACTGTTACCAACATCCCCTACTGGCTGGTGAGAATACGATGCTTTCTTCTTCTTCTTCTTCTTTTTTGCTGCTTGTCATCTTTTATGGGAATAATCTTCTTGGGTCACGTGGCTCTTGCTTTGGATGGCGGTGGTCACGTGAAAGTCCCCTTCTTGGGTGGATTTAGAGGGGATTAGAAAAATAAATATCTTTTCCATGCTTTTTTTTTCTTCCCGCTCTTCCCTTTGAGTGGGTATTTGCAGGCGAAATGCGCTGAGTAATTGGATTTGGAAATGGGAAGGTCCACATGGTCAAGAGGAATTTGGCTGGTTTCAAGTCTTTCCTTGCTTGGATCAGGAAAAGGGCGTTCTTAAATCATAAAAAAATAGTTCTTTTTCCCATAAAATGATCATCTATTTACGGTAGAGGGAATGAATCGGTAAGGTATGTCACAAACTGAGAGAGACTGACATGGCAGCTGAAGAACTGAACCTACATTCTAATGTTCAGCAGGACGCTACAGTCCAAAATAGCCGCTTCCTTAGTCTTCTTTGGGAGATGCCTTGGGATGAATGTCTATGATTACCAGGGATGAATGTCTATGATTACCATTGCCTTGGATAGCAAGTGTATCAATTGCATTATTATTCTCTTTATAAGTGCGAATTACGGTTGGCTGCAGTTGATCCATGAAAACAATGATATTCTTTCACAAGCTTCAATGCTCCGTGGCAAAATGTCTCTCTTCTTGATGAAATCACCTTTAAATAAACCATGGAGCCACTCCCAATTTCAGAAAGAGGAGTTTTACTGGCAATAGGCAATCAAACTCCAATGAAACATCTTTTTGGTTATCATGTTTGTCTAAACAATACACAAAAAGTGATACCTTTGTGCATCTTGGTTATAGATTCCTCCAACAACCCTTCCTGGATTGTCTTTACTTTCCCCGTCAATGTTTAAGTTTTATCCTAGAAGAGGTGCATTCCAGTAAGTAATGATGAGGTGTCTGTAAACTGAAGCCAAAGCTTGCCCCAGATGAGCTGTTAATGCAACAAGTTGTGAAGATGATTATATATCTTCAAAGAAAGACATAGAGAGAACATTTTACATGCTTGGATAACTTTGAAAGTTATGATTTTGCCAAGTTTCCACAACCTTCAAAACCAAGTTTGTTTCTACCCTCTACCATTATCCAAATATATAAGAGATGTTTGTCTTCTCAAGCTACAATGATGAATAAAATTACACAAAACCTGTTTAATGAGCTTCCTTAGACATTTTGGAAGGTTAGAAATGAGCTTGTACTGCTGATGCCAGCTATCCTTTTAGAGAAAGGTGATTCAGACCCTCTCTACATGGAGAAGAGCGACAGCTGCACTTGGATGTCATCTGAGCTCTAATTTTATAAGGTGTTTGGGAACACCTTCTTTTTGAGGCTATTTCTCTCTCAAAAATACATGATTACATTTTTATCCTAGTTTTTAAAGGTTCTCTGTTTCAACTCCTGACCCATTTGGCCAAATTATACTAAATTTTAAGAGTTTTAAAATTACATAGAACAGAGCCCACAGCAAACACAATTTTTTGGAGGACTCCTCACCACCCTCAGATGTATTCATACATGTACTTGGTTCTGGCTTCCCTGCAGATGCAGCTGGCTTAAGGTCAGAGCAGGTGTATATGAAGGTCTCTTGTAAGAACTGCAAGTTAGGATATTCTTTTGCTATTGTATTAAATGCGTGGGAATGATGGATGCTAGCCATGAGCTGGAAAAATGAATACCAATCATGTGTAATGCAGCATTATGGATGGACCTCAACAGATCTGATACTTCATGGACTAAGATACCTTGCAGCAGAAACAAAAGAAAGAGGATGGAAATGGAAGTTATGGGTTTTGTAGAAGGAATGAAGATTGCGTGCAATCAAAAGAAGGCTGTTCTTTGGTTGAAGTTGGATCTGTCCAACCAGAGCATGCCTATTTCACAAACGGTAGCATTCCAGGTCCCTCTAGGGAAGTGAAATCATCGGGCAAGATTAAAATCAGGGACAGTTTTACTCAAGGGAGGGAGCGATGCTTGTGTTCGGGAGGAAGTAGATCTGGGAAAGGTAAGCCCAATTCCATTCGGCTCTCCCCCCCCCCCCCCCCCCCTCCATCTCTTCCTGCAACTCAAAGGCAATCGATCTCCAACCTGTAAGGCATCTTTTAGGGATTCGATATTTTGAAGATCAAGACACCAATCAATGGGAGATTTTGTTTGATTTTGGAACAAAGATGAGTTTCTCATTCTGGCAGGCAAATTGGGCTCAATCTTTGCTGCAACGTTGGTTAGCTCAAATGCCCTTGGACTTCATGAGCATGGAGATTGCCTTCAGCACAGAACCTAATAATGTGGTTTTCTATTTGTTGTGTTACTTTGTTTAAGATACTTTAGGGAGTATGGCTTCTTGTGGGCTGATGTCTATTCCAGAATCGATTCTTTTCACAAGGTTGGCATCAGACATTTTCCTTTCCCCTTAAGTGTGGAGTTTCCTTCCTACTTTCGGTGATCTTGTATTCGAGCTTGGGCTTTGTATGTGGGCATTCTGGGAGTGTGGGAGGGAGCTTTCTATTTATTTATCCCGTTGTATTACCTCTATTTATTCTCTATAAGCTTGGTAGTACAATACAGCCACTTTTTGAGGAAAAAAATTAGAAGTTGAGGTGGCCATCTGCTTGAAGGAAAGATTTGTGGTACTTGAAATAGGAGAACACTTTCTTGGTGCTCCAAACTATTCAATCTTCATCCCCCCCCTCATTTCTCAATAATCTGTGTAGATTTACATGGTGAAGTTCGCTAGCCTAACCAATGTAATTTGTCCTTTTGTTCTTTATACATGTATTGGTGTTCCAGACAATGATAATTGATTTCTAGTTTGCAATTTCACAAAACTTCAAACATCTACATCTATGTTAGTGTGGATTAGGGAATTAAGCAATTTTCTTTGATGTTTTTATGTCTATAACATAGGGACCGGTTTGGGGGGGGGGGTATGTGTTTATTTGAACATCCAAAAAATGTTATTTTGTATTCCTGCTTCTTTTAAAACTCCACAATCTTTTTTTTTTTTGGAAGGTTAGAACTCCACAATCTTGGCAGGCAACTAACTCTTTACAATTTTCTTCTGGTGCTAACATCCTGGAATATTTTCATGTGTCTGCTGCAATTTTGTGTTCATGGACATCTTTCATGTTAGATGTGGGGATATACTTCTAGCAGTTCAGCATGTTATCATCATTCAACAAAGGTCTGGAAATGTCTACTCCCTATCATTTCTTAGCGTCTATTTGGAGATTTAAAGAAGTTCCCTTAGGATTATGGACAATGGCCTAACAGTCAGAGATTAAAATGTTGAACATTAATCAGGATTATAGAGAATGGTCCACTTCAAAGTATAAGCTGAGGTCTTCTTTTCTTTTATCATTTTGGTTGATGGGACACTTTTTTGAGCATTACTGTGCCATGTGAATTCTGAGATGAATGCACCCTATCCGGAGATCTGCTGAAAATTTCTGTTGGTTCCTACATTGTGCCCGGTGTCATGTTTCACTTGTTCCGGTGTCATGTTCTGCAGGTGTATTTTGCTTCACTATAACTTAAAGTGCAAGGTATTAAGGTGTACATATAGATGCATACTCAGATTGCGGTTTGAGGCTCTCTCACCCCCCCTCTCTGTCATGCTACTTGTGGGTTCATTTACATTCACCTCTCCTCTGCATGAATGGTCATGTTTATCTCTCTTTTATCATGACAAGTTCAGCTGCAACATGCTTGATTTCCAATGCCTTTCCCTGCAGCTTGGCTGTAGCATTCAATTATTCAGAGTCTTATCTGACCATTAATATCTTGGTGTGGCAGTTGTGGATTGCACTAGCTATTGCGACCAATAGCAGCGCATGGTTGGGAACAGCTGTTTTAGTAACCAACATGAGGAACTTTCCACTTAGTAGGGGGACTGTTGCAGGCATTCTTAAGGGTTATATTGGTCTCAGTGCTGCTGTATATACTGAAATTTATACAGGAGTTCTTCATAATTCATCCACAAAGCTTTTGCTATTATTGACACTTGGTATTCCGGTTATAAGTCTTTCTTTGATGTACTTAGTTAGGCCTTGTGTCCCTTCGGCTGAAGATGATTCATCAGAGCGTGGCCATTTTCTATTTGTTCAAAGTGCCAGTGTACTGTTAGGTGTCTATCTTCTGACTACTACAATATTGGATGATGTGCTCAGAATACCTGATTCTATTTCCTACACATTTGTTGGAATAATGGTACTCTTTCTCCTAGCTCCACTTGCAATTCCATTAAAGATGACACTGTTTCCAGCTACTCAGAGAAAAAGAGGCATTATTGGCCCATCTAGTTCATCAGAACATCTTTTGTCAGGAGAACATTCTGATAAATCTGAACCACTGCTGGCTACATCTTCATCAACCACAAACCTTGGAAGCTTTCAGGAGGTTGATGATGCTTCTGATGTAGATATTCTTCTTGCGGAGGGTGAAGGAGCTGTAAGAAAGAAGAGGCGGCCCAGAAGGGGGGATGATTTTGAATTCTGTGAAGCTCTTATTAAGGCCGACTTCTGGCTTCTTTTTCTTGCATACTTCCTTGGAGTTGGTTCAGGAGTCACTGTTCTCAATAATCTGGCACAAATTGGAATTGCAGCAGGCGTTAATGACACTACTATCTTGTTATGCCTCTTCAGCTTCTGCAACTTTCTTGGACGTCTTTTTGGCGGCATCATTTCGGAACATTTTGTTAGGTGATATTTTTAGTTACTGGGTAGAATAAATTTTGTTCTTTTTCTCCCAGAGGCGTGGCTGCATTAATTCATCTGAGCGTATGAATTTTGCAGGTTAAGAATGCTTCCTCGACCAGTTTGGATGGCATCCACACAAGTTTTGATGGCATTGTCCCATGGCCTCTTTGCATGGGGCCTGAAGGCTACCCTTTATGCTTCAACTGCTGTACTAGGCATATGTTATGGGGTCCAATTCTCTGTCATGATTCCAACTGCGTCTGAACTTTTTGGGCTGAAGCACTTTGGCATCATCTATAATTTTATGATACTGGGAAATCCTCTTGGAGCACTTCTATTCTCTGGGCTTCTTGCTGGGTATGTGTATGATCAGGAAGCAGCAAAGCAACAAGGAGGCCTTCTGAATGGTTCCAATTCTACTTGCCTGGGTCCTAACTGTTTTAGGCTCACATTCGAGGTTCTAGCAGCTGCCTGCATGTTAGGTTCCATACTGAGCACACTCTTGGCCGTGAGAACAAAGCCCGTCTATCAAATGCTTTATTCAGGCGGTTCATTTCGAATGCCTCGTAGTTCCGGACACTGATGGTGAGTTGGAAGTGCGTATGAAGTTTGTGCTGGATCACATCATACCTGTGCTACGTACATTTGCTGTATGGTTCATGCAGCTCCTCATTCTGGACGTTGTGGAGTGGCGGTTCCTCTCTAAGCGTGTTTTGTTAACTGTTTCTTCATTCACTATCAGAATTCTTGTTCTGTTTTGCTGTCAAGTGGTTAGCCAACCCTGAGTTATTCCGCTTACTTGCCCGTAATCGAGTTTGATAGCAGGGTTAAGTTACTCAGGGTCGATTAAAAGTTATTCCAAATATTCTTGTGAAGATATATATGTATGTATCTTCACAAGCAACAGGGAGTTGTAATTTCCACTTTTGTTTGAAACATCTTGCATGACAGATGTCAAATGTATGTCTGTGTGTGCCGGAGGATTGCGATGAATATAAAAGACGAGCATGTTTATTTCTGTTGTCCTTTGAAGATTCTCTACTCCACAGTTGACAAACCAGTTGCATGCAGCTTCGTCACGAAGACATGGCCGATGACGAATGATGTCAGGTGTCACCTGGATGGTGTAAATGGCCATTGACAGCCCCCCTCCACCCCCCCCCCCCTCGACTGTACATTCATGACATCAAAAGCACTCCTATGGTGGGATTTATGGATTGGTTGGGAATCGCTGCACTGAACAAGATTAACCACGAATGTCTTAACGGGTCAACTAACATGGGTGACTTTGATAACGGAACAAGGGTAGAACAGGATGAGTTATTTCACTTATTTGTCCTTGATTGAGTTTGATAGTAGGGTTAAGTTATCTAAGGTCGATTAGGGTTAAGACTCTTGTTCTGAGAGTAACTCATTTGACTTTTTAATGTGGAATGAGTTAACTCTAAAATAAGAGTAATTTCATCCGGCTTGAATTTTGAAACATTTCTCCTATGTAAATGAATGCCCATGCAGTGTTAGGTTCAAGAAAACTAGTTTATGCATAAGCTAACCTATTTTTCAAGGAGAGTAAGCTGTCTCAAAATGTGTTGAATAAGTTTGTTTATATTGCAACTAATCACCAAGTTGTTCCAAGAAAAAGAAAGGGTCCTTCAATTTTCAGTGAACCAACCGATTAACGTCGCGTCTAATAACATGTGTGAAAAAGAACGAGAGGTCGAAGGCTGTACTGTATTGGAAGACTTGCGACTAACAATCGAGAAGGAAAAAATATTATATTTTATTGCGAGAAGAAAAATTTGGTGCAAATCGGACACTTGGAACTATGTGAAATTTTATTAGAAAAAATTGATCAATTGATGTTATGTAATAAAGAGTGATCGTAAATTTTATCTTTTGTGAGAACATGTAAACATAAAAGTCTTTGAAAATTTTACTTTTTTGTTGTAAATTTTATTGGTAACACGTTCAACAATACACTCGTTACTATTTTCATCGTTTACACAACATGTCCCATAATTTAGACTCATTCATGTTAATAATGATTATTATTAAGAATAATGATGGCATAACTCGGTTTGTGTTTGGACGTTGGGTGGTTACGGTGTGGATGTCTTTTTTCGGGTAGCGATGATCTACACTGTTAACGATGTGGAAGATTTTTATTGTTAATTCGTAAATGTGGATGAGACTATTTATTTAATATATTTATTATTCTTAATGATTATTTAATATTGTTAAAAAAATTTCAAGAGAAATTTTTTATTAAGAACCGATTTATTGCTAACGATGATTGTGGATGATGAACTGGAAATAATTAGGAGAAAGATTTTAAGATTGCTTAATGTTAATGGTTTTAGTTAATAGTAATAAATAGTTAATTGAAATGTATAATTATTACTGAGCATGTTCTTAAACGAGGAAAAAGTAATTAGAAACTCATTAATGCTCACCTAGTTCAACGTAGAAAAACAATAGATTGATAAAAAGTCTCGTTACTACTGATGAGTAATTTGAATCTAAAAATTTATTTAGAAGTTACATTATCACCGATCATAATGGAATCAGAAAAGGAAAAGATTTGTTGCTGCTCCCCAGGGCCGGCTCTCGGCCTCTGGGAAATTTGTCATGATTGGCGACGTTCGAGTGTACCTGAACGGCCGCAATGCCGAAGTCTTGCCGGACCGCATCATTCCAGCGGTGCCTACACATAACACCTTCCAGGCGCTGGCAAGCCGGAAGGTAAATATGGACCAAGGCAGGCAAGCGAAGTTGGCCCCTAAACCAGTGAAGTTTAAGCAAGTGTGGGTTCCCAAGAGAACCCGGGCTCCGGTTCCGGCCCCACAAGAGTCGGCTCAGGCTGTCAAAGGCCCTAGGAGAAGGGGCAAGAGAGCTACTACGAGGAAGGGAGAAGTCGTGCCGGTGACCTCTCCTCCCACTCAAAGAGTCTGTGCTAGGAAGACTGATGTTGTCCACTGTTCGAGGTGATCGAACGAAGCTGCTCGACTGTCGCGGCTGTCTTACATGCCGCCAGTCCAGGACCAGCCGCTGCCCCCTACCCTTTCCCCGGGGTGCAGTCGGGATGATATAACCAAGGTGGTCAGAAACTACTTCCATGGCTTGGGGAATTCTTCCCTAGGCCAGCAAAGACTGCTCCGCATCATCGGCGCCAAAGAAGAAGAAGAAGAATAAGAGGAAGAAAGAAGAAGTGAGGCGTCATTCATGGACGTCGATGAGTTCGAAGAGAGCTTGGAAGTTGAATCCTCCACAGCTCTCCCGCAATGAGAAGAAAGGAGGAAAATTTCAATTTTTGAGAGGTTGACCTTCCTTGGTCAAGCCAAAAGGGAGATCCGAAGAAGAGGAAGAAAAATGCAAGTTTTCACCTGTCACATGCAGGAGTAACCAGCAAATATGGGGCTCTACTTGAGGAGCTCGACGAAGTGGCCAAATTAATCGAGAGGCCCGGACCAACAAAGAGGCGAAGCAAAGCCGCGGAAGAAATGGTTAGAGCGGCTAAAGGCACGCAGGCTATCACCACGAAGAAGTGGACTGCCTCTCCCAGGCAAAGCCTTAGGTGCCCAGATGGATAATCTCTCTCTCCGACGTAGCTGAGTGCATTTTAAAAAACTCGCCCGACTGCCGAGCCACACATCTAAGAATGGCCACTAGCACCGGTTCGAGCCACGTGTGTGCCTCAAACCAAGGGCAGGGGGGCCAAGTGTTATGGGTGAACCATCGGCCCCAGTCACGTGGATCATTTCCCTCCTCGTCTAGGCCCCCCAAAATTCAAAACTTCCACCTTGGGACCACTTTCCAAGAAAGCCCAACAAGGGAAATAGTTAAAAAGGGAAAGATGCCAAACCCCTATAAGAAGGGAACCGTTGCCTCCACTAGAATGGGGGAGGAACCCTAAGCTGCCGCCACAACACAAGCCCTCTCAAGACCTCTCGCTGCTAGTCACCAGCATCCAGTAATCCTCGCCATGGTCGCCCTCACCGCTATTTGGCGCCTAACGCCTAGCCAATAGCCGTGTTCGCCCCAATTTGCCTAGCACCCACTGGCAGCCCTGCTCCCCCGATCCGACATCTTATTATCCTCTAGCGGCCCTGCCGCCCCGATCCGACACCCTAGCACCTACCGACTGTTCTACTCGCCCCGATTTGGCACCCTAGCAACCATCAACTGCCCTGCTCACCCTGATCCGATGCTCTAGCACCCTCTGTCAGCACTGCTCGCCCTGATCCAATGCCCAACACCCCTATGGCCGCCATGCTCGCCGTGATCCAATGCCCATCACCCATATGGCCACCCTGCTCGCCCCGATATGGTGCCCCAACACCCTCTCTGGCTACCTCTGCTCACCCAGCACCCAGACGGTGCCCCTGCTCAGCCTCCAGGTGACCCTACTCCTCCCTCCACGTAGCCTAGTCTATCTTCGATGCCAGCCCCTCTTGTCTCGACGGCCATCCCCAGGCAGCCTTGGAGGCTCACCCAACTTTGATGTCCACCCCTCTTGTCCCAATGGCCATCCCCAGGCGGCCTTGGTAACCCATGTTCGCCCAGAAGGTGACATCGGTGCCACATCGCTTTAATGCCTTCACCAGGATGCCTCCAGCTGGCGCCTTAGTGCCATCGAGGTACCACTCCTAACACACCTCTATGACTTGTTTCTCCCTACAGCAGCCTCAAGGGCATCCTGTAGCACCCCAGTGCCCTCTGGCATCCCCGGCCTCAGCTACCTCCGACGTTTGTGCTGAAGTTTGTGCTGTATGGTTTGTGCTGGATCACATCATACCTGTGCTACGTACATTGGTTGTATGGTTCATGCAGCTCCTCATTCTGGACGTTGTGGAGTGGCGGTTCCTCTCTAAGCGTGTTTTGTTAACTGTTTCTTCATTCACTATCAGAATTCTTGTTCTGTTTTGTTGTCAAGTGGTTAGCCAACCCTGAGTTATTCCGCTTACTTGCCCGTAATCGAGTTTGATAGCAGGGTTAAGTTACTTAGATTAGATTCCTATCCCGCCCCCTTTTTAAATACATACATGCATAAATATGTGAATCAAAGACAAGGGGGATGAAAGGATGGAAATACTAACCGTGATCGCCACCAAGGTTCCAACAACGCCGAAGGATGAAGAAGTGTAAAGAACGGCGCCGTGTACCTTGGAAAGAAAACTTGATCGCGCTTGACAAACGAGGTGCGGGGAACTTGTGGATTCAAACCTCCTCTCCTTCCAGCCGGCTAGAGGAAGAGGGCCTCACATTGTATTCATGCTCTCCTGCAAAACAAAGATGAAACTGACGCGGCGGCGACGTGGAAGACGGATCGACGGCACTCCGAGACACGAACAGGACGGATAACTTGCTACCTCACGCAGCTCGGCCTCACGCCGGACGGTCTCACACCGGGCGACGCTCAATCCTCACAAAAGGAGAAGAGAGAGAAGGGAAAGGCAAGAGGGAGAACTCTCACACAAAAACAACACTTTATATATTTCATGCATTCATAAGTAACACACACTTGCCTTCCTTTATATAGGAGGAGGCTCATAACAACCACACCTTTCATACTTCCACTTATTGTACTTATGTCCTAGCCTAATAAGACAAGACCCACCAACCCTATATTGACTTTGTGGGTTTAATAAAATAAAATACACACTTTGACTATGACTAGCCTAATACAACAAAAGTAAATAATACATGACTAGCCTAATACAACAAAAGTAAATAATACATGTAGTAAATACATGTATTTTATACGCGTAGATACTCAATACTCAAATATGTATAAATACACACAATTAAATAATACTCGGGATGCCCATGCTGCTTGACGATCCTCGTCAAACCCCTCCACTTGAAGAGGTTCGACCTCGAACCTAGGACCATTACTCAGAGAAGTAGCGGCATTGGTGGAAACGTTCGGTGAAGACGGACGGTAGAGAAGGACAGATCTGGAACTTCGAATGGGGCCTCGCACCCGTCCCAATCCAAGGACGATGCATCCGAAGTTTCAAATTCGTCCTTCATGATGGAGCAGAGGAAGACGGAATTGGAGCTTCGAATGGGGCCTCGCACCCGTCCCAATCCAAGGACGATGCACCCGAAGCGTCAAATTCTTTCTTCCTGGCGGAGAGGATTTGGCCAAAGACCGAACTTGACTGATGCAGGACAAAATCCGAATCTGATAATTTTATTATTTTCTCACCTAGATATTCTTCAATATTTTAAAATATTTTCTCACTCCATTTATTTAATCTTCTCCCATTTTGGACAAAATATATATTTTTTCGTTCTCATTTTTTTTGAACACTCGAACCTCTCTCTTTTTTTTTTCAAACTTCTCATTCTCTTCAAATCTCTTTTTTTTTCATTTTCAAACTTTTCCCAATCTCCTGCGCGTGTCTCACGCGGATGACTCAAAGTCACCAAAGGAGGCGGTCAACGCACGAGACGGGGGCGCCAGCAGATGCGACCAGGCCGCTCGGGCGGCCGGCCCGTGGGCGTGGGCACGGGCGGGTTCAACGGGAGGAGCTTCAATGCGCATGGCCATGTCTTCATGTGGGCGACTTCAGCAGAGGTTTCTGGCGGAGAAGCCTAGTCAAAGCGGCATGCACAGGGGGGGGAAGTGGAGGTAGCATGGAGAGGGGATTTGCGCAGGGGGTGGAGATCGCCGGAGGGAGGCAGGTAACGGCGAGCGTGGGCTGCAGCGTGAGCGTATGCAGGGGCGAGGGTTCGCAAGCGGAGGGCGCTGCTGCGGTGGGCTGGCCGGGTGCAGGCAGAGGGAGTGAGAGGGAGAGAGGGCAGGGTGCCCGCTGTGGGGGCCGGCGCGCTGGAGGTGGGCGTTGGAGGCCGGAGGCGAGCAGGGCGTTGGCCGCGGTGGGCAGGCGCCCGGTTGCTCGCGGGCGGAGGCGCAGGCAGGCGGGCGGGGGCGGCGGCACAGGGATTGCGGCGGAGTGGACGCGGGCGGGCCGGAGCAGACGCCTGGCACGCGGGCGCGGTGAGGGTGGCTGCGGCTTCGGGCGCGCTGCGGCGGGCGGCGACGTGGGGGCGCGCAGGCCCGGGTGCAGGGGCGCGCAGGCCCAGGCGCAGGGGCGGGCTGGCCCGACCGCAGGGGGGGGGCAGGTGTGGTGCGCGCGGGGCAGATGGGGGGGGGGGGGCGCTGGCGCCGGGAGGGCGCGGGCACCGGCCGGGCTCGCAGGCGCGGGAGCGGCAGCCGGCAGGTGAGCTCGGGCGGGCGCTGGACACGCGCGGCGGGGCACTCGCGCTGGGGGGGTGCGGCCGCAGGGGGCGACCACGGCGGCGGCAGGCGGTGGGCGCGGAGGCGGAGCGATGCGGAGGCGGTGGCGGGAGGTGGCCGTTACGGCCAAGGCTTTTGAATGGGGGTGGCACGGGCGACGAGGCCACCCCCTGCGAACTCCTTTATTATTTTTTTTTTCTGCTTTGCGCAAATATGAGAGAGAGAGAGTACGGGAGGGAGATTACAAAGAGAAACAGAGAGAGATTTAAGAGGGAGAGAAAGAGATTAACACGGGAGCGGGAGAGAGGGGTTTAACAAAAGAAAGATTAAGAGATAGAGAGATTTAAGGGAGAGAGAGAAACAGAGAGGGAACTTGAAAGAAATGGAGAGAGAGAAGGAACGTAGCAGGGAATGATTTTTTTTCTTAAAATTTTTTCTCTATTTTTTTTTCTTCCTCTCAACCACATATCCTTCTGCTACTCTTTTTTTTTGTTTCTTTTTTTTTTCACTCAAGCAACCTAGAGAGAGAAAGAGGGACGACGTCGGGGACGTTGGGTCGTCGGAGATGCCGTTGTTGGGCTCTGATACCAATTTGACGCGGCGGCGACGTGGAAGACGGATCGACGGCACTCCGAGACACGAACAGGACGGATAACTTGCTACCTCACGCAGCTCGGCCTCACGTCGGACGGTCTCACACCGGGCGACGCTCAATCCTCACAAAAGGAGAAGAGAGAGAAGGAAAAGGCAAGAGGGAGAACTCTCACACAAAAACAACACTTTATATATTTCATGCATTCATAAGTAACACACACTTGCCTTCCTTTATATAGGAGGAGGCTCATAACAACCACACCTTTCATACTTCCACTTATTGTACTTATGTCCTAGCCTAATAAGACAAGACCCACCAACCCTATATTGACTTTGTGGGTTTAATAAAATAAAATACACACTTTGACTATGACTAGCCTAATACAACAAAAGTAAATAATACATGACTAGCCTAATACAACAAAAGTAAATAATACATGTAGTAAATACATGTATTTTATACGCGTAGATACTCAATACTCAAATACGTATAAATACACACAATTAAATAATACTCGGGATGCCCATGCTGCTTGACGATCCTCGTCAGAAACACAAAGGCAAAAACCCATTAGAACATGCATGTGTAGTATCAATCCCAAAGTGATAAAATAATGTGAATAAAAGGGGGAGAACGCACCAGGGGAGGGTTTTTAACCCCTGTGGAAGGGTGGAAATAATAGGTGGGTGTGTTGTGCATGCATGAGATTTGAAATTACGAGATTTGATTGAGAGAGTAGAGAGAAATCAATGATGCAAAACGGAGAAAAACGCATGTGTAGCAGAAAGTGCAGGAAACTGTGATGATTTGTGATTTTGAGAGGAAGAGAACTAAGAGTGTAGACCATGGAATCAAGCCCAGAAGGATGAAATTGAAAGTTAATACTTCCCTCTTCAAGATGGGGTCGAAGGATTGAGTCGGCGGTGCAGCATGGCTTCGCCCCACGTCCGGAAAGAGCCCCCCGTCGTGACTGCGAACTGGGCAATTTTTATAGAGTTTTGTAAGAAAGCCTCATCTTCTTATCACGATTCCCGGAGATAGAGTCCAAGATAAATCGAGTTCTCTGGATCAAACTCGAGATAATACTAAGGACAAGAGATAGGAACAAACGGGGATCAATTCAGAGGAGGATTCTAGAAGATATGTTTTTTGGAAGGCAGCTCCGGCGCCTTATCTGCAGAGTTTGAGTTGAACTAGGAAACATAAATCCTGATCTTGCGACCCAGATCCCAAGAGATATTGCCAATAAAAATTTGATTCCTATGAACCAAATTCAAGATAATACCAAGAGCTAGAAGTAGGAAAAAACGGGGATCAATTTGGATAAGAATTCAAGAAGTTATGGACTCTTCAAGAGGGCCACGGCGCACAAAAACGGAGCAGAGTCCAGCACGAATTGGACTCTCTGGTGCATGTAACGGTCTATCGTAGGACCGTCAGAGTGATGTAACGGACTAGGGTAGGTCCGTCACACTCTGGAGGTCGAACGGGACGATTTCGGGCAAGTTTGGATGTAACGGTCTACTGTAGGACCGTCACATCTGAAGTAACGCATCTATGTAGGGCCGTCACATTGAAGTAACGCATCTACAGTAGACCTTCACATTGATGAAGGCAGATTCCGGCAGACTGCGTGCGACTTTAGAAATTGAAGCATATCTCTCAAACGGTGGAGAATTAGAAAAAGTCGTAAACAGAGAAATTGTAGATAACTGAGAGAGGAACAACTTTCATGAAGAAAGAAATTTGAGAAAATGATTGGAAGAGGGAGAAAATAGGGCTGGAAGAGAGAGGAAAATTCTGGAATGTAGGTGAACAGCACAGTCTGCTGGAAAAATGTGAATAGCTCACAATCGGGGCAGAACCGGCCAACGGTGTAGAAGAAGAAGTTGTAGATCTTTGAAAGACGCACAACTTTGATGAAGACAACTTTTTGAAAAGAGGATTGGAAGAAGGCGAAAACGAACCACTTGTAGGACTGCGCAATGAGAGAGAGCCGATTACTTGAGGGAAGCCGGCATAAATGGGCCGAAAGTCGACTTAGAAGCCGGAATTTGAAAAGATAAGCTCCGGGGCTCTAAGAAATCATGATCTCCAAGACTCAAAGGATATGGAATGATAAAAATGGGCTCAAAATCCATCCAAGAAAGCTCCAAAACAATGGCTAATTCGGGACATCAAAAATGATGAATAAGAGAAATGACACAACTTGTGGGCTAAAACGGGTGTCAACAGATGCCCCTCCTTGATGTTCGCTTTGCAAGGGAACGAGCGAAAGCGACGCGAAGGTGAAATGGAAAGGAGATGGAGCGAAAGCGATAGCGACGTGAAATGGAGATGAAGCGGAGATGAAGTGGAGAGAACTGATAATCGGGCATCAAGGCAAAAAGACACCCGTCACAACCAACAAGCGATGGGAATTCTCCCGAAAATGCCGAACTAACCACAAGGAATGATTGACAACGATGAGACATGTCTGGATAACTAACTAAGGGAGGAAAAGGAAACACGACCAACCACATCGGGGACACAATCCACGGACAATGAGTGGGTCGGAAAGAACACAGCATAAGAGCTGGAAAGGAGAATAAGACTGAGATAAAATCCAGATAGGAATCACACTGGCCAACCAGACCAAGCAGCAAGATCAGAGAAATCGTTCAAATTCAGAGTGGAATGAGGAATCTCTTACCCAAGAGAGCTTAAGTGCAATCAACCATTGCTGAGGAGAAATCATTGAATGGATCACGAGGCATGAATGCTCAAAATGACATGATGCATGCTGGGTTAAAATAAAGAAATCATTAAAACGAATGCAAACAAAGATAAAAATAGAAAGTACTCAAGGATAATATTGCTAGATTGAGCCAAGACGGGGTCAAGAGTCTTCCTGCAACCACGGCGTGCGAGACAGAGTCCATCGTCCCCCACCCGACTTAACCAAGCGGCCTATCCAACGATTAACCGTATGTTCCTAGATCATCATCGTTTTTGTTAAAGGGGAACATCAGATCCTAGAACACACGGGCAACCAGCCGGTCCTTGAGAGACTATAATAATGTAGATGCCATATAGTAATGCAACAATGAGAAGGATAGAGAGCCATACCTGACTTACCTGTCAAGCGAAATGGCACCTTTTTGGATTTTTCAGATTTCTACTTTTTATGGATTTTCAAATAAGACAACAACCACATGACATGACATGATGTGAACATTGGCTGTATGGTTCATGCAGCTCCTCATTCTGGACGTTGTGGAGTGGCAGTTCCTCTCTAAGCGTGTTATGTTAACTGTTTCTTCATTCACTATCAGAATTCTTGTTCTGTTTTGCTGTCAAGTGGTTAGCCAACCCCGAGTTATTCCGCTTACTTGCCCGTAATCGAGTTTGATAGCAGGGTTAAGTTACTTAGGGTCGATCAAAAGTTATTCCAAATATTCTTGTGAAGATATATATGTATGTATCTTCACAAGCAACAGGGAGTTGTAATTTCCACTTTTGTTTGAAACATCTTGCATGACAGATGTCAAATGTATGTCTGTGTGTGCTGGAGGATTGCGATAAATATAAAAGACGAGCATGTTTATTTCTGTTGTCCTTTGAAGATTCTCTACTCCACAGTTGACAAACCAGGTGCATGCAGCTTCGTCACGAAGACATGGCCGATGACGAATGATGTCAGGTGTCACCTGGATGGTGTAAATGGCCATTGACAGCCCCCCTCCACCCCCCCTCGACTGTACATTCATGACATCAAAAGCACTCCTATGGTGGGATTTATGGATTGGTTGGGAATCGCTGCACTGAACAAGATTAACCACGAATGTCTTAACGGGTCAACTAACATGGGTGACTTTGATAACGGAACAAGGGTAGAACTGTTGTAACGTCCGAACGTTACGAAGCTTAATGGCCACCAAATCAGAAACTGAAACAAAAATCTCGGGGCGGTTTTGGATTTGGGGCGGAGGGGATGGGAAGAAATAGCCCTATAAATAGATGGGTGATCCCCATCGGAAAGATACAAGAAAAGTGTTTCTATCGCCGGAGCCCCAAATCGCTACCCACAAACCAGTTTTTCTTCAACAGTGGTATCAGAGCCAGGTTAGATCCGCTGCCGCTGCCGCCAGCCCCCTTCTCGGCCGCTGCCGTCCGCGACCCCTCTCGGCCGCTGCCGTCCGCGACCGCTGCCGCGACGACTGCTGCCGCGACGACCGCTGCTGCCGGCCCCTCTCGGCCGTTGCCGTCCGCGACCGCTACCGCGACGACCGCTGCCGCCGGCCCCTCTCGGCCGCTGCCGTCCGCGCCCGACGACCGCTGCCGCCGGCCCCTCTCGGCCGCTGCCGTCCGCGACTGCTCTCGGCCGCTGCCGTCCGCGACCCTCTCTCGGCCGCTACCGCCCTCTCGGTGCTGCCCTTTTTTTTTTCTTTCGTGGCTCTGCAAGAGGTAAAGAAATAGCTGTCAATTGGAATAGCTGTCAAATTCACATCACCTCATCACGTGGCTTCTTGCTTCGTGAGTCTTGTCTTTTCCTTCTTTTGTGATATCACTACAAGATCATAATAGTTATCCTTGACAATAGATATTGTAGACGGTATACTGTTAGCACATACATAATTATAATTATTGTTGTTCGTACTGCACATCTTTATAATTGTTTATATAACTGTTCAAAAGACTATCAATATCCTGTTAAAAGGATTGTTTACAGATTGATATCCTGTTCAATTTTTTTGCTATTCGTGCTGTTCATAAGTAGATTGTATTAATTAGTTTGTGCTACTGAGAAATCTTCTATCCTGTTTCAATTATAAAACAATGTTTAACTAATACATGATCAAGTTAGATTATTTACTCAAATATTAATTAGTTTGTGCTACTGTCCTTACATAAATGTAAGCTGCTTACCTTATCTTTGGAAACACACTATCAATAAAAGATTTATTTATTTGTATTACTTAGTTTAGCTTTGCTATATCTATTGCTCACTAATTTTAAACAAGATTGAACAAAACTTGTCAACCACTCACCAAATAAATTTGTTTTTGCTTATCATGTTTATTTTGAAAATATTGACCAATTCATATTATCTATTTCTCAGAATCTTTCTAGTCCTAATGGCCAGTAAGCTCATTGCTACGGAATTGGCAAAACTTGATAAGTTAAACGGAACCAACTTTGATATGTGGCACCGGAAGATTAGATTCGGACTTATCCATGACAACATTGAATATGTCATCGATACCAATGTCCCAGAACTTAGTGATGATTCTACTGAAGTAGAAAAGAAAAGGAGGGACCAATGGTTATCGGATGACAAGAAAGCTAGAACTTTCATGCTTATGTTCATGGAGGATAACTTAATCAAGTTTTTCGAAACTTATAGGACGTCCAATGAACTATGGAATGCTATCAAGGAGAAGTATGACACCAAGACAGATGTGAATACTCAACTCATGTTGCATCGTTACAACACATGTAAGATGCAAGAAAGTGATAGTGTGATTGAGCATGTAAATAGAATGATTGTCATGGCTAAGGACCTATCTACTGCTGGAACTGAAATTCCAGAGAAGATGCAAGTGGCAACTATACTAAATAGTTTGCCATCTTCGCTTGATATGGCAGCCACAACATTGAGAATGAGCGGTTCCACTTTAACTGTCACGGACTTGCCAGCTAGACTAGCAATTGAGCAGGACATATTGGCTAGGAGAAAAGGACTAGAAGCGAACCTAGAAGAGGTCAACGCTGTAAACCGGAAACCTTTTGTCCAAAGTCATGCCCATGGACCGAAGAAGCCACAGTTTAAGTATAAACCCAAAGGAAAGAAGGTTCCTACTGGTGCTTGCTATGGTTGTGGAAATTTTGGCCACTTTAAAAGCAATTGTCCCAACAAGCAAGAGAACAAGGGTGGAAATAGACGCCCAGGAAATGGAGGAACCGGGAAGAAAGAATTTATCGGCGTAACAGAATGTAACGCCGCACTGGCTGATTCAAATGAATGGTGGGTCGACTCTGGAGCTACTCGGCACATCGCAAAGACGAAGAAAGGGCTGGTAACCATGAATAGACTCAATGCTGGAGAACAGAGAGTATATATGGGGAACAACACTTACCTCGATGTGGAGGGTGTTGGAACCTATAGACTGGATCTTGGGGATAACATCATGGTCCTCAAAGATGTGTTTTATGCACCTAGAATTCGGCGGAACTTGATCTCTGTACCAGCATTGATGAAGAAAGGTCTTGAAGTCCGGTTCTATAATCAGAAAGTGTCAATAGGGAAAGACAAGAAAGTGCTTGCTATGGGGAAGTTTATCTCTGAGCATGATTTATTCTGTATCCCTGTAATTGACTACGAGAATAATAATATAGAAGTTTCTGAGTATCCTTTGTGTGCTTTGTCAGAATGTGATCTATGGCATTTTAGATTGGGACATCTCGGAAAGTCTAAAATGGAACAAATAGTAAAAATGAATTTACTACCGGGTTTGACAAAGGTGGAGTTATCACCTTGTGAACATTGTTTAGTCGGTAAAATGACTAAGAAACCTTTCTCGGTAGGGTACAGATCACAAGAATTATTAGAGTTAATCCACTCGGATATTTGTGGACCTCTAAGTACAAAAACATACAATAACAAAGAATATTTCATAACTTTCATAGATGATTATTCTAAGTATGCATATGTCTACTTAATTTCTAGAAAGTCAGAGGCATTTGATTGCTTCAAGAAATATAGAATGGAAGTAGAAAGGCAGCTTGGAAGGAATATAAAGGTGTTAAGAACAGATAGAGGTGGGGAATATAACTCAAAGGAATTTGAGTTATACTGCCAAGAATTTGGAATTAAAAGACATGTAACAATGCCTTATACGCCGCAACAAAATGGTGTGGCAGAAAGGAAAAATAGAACATTGATGAATGCTGTTAGATGTATGCTATCGCATTCAGGTCTCCCTAAGAATTTTTGGGGAGAGGCATTGCTTACAGCTAATTATGTCTTGAATAGAATTCCCACAAAATCTGTAGAAAGTACACCTTATGAATTATGGAATGGAAGGAAACCACAACTGAGTCATCTCAAGAAGTGGGGGTCTATAGCCCATGTTCTCATTCCAGAACAACTTAGAAATAAGTTAGAATCTAAAACCTTGAAGTGCAGATTCATAGGATATTGTGATAAATCATTTGGATATAAGTTTTTCCATAAAGAAAAGGGGGTCGTTGAATATAGGGATGTAACATTTCTAGAAAATCTAGAAGAAGAGGAACCTCAAGGAAATGAGAAAGAACCTCTGCTTGTAATAGATGATGACTATTACAATGATATCCCAAGAAATGATCCAGGAATTGAAGAGGAACCTCAGCCAGAGGTAGAACCTCAACAAGAAATAGAAAATGGACATGAGGTTGAACCTCAGCCTAATATAGAAAATGAACAGATTCCTATGAATGAAGCAGAACCTCATATACCTGCAATTGGCAACAAAAGAACTAGAAATCCACCTGCATGGATGGATGAATATTATTTGTATTCATGTGAGCCTTCATGTCTATCAGTAGACATAGACGAGGAAATTCATATAGATCCCGTGAACTATAATGATGCAATGAAATCGCAGGAATCTGATTTATGGCTGGAAGCCATGAAGGAAGAAATGAACTCCATGAAAAGTAATGGAGTATGGGAACTATGTGACTTACCTAAGCATAGAAAGGCCATTGGGTGTAAATGGGTATATAAGAAAAAGCTCCGTGTTGATGGGTCGGTTGATAAATTCAAGGCCCGGTTAGTTGCCAAAGGTTACAATCAGAAGGCAGGTATAGATTTTCAAGAAACCTATTCTCCAGTAGCAAAGTTTGCATCGATAAGAATTATCTTGGCCATTGTAGCGCATCTTGACTTGGAGTTATTCCAAATGGATGTCAAGACTGCATTCCTCAATGGAGACTTGAGGGAGGATATATATATGCAACAACCTGAAGGATTTCAGGAGGAAGGCCAAGAGGAAAGGGTATGCAAGTTAAAGAAGTCGATATATGGCTTGAAACAATCTTCTAGACAATGGTATCTCAAATTCCACGATACAATTATCCAATTTGGATTTGTTGCAAATAAGTTGGATAACTGTGTGTATGTCATGAAAAGTGGGAGCAGGTATATTATATTGTCATTGTATGTGGATGATATTTTGCTCGCCGGAAATGACATAGAGATGTTGAATAGAATCAAATCTGAATTAAGTGGAAAATTTGAGATGAAGGACATGGGTGAGGCATCCTATGTTCTTGGAATACAAATCCTGAGGGATAGAAAGTCTAGAATATTGAGTTTAAATCAAGAAAAATATTTACGGTCTATACTTAAAAGATTTGGAATGCACAACTGCAATCCGGCACCTACACCGTTGGTTCATGGAAAACGATTGGGAAAGGAGCAATGTCCTGGAGAGGGACAAGGTCCGCTCAAGGTGCCATATGCTGAGGCAGTTGGAAGCTTAATGTATGCAATGATGAGTACAAGACCGGACTTGGCATACCCAGTGAACTTGGTAAGTCGATATCAAGCGAATCCTGGTCCAGCGCATTGGGAAGCTGTTAAAAGGATTATGAAATATTTGAAAGGAACTTTGCACCACAAACTAGTGTATCAAGCTGATATGCTTGAGGTATTTGGTTATTCAGATGCAGACTTTGGAGGAGACAAAGATGACGGAAAGTCCACTTCGGGACACTTATTCATCTTTGGTGGTGCAGCTGTTTCTTGGAGTAGCAAGAAACAGGGGTGTGTTGCAAGATACACACAGGAAGCTGAGTATATTGCTTGCAGCATGGCAACTACTCATGCAGTCTGGATAAGACGGTTCTTGATAGATTTAGATCTAAATTTGGTCAATGAACCAATAGAGATCTATTGTGATAATCAAGCGGCAATTAGCTTGATTAACAGCGGAGCAAATAGCTCACGCGGAAAGCATATAGAAATACAATACCACTACATTCGGGATATTGTGCAGAAAGGGGAAGTGAAAATAACTTATGTCCCCACCAGTGATATGATTGCCGATCCTTTGACGAAAGGACTCCCGGCGGAAAATTTCATTAAGCATGTTGGCTTAATGGGGCTCATGAATATATGAGCATAGAGAATATTTTCATGAACAATGAAAATAATGATACCTCTGACGGATAGTGGGAGTGTATCGGAACAATACTCACAGATAGTGAGAGTACAAAGAAATACTACCCATGGATAGTGGGAGTGTTAGAATAAGAATTATACTTACATGAATAGTGGAAGTATGATGATTTGTCGGCCAAGTGGGAGATGTTGTAACGTCCGAACGTTACGAAGCTTAATGGCCACCAAATCAGAAACTGAAACAAAAATCTCGGGGCGGTTTTGGATTTGGGGCGGAGGGGATGGGAAGAAATAGCCCTATAAATAGATGGGTGATCCCCATCGGAAAGATACAAGAAAAGTGTTTCTATCGCCGGAGCCCCAAATCGCTACCCACAAACCAGTTTTTCTTCAACAAGAACAGGATGAGTTATTTCACTTATTTGTCCTTGATCGAGTTTGATAGTAGGGTTAAGTTATCTAATGTCGATTAGCGTTAAGACTCTTGTTTTGGGAGTAACTCATTTGACTTTTTGACAGTGGAATGAGTTAACTTCATAATAAGAGTAATTTCATCCGGCTTGAATTTTGAAACATTTCTCCTATGTAAATGAATGCCCATGCAGGTGTTGGGTTCAAGAGAACTAGTTTATGCATGAATTAACCTATTTTTCAAGGAGACTAAGCTGTCTCAAAATGTATTAAATAAGTTTGTTTTATTGCAACTAATCACCAAGTTGTTCCAAGAAAAAGAAAGGGTCCTTCAGTTTTCGGTGAACCAACCGATTAACGTCGCGTCTAATAACATGTGTGAAAAAGAACGAGAGGTCGAAGGCTGTACTGTATTGGAAGATTTGCGACTAACAATCGAGAAGGAAAAAATATTATATTGTATTCAAAGATTTGCGACTAACAATCGAGAAGAAAAAAATTTGGTGCAAATCGGACACTTGAACTATGTGAAATTTTATTAGAAAAAATTGATCAATTAAAATTATGTAATAAAGAGTGATCGTAAATTTTATCTTTTGTGAGAACATGTAAACACGAGTCTTTGAAAATTTTACTTTTTTGTTGTAAATTTTATTGGTAATACGTTCAACAATACACTCGTTACTATTTTCATCATTTACACAGCATGTCCCATAATTTAGACTCATTCATGTTAATAATGATTATTATTAAGAATAATGATGGCATAACTCGGTTTGTGTTTGGACGTTGGGTGGTTACGGTGCGGATGTCTTTTTTCGGGTAGCGATGATCTACATTGTTAACGATGTGGAAGATTTTTATTGTTAATTCGTAAATGTGGATGAGACTTTTTTTTAATTTTTAAATTTTATTATTATTTATTTTTTAGGGGAGGGGAAAAGTGGGGGCCGCACCTCCGGTGGGAGATGCGACTTGAACCCGCGCGCCCTCCTGCCACCTGCGCAGGAGGGGGGAGGGGGGTGTCCACCCCGCCACTGGCGGGGGACGTAAATGTGGATGAGACTATTTATTTAATAGATTTATTATTCTTAATTATTATTTAATATTGTTAAAAAAATTTCAAGAGAAAATTTTTATTAAGAACCGATTTATTGCTAACGATGATTGTGGATGATGAACTGGAAATAATTAGGAGAAAGATTTTAAGATTGCTTAATGTTAATGGTTTTAGTTAATAGTAATAAATAGTTGATTGAAATGTATAATTATTACTGAGCATGTTCTTAAACGAGGGAAAAGTAATTAGAAACTCATTAATGCTCACCTAGTTCAACGTAGAAAAACAATAGATTGATAAAAAGTCTCATTACTACTAATGAGTAATTCGAATCTAAAAAATTTATTTAGAAGTAACATTATCACTGATCATAATGGAATCAGAAAAGGAAAAGATTTGTTGCTGCTCCCCAGGGCCAGCTCTCGGCCTCTGGGAAATTTGTCATGATTGGCGACGTTCGGGTGTACCTGAACGTCCGCAATGCCGAAGTCTTGTCGGACCGCATCATTCAAGCGGTGCCTACACATAACACCTTCCAGGCGCTGGCAAGCCGGAAGGTAAATATGGACCAAGGCAGGCAAGCGAAGTTGGCCCCTAAACCAGCGAAGTTTAAGCAAGTGTGGGTTCCCAAGAGAACCCGGGCTCCGTGTAACGACCCGAGAATCCGATTACCGGGAAGGCCCGATAACCCGAGACTCGCACCGCCGCCCACGAGCCGGGAGGGCTCGGAAGGGCTAGAAGGAGTGTGGAGGCACAAAGAAATAAGAAATAAAGCAGGACAACTCAACAATTAACAGAAATAAATAAACAACTACAACAGAGTCCAGTCCAACAGAAAGTACAGTGTAAAGCAGTAAAGCGTACCACATGCCAAGTGAACACTCGGCCCGGCAAGCTGGCAACTGAGAACCTCCGCTCCGCACCCTCGAACCACGAGGAAGAACCGCTACACCTGAAAAGCAGGGAATGAGTCTCCAAAACAGAGACTCAGCAGGGATCCCGCGGAACCCCAACCGGAAACAACGGCGGTAGCGGAAAGGAAGCTACAACTACAGCAGGAACAGCAAACCGGTGGCCGGTCAAAACTCGGCACTACAGCTACTCCTACTGCAAGAAGGCAGACCTCGATCACACAGTCGAAGCTACCGAACCACGCTAGTACCACCTACCGAAGTAAGAACACACGGCAACCACGCCGTAGAGGCCTGTCCCTCGGACACAGCCGACCTGGACACGCTGTCCAAGGTGCAACCCCGACCACCCGATCGCGGGCACCGCACAACAAGACCCAACCTCGGTAAAGCCACTAGTACTAATCTCACGGCGCAAGAACCGACACACGCGCCAAGGTGAAACAACTGAACTCACCGGTCAACACGACCAAAAACCCGAAGGTCAAAGACACAGAGACTGACAGTCTGTCACTCCGTACTCGACAGGAGTACCACCCACTAGAAGCACAGCCGGTAGCGTCCCCTGACGTCTTACACCGCACCGCAGGTGAACCGCCTGACGTGGTAGGTCCTACCCGAGGCGCGAACACCGTACAAGTAACCACAAACAAGTGACTAGCTGGGGTCACGCCCGTCGACGTGCGTCCACAGTCCCCAACCACGTGTGCACACACAGACCACGCGTCCTAGGTCTGGCCCTCTGACCGGTTTTCCCCCGCAGCCGGACTCTGGCTACGACGAGGGGCCCGACGGAAACCAGTCTAACCGTCCTCTGGGTAAGCCTGTACACCACTCCCTGGTGCAACTAGCACACGCGTACTAGTAGGCTACGACTAGTGGAGGGTCACTGAAGGAGTAGACTCTCAACGGAACACAACGTCCGAATCCGACGACGTACGGGGACCAGCCCACGTACCGGCCCCGTCACACGGTGACCACAGTCGGAGAAGAAACATGACATACAGTCCACGGTCACGCACACAGCCTGTGCGAGAGTCGAGAAAACCCAAGTGACGCTAAGTCACTAGACTCTGGACAGTCCTCTAGACGCACTAAACCCAACGGTCCTTGAGTCGCAGGACTCGGGGTCAAGACCGTTGTACGCAACAGCACAAGGCCGTAAATCTATTCCAATCTCTAGGTCTGAAACCACGGTAGCACGAGTGCCGAGACAACACACGAGTCGCCAAGACCACTCCCTCGGAGAGGGAACGCAAAGGACTAAGGCCACTCACACGGGCCACACGGAAAACGCAGAAGCACGATTCCCAAGGCAGCACACAAGCCGCCACGACGATTTCCCATCTTGAAGCAAACGGGAAACCTCCAGCCCCAGGCCGGATAACTGGACTCGCAGTCCAAGACCAACCACGTGGCCCACATGGGAATCGCCTTCCAAAGAAACTCACGGCATGCGGGGGACACCCCACCGCACACACACCGATACACGGTGACTCGATCGAGCGTAACACGAAGGCCCAGCACGCGAGAAGTCACCCGGACTCTCAACCCTACGGGCACGCTAAACGAGATAACACGGTCCTCCAGACACCCTCAAAACACGGACACAGAAACCCACGGGTGTCAGGGACACTCACAAGACCGCAGGTCGACCACTGAGTCCCAACCGGGTCGACTAGGGATCCACACATTGCGGGGCAAGGCGGAGAACACAAAAACTCGCCTCGGAACGACACAAAGCCTGACGGTCTAACCCTAGACCGTCACAGGGTTGTAACGGTCTAGGCGAGACCGTCACATCCACCTGGCGGCCTAACGCAGGCCGTTACACGGCCCGAAGAAACACAGGATGTAACGCGCCTGGCCCAGCGCGTTACACGAATGTAACGCGCTTGCCCTGGTGCGTTACACGCCTCACGCTCTCAGCGTGAAAGCAGGATGTAACGCGCTTGCCCCAACGCGTTACACGGATGTAGCGCGTCTGGCCTGGCGCGTCACACACGCTGCCCTCCTCAACGGATAAAATAGCTCTGACGGCCCACCCTGGGCGCGTTACAAGCATGTAACGGTCCAGAGGGCACCGTCACACCCCCAGCCCTCAGCTGGGTAACAGGGAATGTGACGCACCCACCCTGGGGCGTCACAAGGCTGTGACGCGCCAGCCCTGGTGCGTCACACGCCTGACCCGAAAACCAACGGAAGAGACTCTAACGGTCTAGCCCTGGTGCGTCACAGCACCTGGCGGTCTATCGTGGGACCGCCACACCCACAGACCACCAAAGGCCAACAGAAGGGGGATGTAACGGTCCTGTCCAGGCGCGTTACACCAAGTGACGGCCACTGGAAGGACCGTCACTTCCTTCCGAGAACGCTACGGCGGGAAACGACCCAAAACTCGTCCCACGCCCCCATACCTCCACAGAAGAGGGGGAAAACAAGGGGGAAGCTCCCCAGAATCCCCTAGCATGCATCTACGGCCTCGGATCGGCCAAAAACGCAATGAAACGGGAGATCGGCCCACAAGCCCTAAAACATGGGTTTTGCCCAAAAACCCCGATTCCACCCGCTCGGCTCACCACGGCCTACGAAACTCGCGGGAAAGGAAGTGCACGAGCTGGGGAACCATCACCCTACCTCCACCGAAGATTTCGCGCCTCGAGCTCGCCGATCCGCGAAGAAACGCCGTGAAACCCTCGCCGGCTCGCGACCGCGCCACGAGCTCCCACGCGCCTCCACCGCCTCGATCCTCGCCCATCCTCGCCCGCGTCCTCACCCGCGCCGCCTCCGCCTCGCCCCCGCCTCGCTCCGTCGGCCGCCGGAGAAGAGAGGGGAGAAAGAGGGCGTGAGAGAAGAGAGAGAGTGAGAAAGAGAGAATGAGAGGGGGAGAGAGGAAAGGGTTAGTATATATAGGAAAACCCGAAAATTCGATAAATTCAGAAAATTACGAAAAATTACCTCCGCGATCCTCGGAAGGAACACAACGCAGTGGTACTGTCCCGGAGTCGGAGAACGCCACGGTTTGCCCTGCAAAGAGTTCCGAAGGCACATCAGGGAAAAACACGTGTAAAGCACAAAATACACTCCGAGACCCACTAAAATGATCTGAAAAATATCCGAAAAATCCGGGGCATTACACTCCGACTCCGGCCCCACAAGAGTCGGCTCAGGCTGTCAAAGGCCCTAGGAGAAGGGGCAAGAGAGCTACTCCGAGGAAGGGAGAAGTCGTGCCGGTGACCTCTCCTCCCACTCAAAGAGTCTGTGCTAGGCAGACTGATGTTGTCCACTGTTCGAGGTGATCGAACGAAGCTACTCGGCTGTCGCGGCTGTCTTACATGCCGCCAGTCCAGGACCAGCCACTGCCCCCTACCCTTTCCCCGGGGTGCAGTCGGGATGATATGACCAAGGTGATCAGAAACTACTTCCATGGCTTGGGGAATTCTTCCCTAGGCCAGCAAAGACTGCTCCGCATCATCGGCGCCAAAGAAGAAGAAGAAAGAAGAAGAAAGAAGAAGTGAGGCGTCATTCATGGACGTCGATGAGTTCGAAGAGAGCTTGGAAGTTGAATCCTCCACAGCTCTCCCACACTGAGAAGAAAGGAGGAGAATTTCAATTTTTGAGAGGTTGACCTTCCTTGGTCAAGCCAAAAGGGAGGTCCGAAGAAGAGGAAGAAAAATGCAAGTTTTCACCTGTCACATGACAGGAGTAACCAGCAAATATGGGGCTCTACTTGAGGAGCTCGAAGAAGTGGCCAAATTAGCCGAGAGGCCCGGACCAACAAAGATGCGAAGCAAAGCCGCGGAAGAAATGGTTAGAGCGGCTAAAGGCACGCAGGCTATCACCACGAAGAAGTGGACTGCCTCTCCCAGGCAAAGCCTTAGGTGCCCAGATGGATAATCTCTCTCTCTGACGTAGCTGAGTGCATTTTACAAAACTCGCCCGATTGTCGAGACACACATCTAAGAATGGCCACTAGCACCGGTTCGAGCCACGTGTGTGCCTCAAACCAAGGGCTAGGGGGCCAAGTGTTATGGGTGAACCATCGGCCCCAGTCACGTGGATCATTTCCCTCCTCGTCTAGGCCCCCTAAAATTCAAAACTTCCACCTTGGGACCACTTTCCAAGAAAGCCCAACAAAGGAAATAGTTAAAAAGGGAAAGAGGCCAAACCCCTATAAGAAGGGAACCGTTGCCTCCACTAGAATGGGGGAGGAACCCTAAGCTGCCGCCACAACACAAGCCCTCTCAAGACCTCTCGCTGCTAGTCACCAGCATCCAGCAATCCTCGCCATGGTCGCCCTCACCGCTATTTGGCGCCTAACGCCTAGCCAATAGCCGTGTTCGCCCCAATTTGCCTAGCACCCACTGGCAGCCCTGCTCCCCCGATCCAACATCTTATTATCCTCTAGCGGCCCTGCCGCCCCGATCCGACGCCCTAGCACCTACCGACTGTTCTACTCGCCCCGATTTGGCACCCTAGCAACCATCAACTGCCCTGCTCACCCTGATCCGATGCTCTAACACTCTCTGTCAGCACTGCTCGCCCTGATCCTGTAACGACCCGAGAATCCGATTACCGGGAAGGCCCGATAACCCGAGACTCGTACCGCCACCCACGAGTCCGAAGACTCGGAAGGGTTAAAAGGATGGTGTGGAAACTACATAAGCATCACAGATAATTGCAGAAATTAAACAGTTATAATATTAAGCACGAAATAAATTAACATTTTACATGGTCCACAATAAAATAACAACAACAGCAACAGTAGTCCACGACTAGTACAGTGACAAGAAAGAAAAGTACAGCTACACGGGGCATCCCCCGGCTCTGACCTCTGGCACTACCTCTGGGCACCCGCACCACGCTGCGCTCCTGACGCGCTCCCCGAAGGTGGCGCCTCACCTGAAACACGGTGAAAACACGCAGGGAATGAGTCTCAGAACAAGACTCAGTAGGGATCACTCGAACCCTACCTCGAAAAATGAGAAACCACTACTCTAGCGGTAGGAAAGTACCTCGGAAAGGAAAGCCCTGTACTCTACAGAACTAGACCCTACGGCACACAAACCGACACACGTGCCACGGTACGAGAAGACCGAAATCAACGGTCGAACCGTAAAACCCGAAGGTCGGAAACACACGACTGACAGTCTGACACTCCGTACTCGACAGGAGTACCACCCACTAGAAGCACAGCCGGTAGCGTCCCCTGACGTCTTACACCGCACCGCAGGTGAACCGCCTGACGTGGTAGGTCCTACCCGAGGCGCGAACACCGTACAAGTAACCACAAACAAGTGACTAGCTGGGGTCACGCCCGTCGACGTGGGTCCAACCGCCCCCAACCACGTGTGCACACACAGACCGCGCGTCCCTGGTCTGGCCCTCTGACCGGTTTTCCCCTCAGCCGGACTCTGGCTGCAAGACGTGGGGCCCAACGGTAACCGGTCCACAAACCGTCTCGAAAGGTCGGCCCGTACACCACTCCCTGGTGCGACTGGCACCCGCGTACTAGTAGGCTACGACTAGTGGAGGGTCACTGAAGGAGTAGACTCTCAAGTCAACGGAAAACGACGTCCGAATCCGACAACGTGTGGGAATCACCCCACGCACCAGCCCCGTCGCACGGTGACCACGGTCGGAAAAGAAACAGACGCATTGCCCACGGTCAAACGCCTAACCGAGGCAAACGGGACTTCCGGACACCAAAGACACGGTCACGGAACTCCACGGGGTGCCCGGGGCGCACACACGGCCCAAGAGAAACACCCAACAACAGGCAAGATCGCGCTAGGGACACCTAGCGCGACACGGAAGAACGCGCTAGGGAACCCTAGCGCAACAGCGAAGATCGCGCTAGGTCTCCCAAGCGCGACAGGAACCATCGCGCTAGGGAACCCTAGCGCGACAAGGACCATCGCGCTAGGTCCTCCTAGCGCGGCAAGGATGATCGCGCTATGACCCCATAGCGCGACAGGAACCGCCTCCTGTTCATCTTCTCCGATGAACGCGCTCGGTCGGGGCAGCGCGACCTCCAAGAACGCGCTACTGGAGTATAGCACGTTCTCAGTCCGCGGCCGAAAACGGTAAGAACGCCCAAAAAAACCCAACCACGCCCCCATACCTCCATAGGAGAGGGGGAAAACAAAGGGGAAGACCCCTGGGGACCCCTAGCATGATTCTAGGCCCACAAAACACGAATCCATGCATTGAATCCATAGATCGGGCGAGCTCTCCCCAAATCATGAAAAAACCCAAAAACGCTCCAATGATCCCCTCTCGGCCTCCCCGCGGCCTATAAATCACGGAAAAGAACGGCATGAGGCTAAGGAACGTCACCCTACCTCAATGGAGCGAATGCTCTGCCGGATCGATCACGAATCACGAAGAACGCTCGAAGCTTCACGAACTCCCCACGCTTCCCACGCTCGCCGCACGCTCACGAGATCGCCTCACCGTCGCCCACGCGTCCGCGCCGTCGCCCCGCCGCCGTCCGTAGCCGGAGAGGGGCTCGCCACGTCCGAATGGGAGAGAGGGAGAGAGAGGAGGCTCACGGTCGCGAGAGAGAGGGAGAGGAAGAAGAAAGAGAAAAGGGAAAAAGAAAAGAAAAAGGATTAGGATTTATAGAAAATCCGAATTTTCGGAAAAATACCAAAAAATAGAAAAATTCATTTCTGGAATCCTCGGAACGCACCGATCGCAACGGTACCACTCGTGCCCGGGTGAACGGCCCAGTTAACCCGCAGCGAGCGTCCGAAGGAAAAGCCGAAACACACGTCGGGAATCGGAAAACACACGCGGAAAAGCCGCGGAACGCCTCCGGGCCTCCGAAACGACTCCGGATCGCGCCGATCCGAACACGAAAGATGTCCGAAACGAAATTTCGGACACAACAGAGCCGAACGCTCCGAAAACCAGATCCGGGACCCACGAAGAAGGATCCGAAAGGTCCGGGATATTACAGATCCAATGCCCAACACCCCTATGGCCACCCTGCTCGCCCTGATCCAATGCGCATCACCCATATGGCCACCCTGCTCGCCCCGATATGGTGCCCCAACACCCTCTCTGGCTACCTCTGCTCACCCAGCACCCAGACGGTGCCCCTGCTCAGCCTCCAGGTGACCCTACTCCTCCCTCCACGTAGCCTAGTCCAGCTTCGATGCCGGCCCCTCTTGTCTCGATGGCCATCCCCAGGCAGCCCTGGAGGCTCACCCAGCTTTGATGTCCACCCCTCTTGTCCCAATGGCCATCCCCAGGCGGCCTTGGTAACCCCTGTTCGCCCAGAAGGTGACATCGATGCCACATCGCTTTAATGCCTTCACCAGGATGCCTCCAGCTGGCGCCTTAGTGCCATCGAGGTACCACTCCTAACACACCTCTATGGCTTGTTTCTCCCTGCAACAGCCTCAAGGGCCTCCTGTAGCACCCCAGTGCCCTCTGGCATCCCCGGCCTCAGCTACCTCCGACATCCCTGGCCACAGCTACCTCTGACATCCCTAACTACAACCGCCTCCGACATCCCCAGCCAGAACCTCTACCACCTCCAGCTACTCTCACCACCTCCAGCCTCCACATTCAGGCCACTCTTCACCCTTTACCTTGAGAGCTTTACCTCCTTGCTATTACAAGCTTAATAACTTATGCATCGGAGGGTTCGCCCGTGGTCCACAATCTCCGGTGAGAACTTCTCTTCTTGTGCAGGATAGATCAACTCAAACGCGGGGGGGCATGTAGCTACTATGAAGGACACTTCCATCAACGCCTGGCTCTGACGCTTAGTATCTCTATCTACTATCCCTGATGTTCTGCTCGGTCTCATTAAATAAGTACAAGTGTAGCACATGCAACAACTACCTCTAGAACAAGATATGGAGACTATGAATTCTTAGTGATGTCTTTTGGGTTGACTAATACACTGGTAGCATTCATGGACCTGATGAATAGAGTCTTCCAACCTTACCTGGAAAGATTTGTGGTAGTATTTATTAATGATGTATTAGTGTATTCTTCACTGTTGAAGCTCATCCAGAGCACTTGAGGATTGTATTAGAGACTTTAAGGAATAATCAACTGTATGCTAAATTCAATAAATGTGTGTTTTGGTTGAATATGGTGCAATTTTTGGGGCATGTTATTTCTAGAGATAGAGTATACGTGGATCTGGCCAAAGTTGAGGTAGTCCTACACTGAGAGAGGCTGAAGAATGCCGGTGAGATTAAGAGTTTATTGGAGCTAGTAGGCTATAACAAAAGATTCACTGAATGGTTTTTCTCTATTGTAGTCCCTATGACAAAATTAACTTGGAAAGGAGTTCCATTTGATTGGCCAGATGAATGTGAGTAGAGTTTCTAGGAATTGAAGGCCAGGTTGACCACAGCCCCGGTGCTTACCTCGCCTTGTAGATCAGGAGGGTTTGTAGTATATATTGATGACTCTAGAAAAGGGTTAGGCTGTATGCTAATGCAGCATGGGAAGGTAGTGTCTTACGCATGTAGTAAGTTAAAGAATCATGAATTGAATTACTCTACACATTATTTGGAATTTGCAATAATTTGGCAACATTACTTGTACAGGGAACAATTAGAGGTGTTTACAGATCACCAAAATTTGAAATATATTTTCTCCCAGAAAGAATCAAACTTAAGGAAGAGAAGGTAGGTTGAGCTACTAAAAGAATATGATTTTACATTAAGGTATCACTCGGGAAAGGCTAATATAGTAGGTGATGCACTGAGCAGAAAAAGATTAATGGCAACATGGTTACATTGGGAGTGGAAGGCAATGACTGACTTAGTGGAGTATCCTCCAATATATAAAAGGGTAAAACTTGATGTGACACGATGGGAGTGCATGGCGGTGGGGAGGGCGGGTTTCTCGGACAGGGAAGATGAGTGAAGGGAGTGGGGGAGTGAGAAGAGGAGGGGTTTGGAGGCTGCGAAGGGGAGAGAGGGGAGGAAGATGGGTGCACCGGCGGTGCCCCTGTTCCAAACAGGGGACCGCCCTGTGAGTTTGAGAGAGTGAGGGGTAGGGGCAAAGAGAACATGGGGCTGGGTTTTATGTGATGTGGGGGTGTGCGTAGAAGGGGGGGGGGAAGAGAAGCTGGCGGTGCTATGGTGGGAAGGTGAGCTTGTGTGGGGTCAGAGAGAGAGTATAGGAAAGAAGGAAGGGGGGGCAAAGCGTGGCCACCGGTGGGTTCACTGGGGTGGTTGGGTTCTAAGATGGAATGGCAGGGATGGATGGTGGTGGTGGACTGGGTGGAGGGTGACGACGGTACCGGGGGGCAGGGAGACGTGGTTGGGGCTTCTTACCCGTCTCTTTCACGGAGACGATGCAACCATGAGCTTCTCACTTCCGATGCCATTGTGGGGGTGGCTGTGGGAAAGAGAAAGGGGAAGGGATGGGCAATGGTGGGGAAGGGGAGAGTGGTGAGAGGGAAGATGGTGGAAAGGAGGTGGGCAGTGGATGGCCGGGCATCTCACCCGGGGGGGGGGGGCTTCTCACCGCATCTCCTTCTCGGAGAAGAGAACGTAAGATACAAGGCTTCACACCTCACGATGGTTTCCAAAAATTCTAATCACTTCATTGTCCTAAAGAAAGACTACATGACCCTTTTTATAGACTCTATAAAGAAAATCAGAAGACAACTCACCTAACACCTACTCATCATAACTTTCTTGGGAAGACACTCTCTTGGGAAGACTAAAAGACACACAAAAAAAAGACTCTTACATGATTTTTGTGGACATAATTACTACAAACATAAAACATGACCCATTAAGCCCATACATGTGGCCCAATTAAAAAAAAATATCTATTTGATCATTTTGTTGAAGCCGCTTGTCAATCCCTTCAACCTCGAATTTTGAATCTTGAATCGACGATTCCATCAAACTCCTCCTCTTGGAAGAGGTTCGACCTCGAACCTCGTAGCTCAGGATCTCGGTCTGATGAAACATCCCGATTCCCTAAGCTCTGATACCATTTGATGTGACACGATGGGAGTGCATGGCGGTGGGGAGGGCAGGTTTCTCGGACAGGGAAGATGAGTGAAGGGAGTGGGGGAGTGAGAAGAGGAGGGGTTTGGAGGCTGCGAAGGGGAGAGAGGGGAGGGAGATGGGTGCACCGGCGGTGCCCCTGTTCCAAACAGGGGACCTCCCTGTGAGTTTGAGAGAGTGAGGGGTAGGGGCAAAGAGAACATGGGGCTGGGTTTTATGTGATGTGGGGGTGTGCGTAGAAGGGGGGGGGGAAGAGAAGCTGGCAGTGCCATGGTGGGAAGGTGAGCTTGTGTGGGGTCAGAGAGAGAGTAGAGGAAAGAAGGAAGGGGGGGCAAAGCGCGGCCACCGGTGGGTTCATTGGGGTGGTTGGGTTCTAAGATGGAATGGCAGGGATGGATGGTGGTGGTGGACTGGGTGGAGGGCGACGACGGTACCGGGGGGCAGGAAGACGTGGTTGGGGCTTCTTACCCATCTCTTTCACGGAGACGATGCAACCATGAGCTTCTCACTTCCGATGCCATTGTGGGGGTGGCTGTGGGAAAAAGAAAGGGGAAGGGACGGGCAATGGTGGGGAAGGGGAGAGTGGTGAGAGGGAAGATGGTGGAAAGGAGGTGGGCAGTGGATGGCCGGGCATCTCACCCGGGGGGGGGGGGGGGGGGCTTCTCACCGCATCTCCTTCTCGGAGAAGAGAACGCAAGAGACCAGGCTTCACACCTCACGATGGTTTCCAAAAATTCTAATCACTTCATTGTCCTAAAGAAAGACTACATGCCCCTTTTTATAGACTCTATAAAGAAAATCAAAAGACAACTCACCTAACACCTACTCATCATAACTTTCTTGGGAAGACACTCTCTTGGGAAGACTAAAAGACACAAAATAAAAAAAAAACTCTTACATGATTTTTGTGGACATAATTACTACAAACATAAAACATGACCCATTAAGCCCATACATGTGGCCCAATTTAAAAAAACATCTATTTGATCGTTTTGTTGAAGTCGCTTGTCAATCCCTTCAACTTCGAATTTTGAATCTTGAATCGACGATTCCATCAAAACTATTTTTGGCTCAGGTAACCATACACTCTGGAATAGTGGAGCAGATTGTGGAGGCTTAGAAACATGATCAACAATTGTTGGAATTGGTGGATAAACTAGGGTTTGCCCGAGGAGCAGGTGGCGCTATTAGACTTTAGGGCAGATTGTGTGTCCCTCGAGATGAGGAGTTTAGGAAGAGCTTTCTACTGAAGCACACAAGTCTTAATATGACTAAAGCACACATGTCTTAATATTTCATACGCCTAGGTGGCACCAAGATGTACATGGATATGAAGATGCATTATGTAGACACGCCATTCCTGACGTCTCCTGAGAAAGTCTCATATTACTATACGACGCCCCGCGGCGGATTTCACATTTTGAATCACTTGAGTGCTTCCTTTTCTTGGGTCTTCTTCTACCTTTTTCGGTATCCGGAATCGTCTCGTCACGGCATTCGGACGGCATCAACACCAGTCGGACGCATCAGAGGTTCCGAAACCAGGAAGGGTGTCTGCCGGGCGACCGCCAACGCCTGAACTGAGGACCCGGGTGGGTCTTTATGGGGGCGTCCAGGCCCCTGGACGCCCCCATTCTTTTAATTTATTTTCCACAGCCCAAAACCTAATAAAAAATAATATATTAATGGAGGCGTCCAGGCCCCTGGACGCCTCCATAAAAACAAATATAAAAAAATATAAAATGCTAACTTTGGCATAGAAAAACAAAACAAAAATAAAAATATATTTTATTGGAAGCGTCCAGGACCCTGGACGCCTCCATCAACTCCCTCACGGGCGCCGCTCACCGAACGACGGGTTGTCGTGTGTGGAAAAATCTAAATTGTGGAGACATCCAGCTAGCTGGACGCGCCCATTTTCAAATCACGAGGCGCCGCTCACAAAACCACGCGTTGTGCCAAACCGCGTGCGACCGTCGGTGGGGTTCGGTGGACCCGTTTGAGGCGTCCTGGGCCCTGGACGCCTCCACAAAAATATTTGGAAAAAATAAATAAAAATAGAATAAAATATCTTTTTTGCCCTGATGGAGGTGTCCAGGGTCCTGGACGCCTCCACCTTCTGGAGCCCTATAAATAGAGGACCCCCCCCTCAGTTCTGGGGGAGCTTCTAAGAGATCCGATAGGCTGCCGGAGCCCAGAGGCTACGGAGTCATTTCTAACCCGTGGGGTCTTTTGTAGGTGGAGGTTCTGCCGGCTTCTCGGGTACCCACGCTCGCGAGAGGAAGGTCGTCTTCATCCACCGCGCTTCCACGTCGTCCCTACGCTGCCAGAGCTCCGCCGGATTTCACCATCGGCACATCCAATAAGCCAATCCTTTCCTTTTCTTCGTAGTTCTTTTACATTCATCATCTCGCATCATCCATCCCCCTTCATAAGGGCGCCTCTTCTTACATACTTCTTGCATCCATCATCTCATTTTCCTCCTACTCGAGTCCGAGAGGGGTTTAAAAGACAACACCAACCAGGTGTGTGTCTTGCCATCATTTCGTTATTTTTATCGCAAGGATTTGAATACTACACCTTCATCTTTCTAATCCACTCGTTACTTGTTTGTCGTTGTTTTGCAAGGGTACCCAAGGAAAGCCCTCTCCGTCGGCCGGCCGAAGGGGGAGGAAGAAGCAACCCGCCATCTCCCACTCTAGAGGTAGGCGCGATCACTTTCTTTATTTTGGGGTCTTTTGGCCCCTAGCGATCACATCTTATTTTCGAGGCCGCGGCGAGTCACTTCCCCAATGGCCGTTTAAATTCCCGTTCTTACATTCTCTTTATATTCTGTTATATTCTGCTCATATTCTCGAGGCCGCGGCGAGTCACTTCCCCAATGGCCGTTTAAATTCCCGTTCTTATATGTTATATTCTTATCTATTCATATTCTCGAGGCCGCGGCGAGTCACTTCCCCAATGGCCGTTTAAATTCCCGTTCTTATATATTATATTCTTATCTATTCATATTCTCGAGGCCGCGGCGAGTCACTTCCCCAATGGCCGTTTAAATTCCCGCTCTTTATATTCACCTTATATTCTGTTATATCCTTATCTGCTCATATTCTCGAGGCCGCGGCGAGTCACTTCCCCAATGGCCGTTTCAATTCTTGCTATTTAATTTCTGTACCATTCCCGTCCCCCCGAGGCCGCGGCGAGTCACTTCCCGCTATGGCCGTTTAACCCCCATATCTTGCTATTTTACATTTGTCCCGCTCGCCCCGCCGGAGCAATCTCCCGTGGTGGCCCCTTCTCTTTTCTCTTATTTCTGTGCTGCAGCAAACAAAAGAGGAGCCCGTGCGCTCCGCGTCTTCTTCGCTCCCCGAACCGCGTGACGTCGCTCACAGATTGGCGATCACGGTGGGACCTCTACTGCTTCCTTTTGGCTACCCTTGCAAGTTCGGCACCGTCCGTGCCTCTCCACCTTGGCGCCCTCGCGCGCCCCCGTTGTGCTCACGGCAGCACTGTCAGTTGTGATTGGTTGTGAGTTCATTATATGTTTGTTATTTCTGTTGTTTTCTTACTCTATATCTTTGACAGCATTCCATTGCATACATCCATCCCTCTTTTATATCCTTTTTCATTTTTTTTAAGGATCACCATTTCCCGGTGAAGGAAGGACTCTCCGTTTGAGAATTCCTCTCAACGGACTAGAATCTCCTCCACTGGGACCTCCGTAAGTCCCCGACATCGAAGAATCTCATCTTCGTTCACTAGGCTGGTTGTACCATTGAAGTTCTTCGGAGTTAGTCAATTCATTCGTGGTGAGACGAGAGACCCTAGCTGACACGGCGGTGAAACAAAAATAAAATAGGGTCTCTATTTTGTGTGAACTTCGGATCTCGCTAAAAGCACAAAAAAATCATCAAAATCAAAACACAAAAAAGGCGTAAAGGCATCCACTTGTTTGATAATCTCTGCTACCTGCTTGCTAGTGTATGTTTTTGCGTTCTGGGAAAACTGTGAGCATGGCTCATGAGTTTTTTGAGGAGAATCACCCTAGTCGTGGTTTGTCAGCCGACCCGCGAGTCTATGCTATGGACTCGGGTTCTTCTCATGAGCCCTCGCATGAGGTGCAGGTTATTACCGGGGACACGTCCCCACCACAGGATATCTCTTCCTTACTGGGCGTCCTCGCCAACACGGAGCTTACCTCTGAACAGCTCCGGGCCTTCCAGGCCATTCTGAAGGGGAAATCTGTTTCCCCCACGCCCCAGGAATCAACTCCGGCCATCGCACCTCTCCAAGAGTCCGTGCAGGCCATTCCATCTCCTTCATTGGCACAAGCCATCCAGTCTCCCTCGCTTCAAGGACAAGCGAGCCAACAACCACCCTCATTCCAGTTCCCATCACAATCTCAAACTCCCGTTGTTCCCCACACACCGCTTCAGCCAGGGCCAACTGTCGGCGGTCCGACAGCTCCCTCTCATTCCGGGTTCCCCCCTCAAGTCTCCAGGAGACAGTTTCTCCCCCAGTGGCAAGTGCCACCTTCACCTCCAGAGGAGCTCGCCCAATCGCTCCTCAATAGGTTCAATCGCATGGACGAGCAGTTTCAAAATCTGAGAAGGATGGTGGACGTGAAAGCCACCCCGGAGGTTGCTTTGCCAATCCTTCCCGTCATTCATCTTCCTCCCTCCGAAATGCCCACGTACCGCAGATACAATGGTACCGGCAACCCCTTCATTCACCTCAAGGATTTCATGTATGAATCCTCATATTGGCAAAATGATCAGAGGTCCCTGACATACCTCTTTCGGAGATCATTGGATGGTCCCGCGCTTGAGTGGTTCTATTCCTTGGAGCCCCGCGAGGCCGAGAATTTTGAAATAGTCCAGAGAAGGTTCTTGCAGAAATATAGGGATAGGGTCGGTCCCTCACTCTCCATTACCGACCTAGTGGCCGAAAAGATGAAGCCCGACGAAGATTTTGTCCGCTATGCTGATAGATGGAGGTCTCTGGTGGAAAGAATAAGGGATACCCTCTCCGAGCCTGAACAAGTGAAGATGATTGTGTCTAATGCAACCCCACAGTTCAGACATGTCCTGACCATGAATAAACTTACTACAATGGAGGAACTCTATGAAAGGGCCCGGTATATCCAAACCCAGTTAAAAGACTCCCCCATTATGAACATGTTTGAGTCACCGAAGCCCAAAGTGGTCAGAAAGATAGGCGCTGGTGTCTCGGGCGGAGCCACAGAAGGGGTCGTGACAAATGAGCAAGTGGGTGCGGTCAACGATGCCAACTATGCAGTCAACCCAAGGCCTCCACAAATGCCCCGACTTCCCCTCCAACCAGGTCCTTTCCCTCTTCGTCCTCCACCCCAAAATAATCCACCCCAGGATAATATGCCTCCATTACGTCAACCCCAGCAACAACAACCACAACCTCAGCAACAACAACCACCGCTTCAGTACAACCAAGTTCCACCCCCGGGGAACTATGGTCCCCAACAGCAACAAAGGAGGCCGGTCGGTCCCAAGAGAGCCTACTATCCACCATTGCCAGAAACCTTAGCAGACATTTTTAATGCCCTCATGGCATCAAACCAACTCGCCCTACCCAGAGAAAGGCCCGTGTGGCCCCCGAATGTTGATACCTCCAAATACTGCGTCTACCACAGGCAGCCAGGACACACAATAGATTACTGCTTCCATTTCAAAGATTACATCCATGATATGAATGATGAACATCAAATAGATTGGGATGAAATGAGACGATAAGTCGCCCCTCTCAAGGCTAGGAGACCTCCTCATAGGCCACAGCAGCAGTTACAACAACAGCAGTTACAACAGCAGCAGCAGCAACAACCACAACAACAGCAGCAGCCTCAGCAGGCCCCACAACAACAGCCCAACATGGGCATAATCCAGAATCCATTATCGGAGCACCAACAGCCCAATCATCAGGTTAACCCCATCTCCTCCTTCCCGGAAGTCGGGAGAGAGCAGGTGTGGCACCAGGAAAGTACCTCCATTCTTTCTACCGCCAATCCTATCATCACGTAACACCCTTGCCTTGCCCAGGTAGCACCTCTCTCTCATCAACCCGCGTCGGTATCGCCTTCACCATTTCCACTACCATTACGCCCTCTCATCCGTACCCCGATCCCCTATCAACCGACACTCTCCACTACACCTTCACACCCTCTCACCTTCTCCCACTCCCCCACTTTACCATCCACCTCTACCACATTTACCCCTACACCTTCTAAACCCCTTATCATCCGTCAACCATACATAACCCCGTCTTTCTCCACCATATCACCACTAATGCCTTCAAAACCACTCATTACCCATCACCCACCTCAAAATCATTGCCCGCTTCAAGCCCTACCCACTTCTACTTCGTCTCCACCTCCACCTTCCAGACCCCTTATCCTTCATAATCCGCGCGATATCCCCTCTACCTCCACCATGCCTCCACCTAACAAACCCCTCATCAGAATCCCTGCTCCCGTCATCACCCCTGCTTCATCAACCATTCCTCCACCACTACCCCTCAAACCTCTATTAAAACCCACTGCTACCCCCACAGAGGTACAAAAGTCGCAGGCAATGGTGCTCCGGAGTGGAAGGATTTTCCACAGGGTTTTCCCCCACAACAGTCAGAATCCTGAGCAATCTCAGCCAGAGAAGGATGATGGAGAACAACCAGAAAGAGCTATCCCTGGAACACAGTATGATCTATTGAAACACTTGGACAAGACACCTACTCGGATCTCCATCCTGGAGCTACTTCAAATATCCACATCCCACCAGGCGGCCTTGATGGAATATCTTCAAAAAGTCATGGTTAACGAAGACCTCCCCGTGGAGAAGATTTCGACCGTCCTGACCCCAACGGACACACAACCGGCCATCATGTTCCACAACTACGAGCTCGCTCCCAAGGAAGCTCGAAAATATGCACTGTGCATTTCAATAAAAATTAATGGGGTATCCATAAACCCGTGTCTTGTGGACACGGGTGCGTCCATAAATGTGATCTCCATGGACACCCTTCAGTTGTGTGGGGTCAACGAGGAATAAATAAGACCTTCCTCGATCACGGTCACGGCTTATGACAATAGCAAAAGGCCACCGTAGGGGATGATTATTCTGAAGGCAGAACTAGGCCCCATGTCAATTCCCACGGAATTCCATGTCCTCGACATGGACCCCACATTCAAGGCTATACTGGGTCGCCCTTACATCGAAGCCATAGACGTTGTGCCTTCCACCAACCATCAGTGCCTGAAGTTTCCTTACAATGGGAGGATTATTAAAGTGGTCAGTACACCTGTCCTTCACACAATGGATGCTATCAACACCTCTCTGCCCTCTGTGTGGCCATCTCATCGGCCCATATTGTCATTGCTGGACGTGCGTGATCTATCTCACGTTCCACTAGCACCAAAGGAGCCGGTCAGGGCAACCACAACATCATATCTCCCTTTTCACTCCAAAGGGTGGGAGATTATGAGGAACATTGGCTACCAACAGGGTAAAGGTCTGGGCGCACAGTTACAGGGTAGGCTCAAACCGCCAAAGGAAATTAGGTCGAACCGTAGGTTTGGCCTAAGCTTCAAAGGACCGTTCAAGGCGGATTGGAAGCCCCTCACATGGACTCTATCAAACCACTTCAACAGAGGGCCCGTTGTTCAGATGGGAGATCACCCACGAGAAGCATATGGGGGATCACATGCTGTATATTTGGCTGAAAAATGTCTGAGGATCACCAAAAGAGGCAAGATCAAAGATCCGGAATGTGAGTGGAACAAATGGTTCGACATACGGGATATTTCCGTTGCACTGGAAAGGATGTTCTCGTCTCCGCAGCTTGAAGGACCGCCATTGATCTCCGAAATACCAGAGAATATTACCACTCTTGCCAAGGTTCCAAACTATCCTCGTCCTCGCCAGAAGGACCCTATCATCGACGGATCTTCATCCGTCCTCAACATTGCCGTCGACGGCTCATTAGCCGCCATCTTCTCCATCCACTCGTCTCAGCCTTTGCTGATATCGTCTTCCTAGGCCAGACAATTGTCTGATGATCTTCCCAGGTCCCCTTCTTTGCTTACATACTTACGCGGGCTTTTCAACCCGCGCCAGGTCTTCAACCATGATCTGCTCTATGAGCCTCACAATCCTCTAGCCATAACCACTTTCCTCTCTCCTCCAATCTCTTTTCACTGCTTTGTCATTAAAAATGAAAACGAAAAAAAAATGTCAATTTTCAAACTCCCCAACAACACATCTTCGTTGAGGAAACCTCCTACATCTCCCACGGGTGCGTACCGCCTTGCGGACCACCCGTCCAAGGTCCGATGAGCGACCTTTTCTACCCCTCCTCTGAGGGGTCATCTCCTGTACATTCTACACCATCCTCTTCGTCTTCCTCTTCTTCTGTAAATATTGTCAGTCAATCTAGGAATGATAGGCCAAGGGTAGTACCTAGGAAGAAATCCAAGGGTAGGCAGATCCCTCGTCGATTCCTTCTGGATTTGGCCGCCAGGTGTCAGGCCCTTCTTGCCATCCCCCAGTTGTTAGAAAATCCCATCCAGCTACCCGAAATAGAATGCGAGGGCGACTGTGCATCTGATGAAGGGTATTGAGTCTACGAGATCACGGATGAAGAATGCCCCACTGAAGATGAGGGTGAAGAATATGAGGATGCGGCGGGCGCATACGCTAGTTGAATGAGGAGATTCGACGAGCCGTCAACCGCCGTAGAAGAATCCACCAAAGAAGTCAACTTGGGAACTGAGGAAGACCCTAGGATCATCCTCATAAGTGACAACCTACCACCCTCTGAAGAAGAGGCATTAATTGAGGTTCTCAAGGAATATAAGGACACATTTGCATGGAGCTACGAGGATATGCCGAGTCTGGATTCAACCTTGGTCGAACACCGTTTAACCCTAAAACCGGGGTCCATCTCGGTAAAACAAAGGTTAAGGCGTTTCCATCCTCAGATGGCTTTGAAAATGAAAGAAGAGGTCGATAAGCTCCACAAAGCCAGGTTCATTAGAGTCGTTCTTTATCCTTAATGGGTGGCGAACATTGTCCCGGTCATGAAGAAAGATGGGAAAGTCAGGATTTGCATCGACTTCCGGGACCTTAACCGCGCGTGTCCAAAGGATGATTTTCCCTTACCTCACATTGATGTGCTGATTGATAACACGGCAGGCTACGAAACCCTCTCTTTCATGGATGGATTTTCAGGATACAATCAAATTCGTTTGGCAGAAGAGGATCAGGAAAAGACGTCATTCACTACCCCTTGGGGAACATATTATTACGTGGTCATGCCGTTCGGATTAAAGAATGCTGGAGCTACTTACCAAAGAGCGATGATGGCCATATTTCATGACATGATGCACATATATCTGGAAGTGTATGTGGATGACTTATTGGTGAAATCAAGGACCAGGATGGAACATCCAGAAGTTTTGGCTAAGGTCTTGCAGAGGTCAAGGGAGTTCCAATTGAAAATGAACCCGAAAAAGTGTGTGTTTGGTGTGTCGTCGGGTAAATTGCTGGGGTTCATTGTGAGTAAGAGAGGGATCAAGATAGATCCTGACAAAGCTAAGGCCATCAGGGATATGCCGCCTCCCAAAAATTTGAGGGAAGTCCGAGGTTTAATCGGGAGGTTACAGTTTATTCGTCAGTTTGTGTCCCAACATTCACAAAGGTGTAGACCTCTCTACGAGTTGACCAAGCCAGGAGTAGAATTCCACTGGAATTCTAAATGTCAGAAAGCTTTTGAAGGGTTGAAGGAATATCTGGCTAGTCCACCCGTTCTCATTCCACCCAAACCAGAAAAACCTCTGATCCTTTACGTCTCAGTCTTGGATGACTCCGTGGGAGCCGTCCTCGCACAAGCTGATGAAGAAGGCAAGGAACGGGCAACCTATTACTTGTCCAAACTTCTCAATCCCTGTGAGCAGAAGTACACCGTCATGGAGAAAACCTGTGCTGCCCTCGTTTGGGTAGTGCAGAAGTTGAAACACTACTTTCTAGCTCATGAAGTTCATCTGATTGCCCGAATGAACCCTATCAAGTTCCTTCTAGAAAAATTTGTCCTTACAGACAGATTAGCACGCTGGCAAAGCTTCCTTTCTCAGTTTGACATCGTTTACATCCAGCAAAAGGTGATTAAGGGCTATGCCATAGCCGAGCATCTCGCCCACCATCCTCTTCCCAAGTTCGATCCCGTCCAATCAGAGTTTTCAGATGAGGAACTAATGTCCGTCAACCAATCAGATGAGCCAATGTGGACGCTATATTTTGATGGAGCTCTGAATTCTCAAGGGAGAGGAACCGGCGTTGCCCTCCTGTCGCCTGAAGGCCTCACATTCTCATTGGCATACCAGCTCAAATTTCCAGTTACCAACAATATAGCCGAATATGAAGCTCTTCTAGCTGGCCTAGAACTCGCTCATTCTTTTCGTATCACTGAGTTGCGAGTCGTAGGTGATAGTCAACTCATCCTTCGCCAGGTGCTCACTAAATATCGCACTCGCTATCCCAAACTCAAGCTGTACCAAGAACTCACTGCTGCCTTTGTCAAACTGTTCACAAAACTGATCTTTGTTCATGTCCCTCGTCATCAGAATATTCTCGTCGATGCCCTCACCTCGTTGGCATCATCCATAAGGTTCCCTCTAGGAAGATGGTTTGAGTCCATTTCCATCTACAAACTTCACGCCCCTGCAATCGATGATGCTTCCTATGTAAATATCAAAGACAGGATAGCAAGAAAGATCCTGTAGAAAGATATCCTTGAGAAGAGGGAGATCATGTTGGCAGAGTTTGAAGAAGAACTGGTTGATGAAGAGAAACCATGGTTCTATGAAATCGTCAAATACTGCCGAGATCAGTCTTATCCTGAAGGGGCCACCATAGAGGATAAGAAAGCCATAAGAAGGGTGGCTCAGAAATATACTTTGGTTGGAGGTCTACTCTATAGGAGGAGCCTTACTGGTATTCTGTTAAGATGTCTTGGTGACGATGAGGTTTGGAAATGTGTGGAGGAGACGCACTCGGGTGTGTGCGGTGGCCACGTGAATAGTCAGATGCTCGCCAAGAAGATCATTCGCCAAGGCTTTTATTGGCCCACTATGGAAGAAGATTGTGCTGTCTATGTCCGTAGGTGTGTCAAGTGTCAACTTCACGCCGATAAAATCCATTCACCATCTTCCTCACTTCATCCAATATCCTCCCCGTGGCCTTTCTCCATGTGGGCATTCGACATCATTGGTCCCCTAGGTGATCCCAATTCCCTCACCAAGCAGAAATCGTTCATCCTTACTGCGACGGAATACTTCACCAAATGGGCCGAAGCCGAAGCTTACGCGGAAATCAAGGCGTCAACAGTATGCAAGTTCATCATGAAGAACATCCTCGCCAGATTCGGCGTCCCAAGCACGATCGTCACCGACAATGGGTCACAGTTCATTTCTCAGGACCTACAGGACCTCTGCAAAAGGTACGCAATTGCATTGCATCATTCATCGCCTTATTACCCACAAGGTAACGGCCAAGCGGAGGCCACCATAAAACATTGCTCAAAATCATCAAAAAAACCTGCGAGTCTAGTAAGTTTTCAGACTGGCCAGAAAAACTTATCGAAGCCCTATGGGCCTATCGCACTTCAATCCGTACCCCCACCGGGCAGACTCCATTTGCCCTTACTTATGGTATGGAAGTGGTAGTCCCGTACGAGACTCTGATCCCTTCTCTCAGGGTACAATTGGAT